>JAYDZK010005466.1:0-36630 GCA_034509185.1 Euphonia xanthogaster
TGGAATTTATGCATCATGTATGAGATGTATGAATATGCAACAGGTTATTGCTTTTAAGGGTTAATCCTCTCTTAACGAGTGTCCTTTTTCGGGCTTTTGCTGCCCAGAAAGATGTACCTGGACTGTCCATAACACTTTGTTTCTATTGTCTCATATTGTCCTAATCCCAATTGTCCAAAATTTTTATTACTCTAATTACATTGCTATCTTTGTAACCATTTTATTACTATTAAACTTTTAAAATTTTAAAAACAAGTCATTGGCGTTTTTCACAGAGGGAAAGCCGTGCACGTGGTACAGATCCATGCCCAGGAAAGCGAGCTCAGTTATGGAGCCACAGGGGATGATCCTGCCACTCCCTGCAGCCCTGTCAGGCAGCGCTGCCCGCCTGCTGGGACACAGCAGTCCCACAGAAGGCACATCTGGAAAGGAGGCACAGATAAAAGGATATGTTGGGATGGTTAGTGCCATGCTAGGGAAAGCCAAACCCACTGGTGCCAAAAATGATGCCAGTCTGTCACCAGCAGCGAGCTGGTGCTGCAGGAGGGGAATCCTGTTCTTCATGAAACTGCCCTTGGCAGGCACGAAGAAGAAAAGCTGCACTCAAAATATGAAGGATCTTGTAGCCTCAAGACAGGTAAAGGAGGATAAAGGGTAGGGATCTTAGTCACCAGTTCTACTACTAAAGACATGTCAATCTACACATCTGGAGGAAAATTGCCTCCTAAAGACTAAAAGCTTAATGTCAAAGGAATAATGCAGGCATTCTGCCTGGTGTATTTGCTTCTGCTTGTATAGTGGTTAGCCACAGTGTAGCCACAGCCTGCTTCAATTTTTTAAAAAGAAAACAAATAAAGGGTTCTGGCAAGCTGCTTAATCACTGCTGCGCTGGGAGGATTACCTGACTTTCCTTCAGTCCATTCATTTTCGATTCAAAGCACCTCAGGTGTTGTGCATGGGAGCCTTGCATGGGTGGGTAGGCTAAACTGGAGATAGGGACAATTAGGATTTTCCTCACAAATTCAATGCTGCTGCTGGAAGCTTGTGACCTTTTGCTTGTTTGGTTGACTTGGGAGGTTCTGTTTGTTTTTGTTGTTTTGCTTTTGGGGTTTTTTATTTTTATATAATGGTTGGGTTCACCTTGCTTGCTCGGGTGGAAGTGTACAAAGCTGGGCAGTAAGTCCACAGTCTGACCCTGCTCAGCTGCTCGTGGCCATGATAATGTTTATCCCTTATTTCTGAACCTTCTTTCTTCTTTTCTAAATATAAGGTTTAAAAGCATTCACAGGAGCAAGCAGTACATGAAATAATTCCTTTTGTCACATTGACACTGTTCCTGTGTCCACTCCTGAATCTGCACATGTTGAGAAGCGAGGATTTTGTGCTAATTTCATGAGGACATTTGCTGTCATCTTATATTTACTGCTCAGATAAGCATTGGCACAGAAGGGTTATATTCATCTTGGCACCCAACTGATGGCATCTGCCTTCTGAAACGAATAAATGTATTTCTCTCTTGGTTCAGTTGTGCCAACACTGCAGGGTAGGGACAGTTTGGAAGGCATTTTCTCCAGTCCGTATCACTCAGTTCCATAACTGCTTTAATGTCCCTTCTGTGCTGTGAGGACCAGCAGTTTCTTGAAAAACACTAGGATTTTGTGGCTGGGGAGAAGAACAGTTGGAGGTGTGAGGCAAACCTGGAGCAGGCAGCTACAATTTTCTCCTGGGGACAGGGATGAGAGCTTTGCTTTATCATTGTCTCTTATCAGTCATGATTTTTTCTTTTCCTACCAACACAGGGTTTTTCATCTCGCAAATTTTGGAGGCATGGGAGATGTGAATGGCCACTGTGCAGCATCCTGGTCCCCCTAGAAGAAATTAATTTTGACACTGCACCGTTTTTGAGTACAAGTGCTTCTTGAACAAAATAATATTGTCTTGAGCAGTTTGCTGTTGCACAATGAGATCCCGAGCTCTGCAGACAGGTTACTTCTGAAAGCAGCAGCCACTTGGGCTTTTGGCTCAGGGAAGGGCTGTAACTGGGGTAGATTTCCTTAGGCTACACAAGGCTCAGCAGACTTGTCAAGCTGCAGAACTGAGCTCAACTCTCCTTGGGTTGTTCTCTCCCTGGGGTAGGTTTGTTACACCTACTTCCCTCCCCGCCCTCACTCACAGAGAGCTGGAGGACTGGGAGTCCAGTGCCCCTCAGGCAGCTGCACTGCAACCTCCTGGCTGGAGCCATACATGACTCCCTGCACTGTGCTACCACTGGAAAAGCCAGGTAGGACTGGTTTCTCCTATGGGAAGAAGCAAACCAGCCCAGACTACTGTCCTGTACATAGGAACCCTGTAAACCCCTCCTGGTCCCTTTAGCCCTGGAGTGATGGGGATGTGTGTGGTGGATATTGGTCAGGTGCTCCCAGGCTGTTACATACAGGTAAGGAAGTTGGCAGCCCAGAGGTGTGAGGTGCTCTACTGCTTGGATGCCAGTTGTCATTAAACAAAGACAATTGGTTTCCTGTGTACTTGCCTTTTGTGATTGATTGGTTTTGATGTTTGAGATGCTGTGAGCTCTGACTGAAGATAAACAACTTCCTCCTGTGCATATTTTCTCACAGCTAATAAAGGAAGGCTTTATTAGCCCCTCCTTCAGCTTTGCACCAAAAGAACCTGTCACCAGTGTGGAGGAGGCTTGTTGAACTTGCCCAGGTCACTGAAGACACACCCTGTTGGTTTAAACCTCACTTCCATAGGAAAGCTAGCCAAAACCAACTCTAAGGCAGGCTTTATTTCATTACTGACTAATTATTTTCACACGGTTTACATGACCCACCTCAGGTCTTGCCCCACCTCAGGTTGGCTCTGTGGCTGTCAAAAATCCCATGACAGAGACATGAAATATGAAATCTGTCCTTGCAGAACAGCATGAAACACACGAGTGTTACCAGGTGCAGAGTGGTAAAGTGCTGCTAAGCACTTTTATATCAAAATCGATTTTTTTACTAATTTCTCTGAGGATGCTGCAGTTTCTTCAGTGTCTGGATGCAGCAGAATCCAGCTGCAGCTAAAAGCCCACTGCCTGCCAGCTGGATTTGCCAGGTGTTGAGGAATGGCAGTTCTGGCTCAGAGCATGCTCTGGTTAGCCCAATGGCCTGCTGGTGGTACTGAAGGAAACCAGATACCATGAAAGACCAAGAGCAGGACAATGACAAATGATACTTCCCCTACTACTTCCCCACCTTCTGACTACTTTCAGCTCTCTGGACTTTCTTCAGTCCTTACTGCTGTGCCATGAGGTTCTGCCTGAGAGGATCAGAGAGCAGAGGGTGCCAGGGCCAGCTGGCAGGGGCACTGCCCAAGGCTGGTTATTGAGCAGATGCACAGTCTGTGGGTGCCTCTGTGTGGGTGCCAGCAAACTGAGTGGGGCAGTGAGCCTTGAGGCCTTGCCATGATCAGGTATCTGCAGCTGGAGGGAACAAGGATCCAGGGCTGGCTACTGGATAAATGAGCATGTCCTGTTACTAAGGAGGCCCATGCTGTATGTCTTCTCTGTATGCTCCACTGCAGACCTTCAATCCAGAGAGGGGAAGAGGATTATGGCATTGGTCCTGTCTCCATTGCAGAAGTGCTGCTTTCTGGTTTTCTATGTGTGGCTGGCCATGTGCACACACATAGGTGTGTTTGTGTGCTTACTGGGAGTACACACACAGCCTTCATGCTGCCTGGACCTGGTGGAACAAAGATGCAGGCAGCTTCACTTCTGTTGGGCTACCAGGTTTATCAACTCCAACCAACACTTCTACTGCAGGCAGGAGGCCATTTCTGCTAAAGGACACAGTTAAAATGCAGCCTTTGTGTGGCAAATCATTTTTTCACTAGCTGTACAGACCATGTTCCCGAATATTTTCTGGAGCAGCTGGATCTCTGCTGCTGTGATGCTTTAATTATGATTAAAGTAGAGGCCATCCCTTCTAGGCAGGCTGTTTGAATCTGCCCCTAGATTACACCTCTGTTGGCCAAAGGATGTCAGTGCTACAGTAATTAGTTTACCAGTCAGCCTCTGCAGCAATTAAGGAAGGAGAAAGTGGATCTATAACACAACAAGCTAAGAGCTGACAATTCAATACTTAGGATTACACTGATGGGTATGAGTGACTATGTGAAGTTTGTGTGGCAAAAATAAGAATTTCTAAAATGTTCTTCCTTGAGGAGCAGCAACAAGCTAGTTTGTGGGGTTTTAGTCATATATAATGCAGGATGAGTCTATCTACACACTGTAAAGCGATCTCTCACACACGATTTTCAAGAATAATCAACAATTATAATAAATCTTTGGGGAAAAATAATAAGCACGGGCTGTCGTTATTCATCTACATGCCTGGCAGCTGCTGTCAGGATATTTTTGTTGGTGAAACACAACACCACTTCCCTTGAGATGAAATACTTGTGACAAGAGTTAACAAGGCACTTCTGTGAACACATGACAAAGAAGTTTGCATGAATAATTTAACAGAGTAGCTGAGTTCAAAAATAGCTGCAAGATTCCAAATTAAGTATAGAGACAGGAGCTTTAAAAAGCCTGTTCCCCTACTCTAAGCAGCTTTTCCAAGGGATACAGAAAGGCCTGTAAAGGCCATATGAATCAAGAACCTTCAGAATCCAGCACCGTCTCTTGCCACTATTAATACCTCGTAGTAGCCTGCACTTTTAAAATCCTCTTTACAGAATAATTTTTAAACAAACAACACTCAGGAATCAGTACAATTTCATAACAGTTTAATGTTTGTTTTTAAAATAACACTATTTAATCGAGAGAAAGGAATCCACACATACAGAGTCTTCTTGGGTGCTGGCAAAAGAACTTAAATTAGAGACATACCCATGACCAGCAGGTTTAACGAATAAGAATATAGAGAAAGTTTCACTGATTAGTCACATTAACAATAAAAAAAAGAATGTGCCGTCTAAAGAGAGGAGCAGAAGATACCAGTCTAGTCATGCAAATCTGCACTCACCTTCTCAGAACAGGTTTCCAGAAGTCTGGCAATTCAAGATAACATTTTCTTAGCTCCTGTAGAAAGCAATCAAGAGACAAAGAGGCAAAGGCTAAGACTAGTTACAGCAAAATAGGTTCATCCTAAAATCCCACTTGCTGGAGCATCTGGTGGGTTTGACCCTTACAATCCCAAATCTTAGGCCCTTTAATTGTTTCCCTCCCCTCTGCAGCAAAACCCTTCAATAGCTAAACAGCTAGTCTGGAAGGAATTTGTCAAGCTGTTAGACTGGAATGTTAATGGACAATGACTCAGGCACTTGGCTGCTTTTGCTGTGATGTGCATCATCACAGCCCAGGTGCAGAGGGGGCTACAGCTGGGGTTTGAGCCAGATAAGGGACAAGGGTGATAAAGGACCCTTTGGAAGTGGGGTAGCTGGGGAGGCATTGGGACATTCACACATAGGCCTGAAGGCGTTCATCCCTCAAGACAGGGCATAAAATATGCTGTCATGAGAGGCAGCTGCCATAAACTACAGAGACCCCCAAAGGGCCCTCAAACTAATTTTTCAGGCTTTCACCTATCCCTTCTCTCTTTTTTCTTTTCTTTGTACATTTTTACATGTTATTTTTATGCATCTGTATTGTTATACTTCTACAGATAATCAAACCTACATACCACCTATCCTTTGCAACCAAATTGTTCTGAAATAAACCTGGCAGATATATATATATATATATATATATATATTTATAAATACTGGTAATTTAGTGTCATTTCACTCTAATCCACCCCAAGGGATGTATTATTAACAAGAACCTCACTTACCCCACCTTCAGGGATGGGTCGTAACACAAGCATAATACAAAATGAAAACAGCTGTCAATGAGCACACTGTGAAGGCAGACAGTTCACTAGGAGAAGGGATTTGTAAGAAGTAGGATAACTAAAAGCCATGTATTTCATGCTTTAGTCTAGGAGGCTAAACATATAAAGCATAAGGTTTCATCTTACAAACTTGAAATAAACCTTCAACCTGTAAGCCTTTCTCGTATTCTGAAGCACAAATTCAACTCTTGGAGAAGTAATTACACTTCCTACCTTGGATGATGTCTTTTCTGTAGACTTTGTAGCATCTTGAGGCAGGTTGTCCATGCCTGTATCTTGCCAGAGAGATCAAATGTGAATGATGAAGGACTATAGCAATGCAAATATGGGATATTGTTTTCACCCAGCCAAACTGAATCCATTGCATGACTTCATTCCACTGAATATATACAACAGAAGTGTGAATACTTTTGTAATCCTAGCTTGGACATAACAGGGACACACTGATTTTGAACCATTCCCTCACCTTGGTAAAGCAATTTAACATGTGAAACTAACTAGCAGAGAACATGAAATTTAAACAGTACCTGGAAAGCAACACATTAAATGGGTTAAATTCCATTATGCCTTCAGTTCTTAAGAGAAAACACAGTGACAGGTATCCCTTGCTAATGGACTTTTTATTTTTTTCCCCCACTAATCAAGCATGTCTAAATACCCATCTTGCAGGTGCCTAGCTACAAGATTCCTCTCATCTAATTATTGGCACTTACATTTAATTCCTGTTTATTTCATCTCTGACAGGAGATGAATAGAGCTTAATGTGAGATCTGAAATGAAGATCATCCCTATAGTTTCTTTACCAGGTAGCTATTACAGGGCTTTTCAGCCACCACAGCTCCCATGGCTCCTAAAGCGTTATTTTATTTATTTCTACATTCATCTCAAGTTTGTAAGCAAATTAAACAGGATGGTAACACAAATGGCTTGTAGTATTTCAGCGTTTCTTAGGTTCTGGCTGAAACTCCCCCACAAAAGCAGCTTCTTGAAGAAAAATTGTATTTAATTAAGAATTGAAAACATTATCTTGTGTGCTGTACTGTCTGTAAAATGAAGATTCTTCAGTCAGGCTGCTGGAAAAGGGAATACTGTTTCCCTTGAAGCAGCTCTGATGCAGGTTTTATCTCCTGCAGGTGTTCAACTATTCTCCACCACCTGCCCAACCAATTCTAATGGCTCTGCTCTCTGCATCCACCATTGATGGACAGCTTCATGGGAATTGTAACAGCAGCTTGACTCATTTTACCAGAGCCTAGAACTGCTAACATACAGTAATCAGCCGTCTCATCACAGGCAAGATGACAGCCCAAGAAGAGGTGGAGGTGGGATCAGAAAAAAAAAAAAACTCACAAACTAATTCTAACTGTGGAGCCTTGGATTTCTGCTCTAAGGCAGAATATAACAGTCTGCAGCTGTGTTACTCTGCTCAAGTTGGTTACAAACATGAATACATACATTTCGTCTGAGAACAGCTGACAGAAAGAATAGTCTAGCAACCAGAACTTGCATCTCCCTCTTCTTCATGCCAGACAGAAGCAGAGGAGTCAAGTAAAATAAATTTTATGGCTGCTTTGTACTCCCACACTGCTGGCACGTAGGCTGTTTGCACATAAACCAGCAGGCACAAAAGGACTGAGGTCTGTCTCAGAGAATGATTTTGCTCCCTTTAACCTTTTGCAATGTTCTGAGAGAATAATAAACCAGCACAGTATTACATCAGGCACCACATGAAAACTTCTCTCAGGTGACTTCTCTTGCCCTCTGCAAGAAATATAGTTTTGTCATGCTTCGGGATGCACTGGTTTGGTGGATGGTTGTGGGTTTTTTTAAAAATATCTTCTGCTAACATCACTTACTTTCATAGGTATTTCTAAAAACTGTTTGGAGTTTACCAGGACAAAAAAATAATTGACCTTAGCCCACATTTCCTACTGTTTCCTTGAGAAAATGTAAGTTCTTTGTGAAGCTTCTCTTAGATAAGAATTAGGCATTTATTTCCACCCTTGGCAAAAATTAAGGAATCATAAAACCACAAAGATTGGAAAAGACTTCAGAGATCTTTGAATCCATCCGTTAACCCAGCATCATTGTGTTCACCACTGACCCATGTGCCACATCCACGTCTTTTGAATACTTCCAGGGATGATGATTCCAGAAACAGCATGATGATTCTGCCAAACAGCAGAGACCTTATATCTTAATCTACTAATATAGAAGTATAATCTCTTATACTTTTTACCTCTAAAAGTTTTTCCAGATTTGGAAGAACTTTAGTAACAAAATGATGGTTGCAACATTTCTTCCCTGCTCACATGCTATTTAAAATTCTAAACCAAACAAAAAATCCCCCGAAAAGCCTATCTACTGCTTAGTTAAAACTTAGTCAAAGACAAGATTCCAGCAAGCTAGAAGCAAGGTTTACCTACCCAACTGACTACCCCAGAAAATAATTATTGTGTTTTGCCTAAAACATTTGAAGGTTTCTTCTCCTTTCCAAATGTACATTCAAAGAGACTGGAAGATGAATTAAAAACCAACAAACCAACCTGGCCTTAAAACAGATTGATAGGATGACTGCAGCTTTTCTATCTCTCTTCTCCCACTACTTCTTAATCAAGCTTGGTTTTGCAACAAACTTCATCCAGGAGAAAGGATGTACCTGCCTCCATCATAACAAACTAAAGGCTACAACATCAAATCATTTAAGAGTTAATCCACTGTTCTTTAAATTTACTAGGTATTTGTGCCTGGTTTGAAGTAGTGTAAAGACAGAAACATTCAAACTATATTTGTTTCCTTCCTATCAGAAGCTTTCTGAAAACGAGGAAAAAGTTAACTTCTTGTGCTTTGTGCAGTTTTTAGAGAAGTGTGTCAGAAAGGAGAGGTAATGTATTGCACCATTCAAACAGACAAGTAAATCCCCATTAACTCACCCCTCCTCCTGAGGATCTGGAAGAGTCCAAGGCCAGCCTAGAAACAAGGCTTCCCAGTCAGTGCACTATGCTACAGCTCTGCCAGCACAGGGAACGAGCACAGTGGATAAATCATTTACTGCAAGCCTCTGGAAACCACAGTGGGAAAAAACAGGAAAAAAAAGAAAGAAAAAAAAAAAGAAAAAATGCATAAATAAAAATACATGCCATTTCACGAAATAACAGTGTTAATGCCTCTTGTCTGCCAACCTGCCTAGATGTCATCACCTTCACCACCCATTATGTTCTTGGCCGTCCCAGAGGTTCAAGGATTACTGTTTACTTCTTCCCCTAAAGAGACCAAGTTAATCTTCCTTCCAGGAGTAAAGAGCCCTACCTCCTCTCACGGATAGACTAAAGGGAATGAAGAGAGGAATTTAATTTGGACCACTGGAAAATTCACATTCTGGAAAGCTTTAGACATATATGGGGTAACAACTTCCAATTTCTCCTCTGCAAAGTTCTTGCTTGCCCTTGGTGCTAGCTCCTCTCTATTCACGGCCGGCCACGTTCAGCACAGACCACAACCACTACTTGTAGAAGCAACTGTAGAGCACAGAACAAGGATAACAGAATTATATTGTCCTTTCCCCAAAAATAAAGTTAATTTTTAAAATTAAGTTCCAAACAGATAACACAGCATTAAATAAGGTTGTCTGAAGAAGACTGTCCAGATTACTGTTTGCCACTGTATGCACTGAAACCTTCATGAAAACCAATCTGCAGAAGAAAACTAATCAGAAAGCATGTATTTCAAAACAGCACTATCTAAAGGGCAGAACTCTAGAAAAATTCAGCCTTCCCTTTAATATTTCCCTTCCCTGCACTTGTATCTCTCAATACAAGGCAGATAAGAAAATCAATTCCCCTCTTCCTCTGTGGATTTACAAGAGACCAAGCACTTTACTGAAAAAAATTGAAAGAAAACATGGGGAAAAATTTATCTGTCAAATTTAAACAAACAAACTCAAGTATATGATAAAAAACACAGGAGAAAACCAAGAAGCGACTACAAAGGACTTTTTTATAAATCAGGATTTAAGCAATCTCTACTCATTGCCCAACTCCATTTTAAACTATCAAAGCAAGTCAAACCTTGCTTGCTTTGGTTTTGACAGTCAATCAGCTATCTGACGGAAGTAGGGCAACAATACTAACAAAGATTTCCTATATTCAATGCAGTAACTGTTTGACATCATAAAACCAACTCAAAGAGATTTTCGCAAAACTCTCTTCCCTTAATTACCTTTTTACTGTTGACTTGACCATTTATACTAGATTTCCAAAGTCAGCTTAGACAGTTCTTACATTTCTTATATGAAAACACCATAAGACTCTGAGAAACATTTCATACCTTCCTTACACACAGTCATGGAAAATGAAGACAAATGGTGATTTTGCCTTCTCCAGAGGTCCATGTGCAGGTAGTGATTACAGAAATTCAAGCTCTGCTGGGGTCCCTCCCTGATGCCCCACCTCTGGTTTTACACAGGGTTCAGGACTTCAAACAGACTTCCACTGATGATGTTGATAGTAGCTCTTCCATTGACTTCAGCTGGGAATAAACTGGTTTTTACTGAGCAGGCTAACTGTTGAGTATCTTCATCCTCTACAGTTTCTCAATTTTATCAACTACTACAGGAGCCAGAAACTAATTGAAAAAAAACCACTTTTACTGAGTTAAGGAAAAAAAGAAAACCAAGAAGAAAGCCTTGTTGACCTCCATATGTTTATTTTTTTAAACAATTTACAAATAAAAATGTTATATTTATCCAAGGAAACACATTTAATACTTTAGTCTTTAACAAGCTATACAAATGAGAACCATCACACTCAATAGTTCAAGGACCATTCAGGGTAGGCATGCATGTGTCTGTATCACATGAAGCGAGTCCAGTTCCTGACACCAGGGTTCTGATCTTCTGCTTCTTCAGAGCTGGTCAGCTGCTAAATGATTTAACACAAATAGTTACTGGATCACAATAAAATGAAAGAAAGCCCATTTCAAATCACGTAAGTGACCTCAATATGTCTGGTCCAGGTGTCAGGCCACAGAGCCTTACCGATTAGTTTTCTTCTCCAAAAGCCAGTCAGGACAGATTTTCTCCCCTTGCTTAGTGATGTGGCATCCATACATGTGCTTATACAATACAGTGAAACACCTTAAGTACAGATGTAATACAACAGTAATTACAAAGCACAGAGACAGATAAACAGACAAATAAAATCAACTCTAAACACATTCTTGCATTTCAAACAACAAAAGAAAACAAACCCATGCATTACAGTTCAAAGAAATTTTCGGTTTTAGTTCTTCTGCAAGTCTCCATTTCCTCAGTTCTAAATTGCTGTTCCTGAGCTTGTCTCAGCAGCTGGGCTACTCAGGGTGCTACTGACACAAACGGGGTGAGCTGGAAATCTTTGACCAGGATTGGTCAAAGAATAAAAGCCCCCAAAATAAAGAAGACGCACGCATTATAAACGAGATTCCATTTTAATAGCAGAGTGTAGAAAAGAAATTGGCAACAAAATTCACATGAAAAAACATTTTACACAATTAATTATGTACAGAATAAAGTATGTGACTGCCTTCTGATGATTTACTTTTCACTTTAGTCAAGTCCTACCACAGAATGCAAAATACACTCAAGATTCTCAGCTGGAACAAAAAGAAAAACAAACAAAAACCATATACATAATCCCAGCTCTGGCTCCTCAAATATTGGGACTGGCTGGGTTTACTTCAACCCACTGGGCTTTCTGCTATGTTTTCAGCAATTCCTGATTTCATTGTAGCTTCCAAACTACTGTCAGGAGCTTCTGTTTGCTCAGTCTTCTTGCTCTGGATGGTGCACATTCCCTTGCCTCCTGAGCCACCCACCTTCCCATGTGTTTCTTTGAGCCCAGGCATTAAAGTTTCCATGCACCCAGAAGCCTGACTTTCTGTGCTGCCTCTGTCACAACTCAGAGACAGCATTTCGACAGTGCCGCCTCTGCTCTCCTTCACTTGCACAAGTATCTCAGACGTGGGGGAAATGCCCTGCATTTCTAGAACTGGCATGACCACTTCTCTAGTGTCACTGTTTGAGGTCTGTAATCCAGGCTGCAGCATAGGTTTCTGAGAAATCCGTGTGCAAATTTTATCTTCACAACTATCCGAAGTCAATGTAGTAAAATCAGTAATCTCTGTTTCATTCACTGTTCTTTCAATGCCCAGTTTTTTAAGTTTTCTGGACTCTAGCCTAATGGACGCAATGGTTTCTATTTTTGTGACTTCTTCTGTATTTTCCTTTAAAAGTCCTTCTGAAAGGATGCTGAAACATTCATGTTTTACCTTATTGTCTCCCAGATTGAAATCGGTGTTTTTCAACTCAAGCTCTGCTTTCTGGGAGGGAGTCTTCATGTGTTTCACATCCTCTGATGGTCTATCTAATCTTGCATCAGATCCAGTGTGTCCTAATGACTTTTTTTCATTTTCAGCTACTAATTCTAGATTGGATCTGAGTTCAACAATGTTCGAGCAAGTACTGACTAACCGTTCAACGCCTTGCTTCTGGCTTTGGTTATCTAACACTGCATGGCCTGAAGGTTCAGGTTGAACTTTTTCTTGAGCTTCTAATAGGGTACTTTTAGTTTCTGTCTGACCCTCTGTCAATTCGGAAGCGTCAGCCTCATTAGAACCAGATTTTATTTCTGGATTTGGAGTATTTGATAGATCCCAACTACTTTCAGAACAGGAATGAGTTGTGACTATCTGTTCTTTTCCATTACTAGTTCTGGAAGTGTCCCAGAGCAAGTCTGGACTATCAGTTTCTGAGTGAGTTCTACAGTTATCATTTAACTTTACCAAATGGGAATTTCCCAAACTTTTAATTTCGTTCTGTGTCTCTGGTAACAAAGTCTTTGCGTGTAGACAATGCTTAGGCTTTACTGCTTTTATTTCCCGGTCTTTCGTCTCTGTCTCCAAGGTACCAGGAACATTTGTGTTTGTAACTGGACTTTTATTTCCATCTTCCTGTCCAACCTTCTCTTGGACCTCAGTTTTCTGTAGATCACAGAATTCCAGACTGCTTGCCTGCTCTCCACCTCTTGTATCAACAACTCCAATTTCTGCAGCCATTTGGATACCAGAAACAGGGTTTTTTCCTGGTAATTCTGTGACTGACATTTCTGATAGGTGAGGCTGAAGTGATTTCTTCTTCCTTTCAGCCTGATTTTCAACAGGAACTAAACTCCCTGTCACTTGATTATTACACTGTGAAGAATCCACAGTCTCAGAATCCTCTTTCAATGAGGGTGGGCTACTATTTGTTCTGTGATTTGCAGATAAATCTGCAGGTTTTGTTATGTTAGGGTTTTCTCCATTTGGAAGCGCAGAACTTGCAAGCTTGCTGTCACCTGAACCCTTGCCACCACTACTGTAGAAAATATCATAGAGATCTTTAGCATTAGCTGTGGCCAAGCAAGAATTTCGTTTCTCTATCTTTTTTGCTTGTTCACTGAAAGCAGTTGAAGGTGGTGGTGGTCTCACAGGCATTGCCAACATTGTCTGTTCACTTTCAGATACACCTGGAGCTACTTCATCTGCGGGGATGAGAGCTGCCGGCTGGACTGCTGGGGGAGGACAAGGTGGAGGTAGTCTATCTGCAGTCTGAGAAGACTCGTTTTTCTCTGCTGCTTTCAAATCCTCCTCTGAGCCTTTTAAAATTACTTCTTCTCCTCCAAAAGCTTTCGATATGATATCTGGAGGCAGTAGAAGATCTGCATTTGTTTCTTTTACCACTGGCAGTGGTTTGGTGGTAGTTCCAGAGGATTTTATGGATAAAAAGGTGTTCAAAGGTGGTGGTTTACTAACCGTTGCAGTATTAGACTTTCTGAAAATCATGGTGGGGACTGGTAGATTGGGGAGAATTTTTGTTGGTGTCGGTGTGGAAACAACTGGTATCCATGGGCTAGTGTGTGGAATAACAGTTTTCCCAGATAGCTTGATTTCAATGGGCTTGATATGGGATTTCACAGACTGACACTTGTTCTCCTCTTTGTTTCCTTCTGTATTCTCTTCCTTTGCAACAGCTCCTGGGGTTTTATCCTCTCTCTCAGTCTTTTTCCAGCTGAATTTCCCAAAGGAGGTCTGGCTTGGTGATTCCTTTTTCAATTCCTCTTTCTTTTCTTCTTTTTTCTCTTCTGTCTTCTCTTCCTTCTTTAGCTTCACCGTAATACCCATTTTTCGCCCAGAAGAATCTGTTTTGCCTTGAGTTTCATTATTCCCTTCTCCTGACTCTGGGATGCTCTTTACTTCCTCCTTCTTTATTATTTTTGGGGTTTTCTCATCCTTCTCTTCCTTCTGTTTCTCAACCAGTTTCCGTTTCAGCTCGTTTTGCCGCCTGCGCTCTGTCTCCAGAACCACAGCCAATCCAGCTTGACGGTCTAGATTTCGCCTCTCTTCATAGAGTGGGTTTTCATCTATGTATTTCTGTGGAAATAAACAGCGACATTTTAGCCACCATTTTTCATTTCCATGAAAAATAAATAAATAAATGCAGCTCTCTGACAATTTTGACTTGCTCAGTAAGTGCCATCTCAACACTAAGAGAAGAACAGGGAACTTTTTCCTACCAAGAAACTGAGGTATTACAAACTGCTTGCAGCAGTGCTGTCACTTTACAGTAGACACTGTTTCATCTTCATGCAGATAAAATATCTCTATGTACTGGTGTAGAGGGAAGTTCTGCTTATTTAGTTCAGTAGAATGTAGTGAAGATAACCAAATATATATACTCCAAGGATTTAAATGTCATTCTTCAGGAAAGGAAGACAGAATAAGCAGAAGCTAAGGTAAGGAATGCCTCTTTCCTAGTACATCAGTTACCAACCTTATACTTCTCATTGTGGGGATGACTTTTCACATGCTGCTCTGCTGAGATCTGATCTCCAAAAAATTCATGACAGAGCTGGCAATAATATCCAGTGATGGGAATCAGAAACTCAGAGCCTGAAAAGGCCAAAGAAAATGATCAGAGAAACAAAACCTAATAAATGGTCTTAACTGCTCTTAACAAAGTTGGTCAAAGAACAACAGCAAAACCTCCAGTAATGCTCTTTTTGGAACAATGCTGCTCTCCTTACAGTTACATAGGAACCACCACTACCAGGAACAAACATGCAAAGTGAAGAAGTTTATTACTATGGTTCAAGATTTAAATGCTCCTCATCGTATTAAGGTAATCGAGTATTCAAGCAGGTTAACATTTCCTACAGCTTTGATCTATTTTCCATCTTTCTGGTACAGTCTGCTCAAATACTAAATACCTGGTTTATCAACAGAACACAAATATTTTCGTTGAAGTTCAGCAAGATTGCATCCTTGTGCCTACAGAACCTGCTACAGTTATCGAAGACACTGCAGATTCTTCTTTAGGGGGCACTACTAGAAATATGTAACAGATTGATAAAATAAGTTGATCACTGGCAGGCCTTTTAGACATTCATATTTTAAATCCTATATTAATTTTCAACTCAGTTACAGCTCCTTCCATATGTCTGTCTCAGATTCTCTGTATCTGCACTGTAACAAGTACTCATAGGTCAATTTTCAGGGAGACCTCTGCTAAAAATGTACTGAATGGAAAAGTCTACTACAAGACTGTGTGGAATACTGTGCAAGATCTACCCAAATATTGCCAACTATTATGGTCATGCTCTGAATTCTAATATGTTGGCAAAAATTACTTCAGAACTACGCTGAAAGACAGCTGGTATCCAAAATAAAAAACTAATCTCTAAAAAGAGAAGAAACCACACTTTTCCTACACTCTTGCTTCAAGACCTTTAACACAAGAACAGTCTAGAAACTAAATAATTTGCCTTTCTCCTAATAATACAGTATCAATATGTGCTCCTACACCAAGGTAAAGTTTTGAAAATTCCTTTCTCTGAGCAAGTGGGACTTGCTGGAGGGCAAATAGGAATGATAGCCAAGTTAATAAAAATTTACATACCTTTGGCAGGAACCGTTATCTTATCAATGCGTTTTATGGACTCTTGTTTGGTCTCGCTCTGGGTCTTCGAAGCCCAAGGTCTGTTGTAAGGATCCAGGGTCTATTTGCACAGTGACAGAGGTATATAGGCTCATATATTACACTAGCAAGGCAAGTAAACTTGTCTTTTTCCTTTTTAACATCCTTTTAGAACACTGAACATTAAAATCAACGTGCAAATATTTACAACAACTTATTTTCCTCTCTTTTCCCTCCCACTTTGCAATTTACAATGACAAAATAACCTGTGAAAAGTGTAAAATGTAAATGACTGCAAAGAACAGGTAAACATGTGAAACACAAGTGGCAAACCCGAGCAAACTGAACACAGGCCCCATTTACACTATTCGGAATACACCAGTAGCTGTACAACTGCTCAAGTCCAATATTAGGGGGAAAGAATTTGATAAGTTACTTCTTGGGTTTGTTATTACTTCAGGTTCTCTTGTAAAATGTAGTTCTGTGATGTATGTTTTAGTGCTAATATTCATAGCAATATGAAATGCACTTAGTGAAGGAAGCCTGCAACATACCTGTCTGTGTTTCTTATTATGCATGTGTGTGAAAAAGTCAAACATGGTCCCGCAGATGGTATTGCAGTCTTTGCACCAGTGGTTCCCTGCATCATAATATTCATAAATATTGGCCAACTGGAAAGGATGTTTGGAGGACTGTGAAGAGGATTCTGCTGGCTTCGGGCTTCTACCTCTCGTTTTTTCATTAGTAGTTTTTGATTCCTAAATTGAACAGAAGGAAACACTTCTCTAAGACAAGGCAGGACAGACAAAATGCTCTAGAATTCAGAACCTGCCTCCAGCAGAAGCCATACACACAAAAAAAAATGTATCACCTGCTTTTCAGCGCCCAGGTTAATTCCACTGTTTCAGAGAGCTGGTATTGCCGACTAAGATGCTGCGTGGCTGCAGTGAAGAGTTTCCAATAAGGGTCCCAGATGTAATGGCTTGATGGTTGCAGGTAATCAAGGAACCAAATGAACAAATTCCCTGTGGCATGCACCCTTCCCACTTTATTGGTTTCACATAACAGTTCCAATTTACCATACTAGCCAAACAGTGCCCAGAAGACCTCAACAGTTCCCCTAGAGGCATTCAGAAGTTACTGTAAAAGTAGTTTGGATGAAAGCAGAATGGAAAAGGAAGCAAAAAATCAGGTGACTAAAAGTATTTAACTCCATCAGTTTTATCAGATTATTTGAGTGTTCCTAAACTCTCCAGAAAACTTATTGTTTAATAATGAAAGAAAGATGGTGTTTTGTTAATTACCTAAGCATATAGGGTGAAGGATCTTGTGATTTAAACATGTGATGTTTGCACTTACATTGATCCGTACAGAAAGACGCCATATAGTGATATACAGACATTTCAGGACTCTATCCAAAATTAATACTAAACTAAACTTGTAGCAAAACAAATATTACCTGAAATATACCAGGAATGAGCCCTGGTAATTTAGATTACAATAGTACTAGATGTATTTTGAGTTCTGAGTTACATTTTCAATGGCATAAAGTCCATCATGTTATCATTTTGCATAGCAGTCTGGAAAGAACAACATGTTAATTTAGCAGACTCGAGTTGGTTGCATGATTTCCAACTTATTCACTACCAGCACTGAACAAATTTATTTAAGCAGATTCAAAATAATCAAATAACACCTGCCTTACTTTAAATTCCTTAACACCACCCCCCACAACATGTACTGTAAATCAAAGAATGAAGAGACAGCCAGGCCACTATGCACCCCACAGATATCCATATCCCAATATAATCTAGTTCTTGGTAGCAGAATAAGGAGTGACCCCAGGAATATTTGCATGTATTCTGTCAGCAAGAACATAGCAGACATTCTCTTGAACAATGAGATCAGCTTATGATCTGCAGGAGGTGCATGGAAGGATGTTCACAATGTCACACAAGCACCAAAGTTTATGTTATTTATAGACATAGACCTATAAAAATACTATCTCGATCAAAACTTTAAAAAGACAATACTTCTCAGATAGACAGGTGACAACCCACTCTTAACTCCAGTCTGTGCATTACCCCAGCTCAAAGATGCCTTTATCATTTGCTACTATTTAGATCCCAGACAGGGTGATCTGTCTGTTTAGCACAGTAACACTGGCTTCACCTCTGCACTGACTGTGTAACTACAACACAAAGACACAGGGTCAGCAGCAAGGGACCACAAGGTGCCTTGCAAATAAGCAGAAAGGCAAAGGCTTTTGCCCTCAGGCTGGCAGAGTCAACCAATCTCAGTGTTGAAAGGCCAGCACCATCTTTCTTTTCATGAGAAAAAGTTAATCAGAACTACAACGTGAATTGTAGAGGCTGAAGGCCATGTCCTGTGTGCCTGTATATGTATGAAAATATTATATGTTCCTGTCCAGAACTCACAATTTTCCATGTTAAAATAAGGAACTATGAAAAGGAGATCAAGTCATTAGGGGTTTGGGTGACACAGACAATGCAAATTAAAATAATGAGAAATATATTCACACATGCCATATATCGAGAAAAGAAAACAATATAACTTAAAGCAATGTAGGACTTAACAAACATTTTTGCCTACTTTAGTTTTATGAAGTGGTGACTGAAGCAAATGATTTGCTAAAGTAAATGAACAGTAAACTTCAGAGATGTTTCAAGAAACAACAAAAAAACCAAAAGCAAGTCTTTAAATTAAAGATACCTAATTAGTTCTCAGACAATAAAGCATAAGGAAAATTTTACAGGATAAACAGATTTGAGTGGCTTTGGAGGAAATACAGAATCACAAAATGGGTCAGGTTGGAAGGGACTACAGTGGTCATCTGGTCCAACTTCCATGCTCAAGCAGGGTCATGCCAGAGCACATGGCACAGGATTGTGTCCAGATGGTACTGGAATACCTCCAGTGAGAAAGACTCCACAACCTCTCTCGTCAATCTGTTCAAGTGCTCAGTCACCCACACAGTAAAGAAGTTCTTCCTCACATTCAGCTGGAACTTCCTGTGCATCAGTTTCTGCTCATTGCTTCCTGTCCTATTGCTCAGCACCACTGAGAAGAAGAACCTGGCTCCATGCTCCTGACATCCTCCCTTCAGATAAACTGATGAGGTGCCATTTCAGTTTTCCTTATACCTCTTACCCTACTAATATTTTCCTCTCTGCAAAAAATATATATGCTAAGATCTACACAAAATTAATCTACAATTTCCCATTAACTATTTCTATTACATATTTGAATAAACATCTGAAAAGCAGGATAATTGATTTCCTGAATACAAGCATAACCTTTCAGATGGTAGTATCCATCCTACTTTCAAAGTAAAACTATCTTCTGGAATGCAGTAAGCCTGTTCTGGTACATCCAGCCCAGAGTAGCAGACCACACCAGAGAGATAATACTGATGCATACTAACATTTCTGAAGGGAGAACATGTGTACATAAAAAACATCTTACGCTGACCATCATCTTTAAGTCCTGTGATTTGTTACTATCATTACCCAGTGAGAAGACCAACATGCTCCCAACTTTCAGAGAGCTTTGCTGCTATAAACACTCCTATAAATATGGTCTGAAAGGCCACGACAGAAACTTTGTAGAGAAAAAAAAAAAGTCTGTCCTCCTAGCATGGTATTGAGACCAAACAGCTATACACACTCATGATACTGTTTAATCCAACCAACACCTCAGTGATACCAAGATAAAGAACAGTAAGTGGTGCTGAACTGCACAAAACCTGAGGGACATTATATACACTGATACATCGACTCTCACCTGCATGCACCATCAAAGCCAGTGTATGAGATGTGGTAACAAATGACATCAAATGATCCTTTAGTAAATGTCTGGGACCAGCTGTCTGCCCAGTGCCCTCTTCTCTTAGTGGGAAAATCATTAGCACACAAACGGTAAGACTTTACCTTGTTGGAGGAAGATGTTTTCTCTACACCTTTTGCATTTTCTGACTTGCTGCTCTTTTCCGAGGAATCTTTACTTTCCACAGGTGGTTTCCGGGGTTTTTCAAATATGTTAATCCCCAGGATTTGTGCTACTTTGTCAAGCTCAGACTGCTTCTTGTCAGCTGCATCAGATTCTTTATGCAGCTCTGCAATCTCCTTCATAATATTCTCTTGTAGTCTGTTCACCTCAACCAACAAGGGGTCTTTGTGTCCGTCCTTCTCACGACGTTTTTTCCTCAACATCTCGCCTGAGCCAATCAAGGAAGCAGAAGAGTCAGATATGTAACAGGAAAACTGACTCTAGATCTGTACAATAATTCCAGTAACAAGTAAAATGCTAATACAAAATATTATGGCTAAATCTTCACTATAAAGTTGTAAGGATGAAATTGACTCTCAGGTACAGCATCACCAAGTCTGCATGATGTGCCTCCATAAAGATTACCATAACACATACCCTAAGAGAGGCACCATAATCCTCCAGAGTATCAATTTATAATCACTATTTCCCTCTGTGACAAAACAAGCAAAAGGTAAATTGCCTGTTCTAACCTGAAAGTATCATTTTCCAAAGGTGAGGGAATTAAGTATTTACTCTGACCAAACAAGTTTTAAAGACACAAAAAATTAGCTCTCTTGAGAGAGGACTTTTCATCTCCAGGTAAGATTCATGAAAAATTGAAAGGCACGGTAACATCTTCAGTCACTGTTTCTCACTTCTTCTAAAGAAGCACTAAAATGCATAAAGTACAATTCCTTTAGCTTATCAAGCCAAGAAGATGCAAGAGCAACTGTCTGCTCAAATTTTGATGTAATTGATCTTAATATAGTAACTAGGTCACGGCTTTTTCAAGAGTTGTGCATTGCCAGGAGTATGAAAATACATTATGGACAATTCTTATTTTGGTTCTCCTTCTCCTGTTAGATACCAGGACTTGTGACACATTCCAATAGGGGAGAAAAAAGCAGCAGGGGCTGGGAGGGTGGTAATGCACTTTACCTTGCTGTTTACGAAGCCTGTCCAATTCAGTCTTGAGATAGTAAAGCTTCTTCTGCCGTGCTTCTCGATCAGTCTTCAGTTTTTCTCTCTCTTCTATCACCTAAATAAATTGGAAGGTGTCTGGATTTTCTTCTCTTCCCAAGTTAAACAGTCTTGCAAGAGTAACAGGAAGACCTCAGCTTTCCAGACACAGAACACTGCTTGCTATTCCCAAAATGTTCTTGAGTATTTTAACACAATAAATACACCTCTCCCTCTGTATCTGAAAGTAACTGCATTGTGTGGTCATGCTTCAACACAGTTTGTAGGCAATTTTTTTTTCTTTTGGGCAGTGTATTCCTCTAAACTGTTCTGTTTGTTGCAGCACTTCCCACGGCCCTTAGGCTCAGCTGACTATCTTCTACAGGGCTAATCAAGATCAATGACAAACGGCTGTTCAAAACTCATGCAGAATCTCTACAGCTTAGCATGTTCCATCAGCCTACACAGCCCTTCACCTTGCCTCCTGCTTTGACTCTGGCTCATTTTAGCTGTTAGTTAGGTTTTGCTTCAATCTGACATAAAACATCAGGATGAAATTTGTTTCTTGTTCAAAAAGATAAAAACTGTGGCATGAGGAGCTCACAAATCCTTTTTTCACTGGTTTTCATTGATTCTCATGGAAGGAAACAAAGCAATATGCTAAAATGAGACCCAGAAAGTTATTTCAACTTCTTTTCCAGCTTCATTTTTCAAGAGACAAATCCCAATTTTTTTACCTTCACAAGGCTCTTAAAGCTTACTACAGACTCCTCCCCTAACAAACAAGTCATCTTGACTTCCCTAGACAATCACTTCTGCGACAGCAATGTCAATGTTGGCAGGATCTCTGAATCCTTCCTGAAGTAGTTCTACCAACACAGTTAAGCTACATCTTAAACAACGTAAGAAGTTTTTTTATTATTATTTTAGGTTTGTATGCTATTTTTTTTTATCATTTATCAAAGCACCATTCTCTCCTCCAGAGTTTTCTGCGGCATGGGGGCATCAAGTGGAACATGCAAATTTTTATACTCCAAACCATCCCAGCAAAAAAACAGTGGGCTAAGCCCTAGACAAAGATTTCTGTAGTGCAGACAGACCCTTAGAAGTTCTAACAAGATGCACAGATGAGCTACCGAGGTATGTCTGGGCAGGAGAAAAGCACACACCTTCAGCCAAGAGAGGTCTTCCAAAAGTACTAAATTTCATTTAGAACAAAATTTCAGCTGTGCCAGCTGAAGAAACTATTATTCCTGCAAGAAGTGGAAGCTCACTTATTTGCTGATGTAGCACTTCATACAAGTGAAGAAAAGGCTCTTATAATAAAAGATGATATTGCAACCTCAGTAGCTAAAGGGGGTTTGAAAGAAAAATGGGTACAGGTATTTTACCAAGGTCTGTAGTCACAGGAAAAGTGGCAACAGTTTCAAACTAAAAGAGGGTAGATTTAAACTAGATATAAAGGAAGCATTTCTTTACAATGTGGATGGTGAGGCATGGAAACGGGTTGCCCATAGAGACTGTGGACTCTCCAGTCCTGAAGTCTTCAAGGCCAGGTTGGATGGGGCTCTTAGCAATCTGGTCTAGTGGAATGTGTCCCTGTCTGTGGCAGTGGGTTGGAAAGAGATGATTTTTAATTGTCCCCTCATACCCAAATAATTCTATGCCCCTATTTTAACAACAAAGACCAAGTGGACACCAGTCTGAAAACTCAAACAACTTTTGGGAATCAGACAGTTCTTTGACAGTTGTGTAACCACAGTTTCCTATTTTAAAACATTCTTCCCCACTACTCTCAAATTATTGCACAAACCAAGATAATAAGAAGAGGAAAACACTAACACGTATGACCTGAACTGGTGTCAGAGCCTCCAAGTAGTTTCCCCTAAATTCTTCTAATTTTGTGATTTTTGTAAGAGAATTAATATAAATGCAGAAGGAAGACTGTATATGATGGTGAATATACCCTTTAGTATGTATTAAAGAATGTCTAATACAGGTATAACCGTGGTATTTTGTACAATGTAGCACGCCCAGATGGAGCCTCCTGCATTTCAGTGGCCTCTTGTTCTGCCACTGAACATCAGTAAAAAAAGCCATTTAATTTTCTTTACACTGTCCCTTCAGATTTTTACATATCCCCAGATATCTTCAGGTATTTCAATACCTAAATCTCAGCAGAATAAAGCCAAGATGTGGCCACCATGTGTTTTCTCGGTAAAATTTTGGCTGGTTCAGAGAAATTCAACTTTGGTTTTGATTTCATCTGTTCTGCCATAGCCCATGGCATGCAACTTTGGGAGATTCCACCTGCATTTTTCACAGGTGTCACAGAACAATACAGACAAATGCTCAGAAATCTTTAACGGAAGGAAACTAGGTCAAATTATTTTTAAACTGGAGCAACTCAGAAAAAAAAAAAAAAAAGGGTGCACCTTTAGAGAAAAAGCTTCCACCCCACCCATCATGCAATCCAACACATTCTGAAGTATCAGAAGACCTAACATACCTTCTGCTTTTGAGCTGCCCGATTTTTTTCATCCGACATCCTCTCTGTGGTATTTTTCAGAGGGTGTGATGACAGACGAAGGGGTGCTTTGGAATGAGAAGGAGTGGTAGGGACTTGAACAAGCACAGAACCATCTCTTTTTACATCAGGGACATCCTTTCCAAGAGAAACTGTCTCAATCACCCGGAGATTGGGACGTGTGGGGTTTGCTGACATGGCCATAGTAAGAAGACCATGAGCTTCTGGTAGCGTTGGATTAGGCTGCTGGGCAGGGGGGTACATGGGCCAGCCAGGGGCTGCATATGCCATATAGTGCCCATATGCATCATACCCTGGAGGAGCCATTGTGGGAGGGGGATAGTTTTGGGACATTTGAGCAGCAGTGTAGTGGGAATAGCTGGGAATTTGGTATTGGGAAACAGAAGTAGGTGTAGGTGGCAAACTAGCAGGAGTTGGTGGAATTGAAGGAATGAGAGAGACAGAAGGAAGAGGCTGTTCTGGCGCGTGTGGAGGTATCTCCTGTCCCACTGGCTTGTTCTTAGTATAGTCTGATTTCTGAAGAGAGGACGCATCTTTAGGCTGCGGGAAGGAGCCCGGAGGTGACGCTGAATGCTGCTGGCCCGACTCAGGAGAACGAGTGTCACTGCGGCTGCGGCGCAGCTCCCAAGCGTCCAGCCTGCGGGTCTCTGAGGAGCGGCGATCCGGAGAACGAGACGCCGGCTTTTTGCCATGAAGGCGTTCCTGGGTACGAACAGCCAGTTTGCCAATTTCAGCCACACCAATGTCAAGTCCAATGGTTTTGAGCAAGTCGTGGATCTTTGCGTACTCTGCGTTTGGCTCTTCTAAAGGATCCATCTTGACAGCTGGAGCAGGAGAAGGAGGTGGGCTCATTTTCTGTATTATTATCTCATTGCCACAATTCACTGGGGGCTTCTCTATGGGGAGAGATTCAATTTTGGTCTCTTCATCCTCATCACCATAAAGAAATTTCTCTTCGTCCTCAATGTCAGGAAAGCTACGCCTCCTCTTCTCCTGAGCACTGACAGAATCGGCCATCATGCCCAGAATTCGGGAGAAACCACTGCCATCCTGACTGGCCCTCTCATGAGGCAGCAGGAAGTCAGTATGGCGATCGGTGGGCTCTGAGTTGGGTTCTACTTTTTCTTTGTGACTTAAGAAGCTTCCAAACCTCTCTTCAAACATCAAAGTGTCTTTGGGAGGCCCAGAGAGTGGGTTCCACTCACACAAACCTTCATGCAGCTCCTTGTCTGAAGCCTCCACGAGAGAGCCTTGGTTAAACCGTTTGAGAAAGTTTTCCACTTCAGAAGCAAAAGGAGCTACGTTATTGCTCTGGGGCAAAGAAGACTGACTAGAAAGAAGAGGAAGATCCTTGCTGGGGGCTGGACTGCTTGAAAAGCCCTCGGGCTGAAAGAGAGAAGATACTATTTACTTCTAAGGCACTATGCACCTCACAGAACAAAGGAACGTGTTTGTTGCTCCTTGAGTTCACAGCTGAATAAAAGTGCTAGAAGAGACAATATGCAGTTGAAAGAGAACACAGAAGATTACAAACCAAGTTGCCCGATGATTCTGGAATGCCATGTCCAACAATGAATGCTTATCTCAGAGAACACACAAAATCAAAATTATATTTCAAACTTTTTGCAAGCATAAGAACTGAAATTTTAAAATTGAAACCCTGTTACATCATTTTGGATATGCTTTGAGTTTAGTCATAGTCACATAGGATTTCAATATCTTAAGTCAGATAAAAACTACTGCACTGAGGTTATTCTCAGTCACTTTTTCAGATATTCATAATTAATGCCATATTAAATAGCATTTCCAGTAATAGGTATGGAATGGGATGCTCAGTATCTGAGCATTCCTGAGATAAATATGTCACTGTCAAACCAACACTGATCAGTAAAACAGGCAAATCAAAGTGATGTGTTAAAACACAAAAAGTCAGTTTATCACAGTAGTCACAGACACCCATCTGTCCATTGCTCTCATTTTGAGACTCAATTGGTATAGGTTTGGTACAAATTAAGTAGGGCTGATCCCAGCCTACAGTTCAAAGGGAAAAAAATAAGGAAATTTAAAAGTTGTTTTCAAACAGAGGTACTGAAGAAGCATTAGGCAGTTCTCTAAGTCTATAAAGAAACAAGAAAGAGACACTGCTACAGGGGAAGAGCTTCAATCAATATCCTGACTGCCTGTGGTACTATGAGAGCCAGTTTTTCTTTGAAAGCTGGCCCAGATCTCTGCATCATGGGTTGAATTTCCACAATGACATTTTATTCTGTCTCAGATTATATATATATATATATGATTCCTGATTAAATGCCATAGCCATTTAAAGTTTCTAACGCACTTCAAACTTATACCGCCCTGCAGAAAGATACCGGTCCTCTTAAGGAAAGGGAAACAAAGATTTGGCTTTCCTATTTTGGAAATCAAACTAACATTCTGTATCATGAAGTAACTGTTTTGGAAAGCAGAAGCACATAGACAGACACACAGAGACCAAACCTGAACCGCAGACTCTACTTCCATCTCTGCTCGTTTCTTCAAAATAGATTTTTTGGGCATGGGTGGGATTTCTTCAGGCCTATACGTATACCGAGGCTCAGAAGTCTGTAATGTGTTAGTCAAGCCAGGGATCGTGTAGCCAGTGCCCGAAACATCATGATTCAAGTTTCTGCTGCGCTCTTCCTCTTCTCTTTTCCTCCTTGCACGGTCAAGCTCTCGGAATTCTTCATTCAGGTATGACGGGCTCAGGCTTCTACTACGGCTGCGGCTTCGCCTGCGGTAGTTTCGTGTTCCCGATGAGAAACCCTGATGCTCTGCACTCACGCCATGCATCTTCTCATCCTTTTCATACCGCGGACGCTTTATTTCTCGGCCCCTCTCCTCTGCCCTCAGTGGGTAGGGGGATCTCCTCAGTTTGTCACCATCTCTGTCAGATCCCCGAGGCAGCTCCTCCCGACGGCCATAGTGTGGGCTGTAATCTGAGCGGTGGAGGAAAACATCTCGGCTGCGGTAGTCTTCATCATGCCTCGGGATGAAGGGACTCGAAGGCTGGTCTTCATGCGCTGGGTATCTCTCAAGGCCGCGAGGACAGGCGAGGCCTCTTGTGAATATCGGACCATCAGCCACATCATCCCTGTGCGAGAGAAACACAGAATAGAAGCATTTGAATCAGATTAAACAAAGTCTTACTCCTACTCAAGGGTAAGAAATTTCCAAACCAGTTTCAAAATAACATCTCCCATACTAAACAGAACCAACATTTTATGTACTCAAAATGCAGGGTAAAGAGGAAGAATTATTTTTAATGGTACTGTACATCCCTCCTAGGAAGTTACCTGCAAACGCAGTGACATGAACAATTCAACCCATACTGAGGAATTAGAGCCTTGAAAAATTGATAGGATGGATTTGTTTCTGTGAATGTGAGAGACTACACATTTTAAAAAACCCTTACTATCATATTTCAGAGCACAATCCCTTTCCTCGCCTCTCCCGGTCAGATGCCAAGGTCAGATTTCCTATGAATTATTCAAGGTATAATTCAGTTACACACTGGCAAATGCAACCAGATCCTCTTTTTATCTTCAGCTGTGGACAAGGACCACAAATTCTACCAACACTTTCTCTTGCAACAGATATGCAGCCAACACTGTCACTAATCACATGAACCCCATAACTAAAAAAGAAGCACAGTTTCTGGTATCTATAAACCAAGGAGATAAAGTGTAATGGTACCATTCTTCTGTGACAGCCCCTGCATTATAACACATAGTGAATGTGCAACTGTCACAACATCAAAATAACCAGCTGCTTCTCTTGGAGTATCTACTTTTGGACCGATTCCTACAGACATCTACAATTAGGGGTACTGTTTTGACTAAGGCTTTTTCTTGATGCTTAAAAACTTTTCTGTGACTTTTCTTTAGATAAGGCAGAAACAAACCAAACCACCTTAAAAGTTACCAGCTGCTGGGTTTACTTACTGATATTTCAAAACCTAGCAAGATCACCCAAGAAAGAAAATGTGCTCCCTAAGTGACATCCATGAGACAGAAGACTCTTCCTGAGTGAATCAATTTGAGATAAACTACGTATAATAGCCTGAATACAGAAAAAACACCTCCTCCTACTCCAAAAGGTCCCTCCATAGATTTGAGAAGGGACAAGTCAAGTCATGCCAGAAGACATCTTCAAAAAAATCTGCAAATAAATTACAGCTCTAGTTTTTCACAACAGACTAAAGAATAGCAGAGATGCACAGACAAGGCCTTTTTCCTGGGTATTTTCATAGTTTACACATGCATATTTAAGAACAAAATCAACACAAAATTTCACTTTACCTTGCATCATTGCAAAGCATTTATTAGATACTTTATCAGTCCAACACATCTTATAAAACAAATCTGGCATGCACCTGTACCCATCGTATTACGTGGTATCCTTCCAGTTTTTAGCAAACTACACATATCCACCTCCTCCAAAAGCACAAAAACATCTACAAACAGCTAAATTAAAGTTGATAAAGAAATGTTGTTTTTGCAACCTACATAAAGGTATGTCTATTCCCAGTGGCACGTCTTCTGAGAGCCTGCTAAACCTGTACAAGCTGCATGAACACACCTGATGGAGTAACAGATGTGTTTCACCATATACCTTCAGCTGATTTTTGTGCAAATAAAATTATTTAGATGCATGTCTGGCAGCCGTCACCTACAATTCAAACTGACTGCAGTGACAAAGCACAGGAATTTTTAATTATACTTTGGAAAGAAAGGAACAGCAAATCTACTGTATTTAAAACTAGCAAGACATTCCAAATACACTTTGAACACCTAAAATGCAAATTTAAAACCTGAAAATTAAATACAGCTGTGGGAAAAATGATTACTTGCCTTACAGGATTCTTTGATACATGTTTTCTGTGCATACAGTCCAACAGAGTTACATCCCTCTTGAATGGTTTGCATGCTTTCAGCCAGTGATGTCCACTACTAGCTACTGCATCCTCAAGAGAGGATACAAGGTGGTACCATCCCAATTCCTTCACCATGAATCACTGGAATTTGCAGTTTCAGAGATGTAAAACAGACCACAGGCTACACACACATGATGCCTCAGAGACCTACAACTAGTGTAAGGTGATTTACTTTTTGGCACGTTTATTCACATACACAGAAATAGAAATAAATAGTGGTATTCTGCTGTCAGCAATCAACAGGACTCCACTTTAAGACACAGTCTTTGAATAAGGAGTCAGACGAGCTGTTCATGTTCCAGCCAACTGTTACTCTTGATATCATGCCAAAAAAACACTATTTCAGAACACAGCCTAATGCAGACCAAGTCTCTGCAGTGATTTGGTCTATCTTCTGTATTAACCTCAGATGAAAGAATTGGTGGGATGCTCTCTAGAGCTTGTGCCAGCTCAGATAGTAGTAGAATGTCTTAAAAAAACTGAGAGCTGGACAGATGGAAGATGGGGAGAGAGAAAAAGATTTCTTTTTCACTTTGACAGATTGAGATTCTGGAAGACAAAAAAAAATACTTATTGGTCCAAGCAGGAAGCCAAAGCTGCTTAGGTGACCTTGAAGACACAGTTCAGCAGCATTCAGTGTGTCTATTTAGACATGTGCAGGAGACCAGCTTCCCCAGAAACATGGGACAAGCTCTTACAGATGTTTTAAGACCGACCTGCATGGGAACACGCACCTGAGAAAGTATTCTCGGGCATCCTGAAAATCCACTGCTGCAGGAGAATCTAAAAGCCTCCCTGATTTCCCTCCTTTGGTACTTTATTTCCTTTATAGACTAATGAACGTCTCTACCATCCCAAGACCCTACAAATTACAGAGAATAATGTGTCAAAGTGATTGCTTGAAATATCAAAGTAGAGTAGTTAGCAAAAATAGCAGAGAATAACTAAATTCAGAATTATTTGCTCCAATTACTTCAAAATTTGAAAAGACATCTTTAGGAAACACTTTTTTCTTTTGATTTTTTAATTAGAATGAGAACGTACCACATGCAAAATAAAAATGTGATACGAGCAGTAACAATAAAGAGCATTTTACAGCCCAGTGATAGACATCAAGTCAGTGTCCCAGTACCAGGGCAGCCTCTCAGGGAAGGGAAAAAAATCCATGGTGAAAAATACTTGATAAACAATGTTCTTAATCAAAAACCAAGTGTCTTTTGAAAACAAATAAAATGGCTAACAGTGAAGAAACTTAGAATTCAGAAGTAGTACCTAGACGATTTAGGAAAAGCTAACAGGTGACTTGGTTGTCAAATACTTTAAGCTTCTGGACAATGGGCATCACTCAGAAAAGCACAGCCAGCACGGATTAGACAAAAAAAAAACCAAATGTAACAACATGAAGTTCTTGCATACTTACACTACAAATACAAGGAAGTCACTTAAAGATTAAAGTCTACATGGTCTCACTTTATCTTCTTCTCATTCTAACTCATCTGTCACTTTTAAACCTTCTCTGGAGTCTATTCTTACCATTCTGTTTCGCTTCTATGGGTTCTGTAATAGAGAAGTCAACTTCAGTGATTTCTCGCTCTTACATTAAATAAACTGCACTATACCGGATGTTACTTCTAACCATGCATCAGCACCACAGAAGAGGTTAAATCTAAAATCTCACCTGAGACCATAAAGCAATGGGACAAACACCACCATCCCCTGCCCTCAAATGTTCCTAATTTGCCAGAGAAGTGCCAGTTCCCAACATATGACTTCCTTTTCCTTCCAACCACTGTACTCTCCCTGAGAATACACACTCATTTGATTTACAAGATTGCAGACTGCACAGGGGATTAAAAAATCAAACACTGATGCCAGGAGAACTGAGGTAAAGGCATAAAAGTGACAGTACCAAAAACCAAACTCTCATTTGGTTTTCTACACCTGTTGAAACATGAAACTTAACTTTATACCTGAGAAAGACAGGAAATTTATTTCTTCTGCTCACTTCCCTCTCTCCCCCCCCCTTTTTTTTTTTAAACAACTGATATATTTGCATCAAAAATGGAAGTGGTAATGGTTTTTCCCATGCTGGATGCTCATCCCTGACCTGAAAGTGCAACTGTATGCTCCAGGGCACAAGCTGTGCCATCTTTAATTTTGCAATTCAAGACAAAGAGAATTATTTGCACAGTATTCTGATTTTCTTTCTTTCGCCAGATTATACCAGTTCTCCTACTGAAGGCAAAGAGTTCCTAATTGTATCTACTAATACTTAACACTTCACTGTTCACAGCAGTGAAGTATTTTAACACAAAAGAATTCTCTCCATTAACTGTTTCTCTCCAATTTCAGTCAAGGAATCCTAAGAATTCTAATACTTCTTTTATAATGTATGAGATTGTCTGACTATGTTCTCTTTTGCAAGGTTTTTAAAGTCAAAATAATCTCCTTCAAGCTGCTTTAGAGTTTTCTTCTAGACTAGTTTCAAAAATCAGGAAAGTAGGCAATTCCTCCCAATAAATGAGGAAGTTGAAGCTTTACACCATCTTTATACTAAACAACCTTCCTCTGAGTAAGGACTAGGTAGATTCATAAGAAACAGAAGGTGGCTGAAGCAGTGAAATGTCAAATGAAGTGTCTCCATGTGACATCCACCCTTAAGGGGAAGGAGGCACCAGAGGGATTGACATTACACTCCCTCCTGCAATACATGATGCGAATGCTTAGTTTATATGGGATTTAGAAGCAGCTGACAAAATTAAAGAAGTATCTGTTTAGAGTTACACAGGCAGAGACTTTTGTTCAGGAATTCTCTGTACCACAACTTGCGAGAGGCTGGGGGAATATTCCTGGGAAGCATCACTACATGCTTACCCTGGGCATTCAGTGGGCTAATGAGATGTTTGATCGCATCCAGCAGAGCCATTCCCACGCTGTTTCACCCACGTGAATCCCCACCTGCAGAGGACCATACCTGTCACTCAGGTTATCAATTGGTGAGCCCAGTCTATCAGGCAGCCTCCTTCGCTCCGGCGTGCCAGTGCAATAGCGGTCATTACCAACAGTAATCCGCAAACTGTGTTCCAGGGAAGACTCAGAGCGGAGACTCGGAGAGCGCCTCTGTAAATTGAAGAAAGAGTGCAAGCCCATCAATCAGGGGATTTTAATCTCAGCTACAGAAAGGAAAGCGATTCTGCTCTGCTTAATAAATTTGACTTGGGGGATGGATCAATTGAAAAAATCAAACTAGAAGAACAACTGTTCCAAATACTTCAATTCTATTTAGTTACTAAAGAAAGGGGAGGGTACTGACTGCACTTCTCATCCCAGGTGCTAACAACATGCCCCATATTTAAATTATCTAGAAATTTTTAACTCTAAAGTACATTTCATAAATCACCATTTTGGAAGATTTAAAACCATAGAGAAAGTTACAAAGTCCCAAATTTGCTGCTGTTCTCCTTTCTTTGTAGAGAAGAAGCAGCTAAATAAACATTGCATAAAAAAAAGTGCCAGGAATTTCTGAATAGTGTCTGGATTTCTGGCCCTTTACAACTTCAGTAACAACATGAACCAGTGTAAACAAAGATTTTCCCAGCAGTGACGTTTTTAACAGTTCTCCTCACCTCATGCTGCTTTCAGCAGACAAGCACAGCATAATACTAAAAACCAATGCCACTAGAAACAGCTTCTATAGGTGTCTAAAATTCCCATTACCATTATTTAAAGCTGGTAGAGATAAACCAGAGTAAACTAAATAACGTTGCCTCGGAAAAATCTACAGCAGAGAAGACCTGAGCTCATTGGCTCTACACAGACCTTCCTTTGTACACATACGCAGTACACAAAACACCATCACTGGTAAATTATGCTTAACTAGTTATGCCTCACATTATTCTAAAATATAGCACTGGAATACAGGACTGATCAGAGTTAAGGGGAGTTCCATAAAAAACAGGTGAGACTGCATAAAGACAGAGACACTTGATTTGCTTTTTTAAACCACCACAATACAGATTCTGCCTAACAGGAATCAGTGAACCAACTTCAGTTCTGCCGAACCAGTCATGCACTGCACGCTGCTTTTACTGCTGAAAACTGCAGTAGCAAGCAGCAGGTGCACTGAATTGTCCACATCCACCCTGAGAGCATGCAGCAAGTTCAGCTCAATCCTCCAAGAGACCAAAGGAACAGTACATAATCTCCAACAAAAGCAAAAGAATTCTTTTACAAGTTTACCTAACAAAATTCACTTGCAGTATAAATCTGTACTAGAATCCATTGTGCATATAGCTTTATTCTAAGGTAACATATTAGCGATTTGTGTTCTGTTCATTAAGTTGAATCCCAGCATTTATCAGAACACACTTTAATTACTTTTGAAGACCAACTGCCTTGTCTAGCACAATATGATCCTGCAACAGCCTGGCTGGGATACAACATATTCAAGGTGCATGTGTCTCATACAAACACATTCTGACTTGTGCCCATTGTAACACTGAATTTTGACGGCTGCCTCAAGAAATTACTATCTTCAAGGCCATCTTCTCATCATCAAGACTGTGGGCATACAGATGACAATCACCTCCACTGAAGACAGAGAAATGATGATTACATCTCAGAACAAACTCTGGCCAAAGGAAAGACAGAGTTTACATTCAGAATGTTTGGGATGTTTGGATTGTGTATGACTGATCTATACAAATTGCCCAGAGACAGCAGTTAGGGCAGTAAATATTTGAACTTCATGATTTTTTAATATTTTTTTTTGAACTGGAGAAGTTCCAGTTCCTTTCAAAAAACCTTTTTAAAAGGTTTTTGTATCTGGAGCACTGAACACCACCACTAGTCATACCTACGTGAGCACTGCACTGCATTTTTCTCCCTTCCTGTTCTGTCACCTAACCACAGTTACCACTGCCGTATTACTGAACAGGTTGCATACCTGCTTGTCATTTCTCCATCCTCTGTTGACCCCACATGCTCCAGTCCTCTAATCTCAGCCAATTTTCTTACAAGAAAGCAAAGAAGCTAAAACAAACCTTTAAAAAGAACAAGCACGCAGGTCAGCAGGGATAAATAAAAGCAGCATGTGTCAGCCTTGCACAAACAAATAGAAGTCTGCCAAAATCTCTCACTGTAAAGCCCTGACCTTCCTCTCCTCCATTACATTTCTCAGTACTCACCCCAAACCTTTGCTGTCACTCCACGTTCTTCCAATCACCACAAAGTTTGCCTCAGCTATTAAGAAACTAACACCATCCCTACTTAGAACATCCAATACATGGCTCCACTGCCAGCATCCCAGTTATGCACAACCAAATGCGCAACAATGCTGTAACCTTGAAGTGCATGTACTCCAACTCACAAATAATAATAATTTTTTAAAAATCACAACAATAAAAAAACAAACCAAAACAACTCCCAGAAACAAGAAAATTTAGTAAGAAATCTCTGAGGCTGCTGTTTTCATACCTCAATTCATATGTAGGATAGGGACAATGACATGGAACTTGTACTCCAATTTATTTTCTCTATTTCAACCCCATGCCCTAATCCCAAAAGTGTCTTCATTCTACATATTACATCTTCCACCCTTATGCATATATTCCCCACTTACAAGTCCTCTTTCCTTGTTGCAACCTAAATTCCTCTTCCTCGGGCTTTTGAATTCATGTCCTTTCAGTGACAGCTCCAAAATCCCACTTACTAATTTATTTGTGTAACTTCCCACATCTGTACAGTTGATATTCCCAAGAGAGGGTCTTAAGTCATAAAATTATAAAAATTTTATTAAAACTTGACCCTAACCAGTCTGATAACCCAACATATCTGCTGTCTGTTCTTCTTCCATCACAATTAGTGCCACTCTTCGGAAAATGACAGCGTAATTCCAGCTTTCATCTTTCTCTAATTAACACTGCTTTTGTAAACAGTACTTTTAAAAAATAACACAAACCTACATACGTATTTTATGCTTTGTAACATCACTTTTGAAGAAGAAGTAGTGTCAGTTGTCAAACACCTGTTGAGGGACAAAAGCTTCCATGGAAAAAATGTGGATATTACACTCTAAGAATTACTTACACTGGGCTTTAGCAAACGCAAGAGTCAGCACAATATAGGTTGAAGAACTTTATTTAATTGTCTCAAGATCTCTTATTGTGACAATTGCTTCCTACAGAAGGGCTTTCCTTAAATGCAGTAATCCTGTAAATAAACAAAAAATCCATTTGGCTCATCAGTACAGCATTAGCTAACCTGATAACGCCTAATTTCTAGGATAAATAGTTTTTCAATCCTTCTCTGAATTTAGAACTGGCAAGAAAAAAATCATTAATCTGTAACAATTTGCTTAGAAGACTGATTTAACTTGAGCCAGGAGAGTGAAAAGTAACACTAGAAGAGCAGCGTTTTTCAAAAATAATGTTCGTGCAAAGTGGATTTTTTGGTGGCATTCCCCCCCTCCATCAAAGAGGGAGTGGGAGGCTTCTAGTCAAAACTCCTAGATCAAATTTCTCCAAGTCTGAACTACCAACACAGTCAGCATTGAAAGTTTTGTTACAGCCAGCACAGGTTCAGCCTATCGTGGATACAGTGAAATGGGAGACTGAGTGATGGTGAAATCAGTTTGAGAAACTTCTGTCCTGTATCCCAGGTTGCCACCCATCAGTTGTGAACATGCAACCGTCCATCAAGTCACAACACAAACTGACATGAATCGGACAGAAAAACATCTCCTTTCTAAAAAACTACTTATTTTCATCATGGATATTATTAGTAATGCAATTTGCAAGGGTACCTCACAGGAAACTAAAGAGGATGGAGATAAGGGTGAAATACCACTGAAAACAAATGGCCAGAGGCAAGTTTCGTAGCCTGGCCTGACTTAACTGTCCAAGACAACATTATCTTCCTGCATCTCCAGGGAAACTCACCTTTCAATAATAACACCAATACCTGAATTTTAATGCCACTACAATCACCTGTGAACTCTTCTATGGCTGCAGCTCCAAAGAAATCCGGTAAGAACCTGTATCACCACAAGAAAGGGCAATCGCCATTCTCCCTCGGGAGTGTCCCATCAGGCAATGGACCAGCAGATAACACACTTTTGTCGGACTGACTTTCAGCGACATTGTTTCCTCATATCAGCCCACCCTGCAACTCACAAATCCCCGCCTGAGCGCACGGGAGAGGGCAGAATATACTGCAAAGCAAGAGGGAAAAGCGAGTACATCGTTCTTTGCAACTGCATGTATGCTGGATTGAGTGACCATGCAGCCACTGCCTAGAGTACCCCAGTACGGAAATTTCTCTTCTCTCACGGTAGCACAAACGCACAATGAACTTACTGCACACCACAGCTCAGAGGCACCAGACAAAACAATCGTTGCACCAAAGAGCAAGAAGAGAAATCGTAGGTGAGCGAATCCCACTCACGGGAAAAAAAAAAAGCCTTCACACTTTGATTTATTACGAAGGTATCTGCATCCAAGATGCCATCCACCACAGATACCAAAACAGAGCTTTGCATGCCCAAATCAGACTTTGCCAAGTCAAAGCGAGAAGACTGGGACACCCTGTGTACAGCCCCAGCTACAAAGCGGTGCCTACCAAAGAATACCTCTCAAAGATATAAATCAGTAACAGTGCTCTTTGTACGCCCGCCGTGACAGCAGGAAGAGTTCAGACAAAGTACTCATTCAACATGCTGTCTAAAAAGTTATATTCCCGTAAGTTAAACGATATGTATGTACTAACACAACCCAATGTGTTAAATGGAGGGAAATTACATCCTCTGCCTTAGCGAAAAGACAGCATCATCTTCGAACCTTCTCTAAAATGGCTCTGGCCAGTAAGACCAAATAAAAATGCAATAGAAACTAGTGGGAAAACACCACTTAAAATGTAATTATTTTTTCCCCCCCATTTGGCTCTATAAGGAATAGGGGGAAATTGCCGCTCTCCCTCACCACAGGGAGAGTCCGGGGCCAGTGTAATTTTGCAAGGACCTGGCCGCGCCGAGTTAGGGGCTCTGACAGCCCCCCAGGCGGGGGGCAGGGCCCGCACCGAGCCCCCTGGGTGCGCGGCAGTATTTACCCGGCTGCTGCCGCCGTCTCCGTGCTCGCTGCCCCGGCGGCCCCGGGGCCCGCCGAGCCCCGCTCCTCCCGGCGGCGATGGCAATCTCCGGCTGCGGTGCGGCGACGGGGACCGGCGGCAGGGCCCG
>JAYDZK010006045.1:0-35782 GCA_034509185.1 Euphonia xanthogaster
CAAGGGAGGGGATTGTCCTGCTCTGCTCTGCTCTGGGGCAGCCTCACCTCCAGGGCTGGGGGCAGCTCTGGGTGCCACCACATAAAAAAGACATTAAACTATGGGAGAATGTCCAAAGGAGGGCAATGATGATGGTGAAGGGCCTTGAGGGGAAATCGTATGAGGAGTGGCTGAGGTCACTTGCTCTCTTCAGCCTGGAGGAGACTGAGGGGAGACCTCACTTCAGTCTGCAGCTTCCTTGTGAGGGGAAGAGGAGGTGCAGGCACTGATCTCTGCTCTGTGGTGACCAGTGACAGGACCTGAGGCAAGAGCATGAAGCTGACTCAGGGGAGGTTTAGGTTAGATAGCAGGAAAAGGTTCTTCACCAGAGGGTGGTTGGGCACTGGAACAGGCTCCCCAGGGAAGTGGTCACAGCACCAGCCTGACAGAGGTCAAGAAGCGTTTGGACAACACTCTCAGGCACATGGTGTGACTCCTGGGGATGGTGCTGTGTAGGGCCAGGAGTTTGACTTGAGCAACCTCATGGGTCCTGTCTAACTCAGCATGTTCTGTGATTGTGTGAACTATAACTTAGAAATTTGAAATATTTACATCTCTGATAGTGTGCTTTTATAGAAACTGTTTTAAAATTGTGCTCAGCTGCACAAGCCACTTTTAAAAGATCAGCTTTTAAAAACTTATTTATTTTAAAAATTATTTATCTATTTACATCAGGCTAGAAGGGTATGTCCTTTTCTTCCAGACACAAACCAAGAAACTTTGGCTTAAAAACTGTCAGCTCAACATAAGGATTATAATAACACTCTACAGTAATTTATCAAATGAACTCAGAAACTAAATCCACTGCAGAAATGTTGTTACCTCCTTGAGAGGAACTTTTCATCACAAACATAAGACATTTGTGCTCCAGTAAGTATCCTTCCTGTAAGTGCCATGTGGAGTGGAGTAGTTTTGATCCACATAATCATCAAACAGTCTAGACACACTGTTTAAGCCTTTCTGCTTTCTGACAGAAAATTCTTGAGCATGTTCTTTAATAGAAACCGTAATTTCAGAATTCTTTTTCACCGCACAAATTTTCAGAATGTGCAGTAATGCCCAATTTTCCTCCAAGGATACAAGGAGGATAGGCCAGTCTGCATTAACACTGGATCTTCTTTTGTCCATCTATTTTGTTTACAAAATTTGCTAAAGTTTGGTTGGGGTTTTGTTTGTTTGTTGTTTTTTTCTTTGTAGTACTGATGATATTTAATGTATGGCCAACACAGTTAGGGGAGCTCTTTGATGTCCATCTGCCTAAACACAGAACTCTGCAAAGTTCCCATCAATGCATTTGATTTAGAGATGTGAAAGGAACAGTAATAACAGGAGAACATCCAGTTACCAGGGTTTTGCCTCTTTATTTTTATTACAGTTTGCAACCTAGCAGAAAGATAAATTTTGATACACCCATAAAGTGTTTATTTTCAAAAGCCTTTTATGAATCATACATAGTACTTAAAAGATGACCAACAGATGAACAACTGGGCTATTGGCAACCTACAGGGAAGTTTGTGCTGTCTGAAATGACATCAGCTACTGCTGTTGAAAGTCAGTACATTATCTGACATTTAATTATCACATATTCTGGTTACTCAAAAAGAATTTGAAGTAGTTCATCCTACTGTAACAACTTAAATGACAGATATGCTGAATCTAGTAAACATGCCAGTTCTCAAACTTATCTTGATGTTAAATGTATGATTTTGCAAGGGAAACAGATAGGAATGAGACTTGACAAGGGAGGGGAAAAGAGGTTAGCAGTCATCTCACTACCCCAGCCTTTTTGTTTACTAAACTTCATTGCAGTCTTTACAGAACCAGATACAATACAAGCTATTCACAAAACTCTAGCATCATTTCAAAAAACAGAACTATGGGAAGTCAAGAGCGCATCCTCGATCCTTACTGTTAACTCAAGTTTTATTATTATCTAAACCTTTCTTTTTTTTTCATTAACTAGTTTCTGGATGCTATTATGACTTCTTCCACTGTAATCCAGTAAACCTATTTTTAGTGAGCTACCAAATAAAACTTTAGCTGGTGGCAACTAATGAAGAGTTAGTAAAGAGGATGAGAAACAGGATGAGATCAGAGAAGGAGTTCATGAATAAAAAAGTGACAACTATGGCAAAATAACCCACAACAATGGAATATTATATTTTCTTTGTGTAAAAGTAAATTAATTATTTTCATGTTATGTATATTACTGTAAAACCCCATATAAAAATTATCAATACTTACATATGCAGACACTCTGAAGACTGTAGAAATAACATGTATTTCTTTTGTTTCAGGGTTCTTTTGAACACTGAAATACAGGGGTATAATACATACTTAATATCATAAGTACTGATAATTAGACTCTTTAATTTATTAAATTCATTTTAAACATATGCACTGTATCCTTGCTCAAATTTTACGAAGGCCAAGTTTATAGTTAAAATTCAACTTATGTTATATTGAGCATGAAAAGTTATGGCCATTGTTAGGTAACATGGTTATTATGACATTTTACTGAAAAATATTGAATATATCTAGTAATCTGACTTGTTTTCACTGTTCTCAGCTACCAAATCACAGCAATATTACCCAGACCTAGATGATTCCAAATACAGAGTTTTCATTTTGATAGATATGAAAAATTATGCAGCTAAACATTTCATAAAAATCTTTTCACATATTCGTTGAGAAAGAAACCTGCAAATTGAAATGCATCTTAATACAGACTACAAGTAGCAGCAGTACTGGTGAAGAAATACATTTTTTAGCTCATTTTTAATTAGTATATAATTATAGTTTAGGTTTATTTTTTCTCCTTTGGAACTTTGTATATATAGTCAGCTATGCAACTAGGGATGAGATTAGTTCTGAGCTTTTATATTTCTAGACTGTTTGTTGTGAAGATTGCCATTTCTTTAATCACATTTACCAATAACACTGAATATTATTGCAAAGAATCCAGGCATTTCAACCTATTTAAAGTATTTTTAATATATCATTTTTCCTCAAGTCTGTTTTAAGTGATGCTTACATTTCTTCAGAAATTAGATCATGCAACTGCTACTAATGTATCTAATTTTGCAGATTCCCACTTACATTAACTCACTGTGGAACAGCTGAGGCTTAAAACTTCCATACTTACATGCTTCCAAGAAATGCATATCTCAAAACCTGCCTTGTCACAAATAGGTTCCATTCCCAAGAAAGGTCCCAGTATAGACAAGTTACAAGAGGATGTGTGAAACACAGCCCAGTTGAACACCACACCAGGTCCAAGCTGTGACAACAGTCCCCTGTTACCAGTGTTTTGGCAAAGCTTCTTTTTGTAAGAACAAAGAAGCCCCAAATCAACCAACATCACCTTTGTTGATTCAATCTCTGCAGCCAATAAAAGAGATTGACTCTCCAATTAACTGATTTCATCTGTAGAGTTCAAACACAGTCTTGTTTGAACCTATACTGTGAGGCTGATCTTCCCTGTGGTCAGTCAGTGATGAGGCTTTCTCAGAACTTTCTGTTGCATCTGACATGTTGACATACTCAACAGTGGATGAAGACAGCATTGCTGAAATCAGTACTGACCCCAGTTGTGTGCCTTTCCACCCCTCCAGAGATGACTGCCTTCCCAGCAGGACAGCTCAGTTACCTCATGACTCAGCTTCTGAACCACTGCAGTTTACAGACCAGTGCATTAAGCCAAACGAACCCAGATGTCACTTTATGCTGACACACCAGGCTGTAACTGCAGCAGTTCAGAAACTCTTCAACCATCTCTGTGGAAAGAGTGACAACTTTCAGAACAAGACATAGAGCATTAGTGGCATTATTACCTTCTACCATGTATCACCACCCCCAAAAGCAACAGTTGTATTTAAGTTACTCTGGCTTCAGATTCTTCTGTCAGAGAACTATGCTATCAATTTCTGATTTCTTAATTTCCATGTTATATATACATATATATATATATATATATATAAAATATATATTTTTAGGATACCAAAGTAACAGTTGACAAAGAATAAGTCTTCCTATTTATTCCATGACCTTGAGAAACTTTCCCCTTGTGGTTAGCTTCCTGTAAGTAATTTTTCAAAATGCTTATTTTCATTACTTTGGTTATTTTTTAAGGCAAGAAATGTGTCTGTTAAAATCAGATGAGATTCTTCCTTTGCTGACTTGAAAGAAAACCAAGAGGTTGCCTTTGACAAGCTCATTTGCTCTATTTCTTTTTTCCCCCCTGAAAGGTTATAGAAAAAAACTATCTTGTCCTTTTGAAGAGGATAGTATTTCCTTAAAAATAATGTTAATAGCCCCACATTCTTTCAAATTGTTAACTTCTAAACTATTCACTGATATGGTAGTTCATCATTTTAATGTGCATCTATTCTCTTTTTATGAAAAGCAAACATCCTCATGGTGTCTCTATTCACTTCGGGCTTTATTTATATCCTAACTTACTGACAATAGTTTTACTAGGCTTTCCAAACAGTAAAAGAACAATGTAATGCTTTCACATTCATTATGGGGAAAAGGGCATGGAAATGGAGATTAAGAAAAAGAAGAAAACAATCACTACTAGATGCTCCAGCAGCTGTCACCAAGGAGAGACACTATCAGAAAAATCAGCGGTTAAGTGCAGAGGACAAGATTTATCAACAGAGATTCATAGATTATATTTTAATTAATGAGTTTTTGTTATGTAAATATATCCTTTAAATCAAAATACTACAACAAGAGATAGGTAAAGCCACGTGGGCCACTTATAGCCGGATAGCTGGGCTCCTGCAGGGTCCGTGTGCCTCAAGGCAGGCAGGTGAGCTGGTGCCAGATAGCTCAGCCTTTTGGAGGCTGAGTGTCCAGAAACCTAAGTTGCTATGAGCCGCAGCTACCTTAGCAAGCTTAAGTGATTATCAGCTCTTAGTGATTTTCAGCTCTTTTATAGTTTTCAGCTCTTAGCTTGCTAGAGGCGCTTTGGCTGGCAGTGGCTTCTCGGCAAGCAGATGGTGAGAGAGAGAGAAGGCAGCCCCGGCAGTTCCACAGCGATGGTTTATTGGGAGGTCTGTGAAGGGCTCTGGTGACAGCTTTTCTACCCAGAATGCACTAAAGTAGCCCCTTACATAGGGGTAGAAGGGATCAGAAACTGTCCAATTGCAAGGGTTAGGGAAAAGTAACCTTTGGGGTCACAGAAAAATAAGCTAGGGTCTGGAAGACGGAAGAAAGGGGCTTCTGGCCTAGTCACTATGACTTGTCATTTTCTTATCTTTAGGCCTCTGTTCTCCACAGGGCCCTTGCAAGCCCCATGTCTGCTACAGATAGGGATTTGAAATTATTTAGGTTATACAGGATACAACACTAAACACTAGAATTTTGGATGGATTCAACTGATCACAGATTAATTTCCAATAGATTAGTAACAGACTACAAGTTGTGCATTACTTTTTTAGTAAGAATGTATCACTCTTTTTGCAAAGAAAAAAATGTCTGCCATTTAGTAGCTGTATTTGGAAGTGCCTAGCTTGTAAAATCCCTAGAGTTGTTAATTTAAAAAAAAAATTATTGCAATCTCTCATAATAAAGCAATGCACCTAGAAATGCTTTAATAAAATGAAACATCAAAACTTTTGACAGTATTTTGAATGCTAGTGCCTAGGAGTTAGAACTCAGGTATGGCTAGAAAAAAAAAGCTGTAGTAAAGGAAAGTAGGACAAAGCTCATTAACAGGTCTGCTGCTCCCTGCAGTAAAGGCACTTCTCTGGAACTCTTCATGCCAAGGCTCTTGCCCATAAGGAATACTGTAAAAGGACTAAACAGTGGCAGTTTATACATCCATAAGCTTACTGTTTTTAGACTGAATTCATCTGTGGCAGCTAATTTTTCAATGCACATCATCAGCCAGCAGCAAATAATTATTGAAGCATCCATTTGTTTTTTTACCAAGCCTTCTGATCCTCAAACATAAAAATTAAACCTTAAGGTCAGTACAGTTTACAAAATTTTTAATACCATGAAAAGCTTTTAATATCACTTTATAAAGAGTAGAAAGTATCCAATGCAACTGTAATCCAAGATACAATGAAAACGCACAGAGGACAGCAGTCTTAAGAAAGAATTTAAACAAAACTTGGTATTCAACAGGAATTTGAGGGTGAACTTTTTGGCAAAGAGAATTTAAGAGATTACTACTATAATCAGCAATCTTTTACTGAAAATAAGAGGCAATAAGAAAGTAATTCTAATTGCTTTATTTTCTGGTGTAATCTGTGCAAGAATGAAGTAACACAGTGGCCAGAAATTAGAAATTAAGTCAAGACTGTCATTAGCGTCCCTATTCAGAGCCCGTCACTGTCTTTTTCTTTCTTAACACAGTGGAAATAAAACAGAAGCATCATTTTGGATAAACTGGGAGCAGGTGGAAATGAGACCAAGAAAAAGACAACTGTGATCCTGAAGGGGGAGGAAAGGTCTGAAATGTCAAGATCAAAAGCTTTTCTCATGGGACTGACAAAGAACACAATACCAAAGGAGAAAGATAAAAGATTCAGTGAAATGGTAAGTTTTGTTTTCAGCTGGTAACCAGTGCTAACACCAGCTCCTCTGGCAGTGAGAAACCAGCAGACATTTACAGGCAACAGAGAGACACATGGTAGACAAATTCTGAAGATCAGTTACATCACTTGAAAACTTGGGAGGATAGAAAGCAATCTGCCAACTGGCAAAAAACAAAACAAACCAAACCCAAACAGCACAGGAATATACACTTGAAATATTTTCTCCTAAATATTTTATAAAGGACAGAAGCAGCACACAAGAGGAAAATACAAAGCGCTAATAGGGAACAGTTGAGGATACAGAAAAGGTAAACTTTGAAAGCAGGATGAAATTGTGGGAGGATCTTGGCAGAGGCTTTTTTTCTGTTTTAAGTAATAAGAACTATTTCACATCCTTGTCAAATTTTACAGCATGAAAAGGAAAAAGAATGGAAAGAGGTTTAAGAAGACAGGAAGGTAAAGAAAATGAGTGGCTTAGAACAGAACTTGAACATGTTTAGGATAAAACAACTCTATAGCAAAGGGGAGCAGTAAAGTGAAGGAACTGATTGGCTTTGCACTTTGTCCTAGATTAATTCAACAACAGAAGAGCAGAAACAGCTGTAGTCAATGCAGAGTCACCTGTGGCCCAGGACTGAAGGAACAAGCAACTTGATTCAAGTGCAGAACGAACAATATAAAAGAAAAGGGAGGGTAGAGTTAAACATTGATGGATCCTTTTATGTCAGATGCTGTGTTTCTGAAGAACCCACTTTATTCCCAACTATATATGAGATGAAAATAACAAAACTACTCATACTAACAAAAATTTTAGTAATATCTTTTACAATCTTTATATTCCTATAGGCTTAACTAAGAATGAGTCTGTATAACCAATAACTGCATTCCATTTCCTAGCAACCAGAACATAAGTTTTGTCAGTCAGAGAAGTCAGCATATGGATATATGAAAGCAGGGCGAAAGTTGTGGTTTTAGTCTGAATCTAAGCCTCTGATCAATTACCTCTAATCTCAGTGGAAAAAAAACCCCTCACATAAAGTTCCAAACAATTCCATACACCAAACCTGGTAAAAAAAATGTGTGTTAGTTCACCCTATAATAACAGCAAGATTCTATCACCCTTAGCTTTACACTGTGAGAAGAGTATTTGCAGAACTAGGAAGACCAAAATCCAATTGTATTAAAAAAAAATAATAAGCAGGGATAAAAAATACATGGAACTGAAAGTTTCAAGTAATCATTTCAATTTTTAAATCCTAAATTAAAAGCAGTCCAAATGAAAGTAGCCCAACATCATACAGGCAAGACTTGATATTTTATCAATGGCAGTGGGAACAGTCTGTTTCTAGTACTATGCCATGTTTTCAGCAGATGATTATGGAAAAAAAAAAGTATCTTTAAATTGGGAATTAATTATAATATATCAATGTCTATAACTGTAATATTAAAAATGTTCTTATGTAGGACTGATGCAATTAAAATTGCTTATATTTTGCCACTGAATTACTGCCATTGTTCTGTGGTATTTTGATAGTTGGACACAAATAAGCTTGCAGGTGGATTAAATAACAGCCCCATTTTTGAAGCAGTAATGTACAGTAAATTTACACAAATCAACACTAAGTGTCTATGGATAGTACATGTACACAGTTGTACAAAAAGTGAGTAACACTTACCTCACCAAATCTTTATAAAAAGCTTTTGTAGTTTCTAAGTATGGGTCAACTACATCTTCAAACTGGCAAAGAGTTCCTCCAATGCAAAAATGCTTAAAAAGACAGAACAGAAATTCCCTGCGATCCAATTGAGTGAATAAGTCATAATGGTCCGAATCCTCCAGAAGCAAGACCTTGTGAACAAGGAAAAAACAAAGAAGTCAAATTGATAAAAATTTATTTAAGATTCAGTTTATAAATAATGCAGCTAGTATGCTGTATGGTACATAGAAGTTATGTCCATGTAAAATATATGGAAGAGGGACGGAAATACGTATTTCTAAATTCTTCTTCCATTGATGCAATTAGGTTCAAAATTCTTACATATAATATAAAGCAGAATCCCTGTCACAAAAAGGAATATTTTTCAAGTCTTGTTATTTCACTGGTTAATTACCTGTCATGCTAGTGAAACAAGCAATCTGAAAATAATCTACCTATATTTGATATGTCAATTGCTGTCAATCAATTTGATAATCAACTGCTGTAATTGCTGGTAAATGTTTTTGGTAACATTTGCTTTTTCATTTTTAAATTGACACAGTTATTTCACATTTGTAAGGGAATTCTAGGATCTCCCAGAGGAGATCACTCAAACTCCCATCATTCTTATTGCAGACTCCAGTGAGCCCTGATCTGTAGCCTGGATTAGCCAGACATGCATCCAGCTGCCTCCATGTGTGTCACCTGCCTTTTGCTGAGATATTATGTGAACACAGAGAACTTTCTAGATTAGTGTCAACACTGTAAATGTGGACAAGAATTGTAACTCACAACAGCTATAAGACATTTGAGTCACGTCAGCCAAACTGCAGATGCCAGCCCAGGCAAACTGGTCAAAGTTAGACATGAGCCCACTGCTCTCTGGCTCTCTTTATAGCAAAACTACACAACCTGAGTAAAAGGGGGTCAGGGCAACAACTGTTCTGGATGGCCACCTCATACATATCCCAACCTCCTTGGCTGAAACAAGAGAACACATAGCAGGTAGGAAAGAAACATGGAGTCTTGCAGCCAGGGGCTACCCTCTGACACCAGGAGACAGTTTGGTGCCCCCTACAGTCTTCTGCCCTAGAGCCCTGACTAATTAATTTGGAATTTTGATGTCATTCCTGGATTTTGACTTATTCTTTCTGCTCTCTTAGGTCTTACGAGTAGGAATCACCTTTGTTTCAAACCAATGTTAAACCCTAAACTTGCAAATGCTGACACACACATGACTTCCACAGGAAGGAAACTGGGAAGACACTGAAACCCCAACAATCTCTAATTTTAAATGTTGCCTCTAACCTTCCTACATACAATATATTTAATTTTCAGAAAACATTTCACATGTACACAACTTATAAATAAATACATACTATTTTGAACTGCTAGGCTACAAACTACATCTGAAACTCAAACATGAGCTTGAGTTCTCACCTTTTCCCAGAACTTTACAAGACAGACCAGTATTTCAGGCCACATCCTGTAACCAGTGTCGCTGGTTCAAATACATTGCCTTCAAAGGATTTGCCAAGTGCAAATGAGTGCAACTCTATAATTATTTAGTACTTATGTTGATTATATATACAAGGAAGAGCAAAATCCAGTTCTCCCACACTATGCTTTGCTAATGCTACACAAACGTAAGTTTAAAAAATGGTTTAAACTATGAAGTCAAAAGAAACACAGTAAAGACACACATTGATTAAAAGGTTGCCACTGTTAGAGATTTTTCAGATAATCTGTTTTCTGATACTTTCACTAGAGTATAACAAACAGTTTCACATTGCAGGCCTGTTCAGATGTTGTATTTAGTAATTTTCCAGTATTATACTGAAAAACAACTTCCTCTTCCATAGTTCCTCTTGCTTTAGAGAAAATGTATTAAGATAGCTTTCTTTAAATGCCTTCAGATATTATATGACCAGCATTCCTGTCCAGGAACGCTTCAGGATGTAGCTATTGAATACATTCAATTTCATCCACTACCTGGAAGCCTGGGTGAACCTACAGCTCTGAGTATCCCAGCACCTTCTGTTTGGACCCTTTGTTACCCCCTCCTAAGCAAACGAGCAGCTGCATTTCCCCACACACCCCTCAGCACTGACTGCCTGAGACATAGGTGGGTAGAAGAAGGTTTTACCTTCTTCTCCCACCTAAAAGTGAAAGAGGGCTCACCTGGAAAACAAGTAATTGCTTTTACATATTCAGGCACTGTAGTGCCTCAGTTGTTTGTAAACCATGGCTACTGATGCCTGTTTTTACCACTGTCAGAAAAAAAACCAACCTGAAAAATGTGTCCTTATAGCACCTAATAGAATAGGAAAAATTATAATAAATTATTCACTACTATACTGACCTTCCTTAATTCATCAGAGATAAGAATATCATCATAATAGTCATCATAACATTTCACAATAGTTCCAGTTTCTCTAACAATTCCTTCAGAGTACAGCCGATCAAAAAATGACATGGAAATCTGTGTACAGGGTACCACTGTAGCTTCAATTTTTGTCACTTTGGAACCTGGAAGATATAGGAAGCTGGTTGCATGTTTCATGTTTTTAAAAAAAACACACATCATGTAAGTATGACTCAATCACAAAGTTCCTCAAAAAAAAAAAAAAAGAAAAGAAAAGAAAAAAGCCAATGAAAGCTAAGAAGGAAATAAATGTAACGAAAACATGAAATTCATCTGAATACTACTTTCCATTAAGGCTCAGGTGTCTGCTCCCCCTGTTGGTAAATACCATAAACCGAAACTAGGGATAGATGGAACACCGTGTGAACCCAGCATCACATTAGATCACACTCTTAGAAAATCATATTCCACAGCTTAAACCTTAAAGCATCTCAGGACATATGCCAAATTTGGCATGATGAAGTACGGAAGTCAATAGCTGCTAACAGCACCCCACAAAGTAAAAACCAGAATGAACAGGGCCTCGAAAAATTTTTGATTTGTTAAGTATTATATTGAACTTTAAAAAAAGTTATTTTGTAGCCACTGTAGGCTTTATTAAGCAGTTATTTCAGAAGATGAAAGAGGTACTATCAGCACTTCCTGCATGAATCTGGACTATTACCTCTGTAATCGTTAAATGCAGAATATATTTTTCTATCCTTTTTTTCCCTTTGCTTGCAGATCATCCAAGGCTGGATCTTGTTGCTCACAGACATGCCATTTGAGATGCCTGCCCTACAGTATTTTCCTTAAAGAGGTATCAGTCCATAAGGGCACATATCTTCTCTATATACAGTGTTACATGTACAAATCTGTCTGCATGGTGTTGGATAACTTATGGCATCTCAAATAGCATTAGGCCCCATGTTTAAGAAGCTTTGGACTCAGCCCAATTCTGTCTGCTCTCTGAAGTCCAAGTGTTCAGCCCAAATGTTAGAACATGTTCTCCACCCATCTCCAGGTGTGCCTGAACAACCTTCAAAGTGCTTCTGAGCAGGAGACGGAAGAAGAGCATGAGTAAGCATTCAGCACAAGGGCAATGTGTCTCAGCAGAGAGAATATTCACAACATTCCAGCTGTCCATGAGTTTATTCTTACTTCCTCTTCTCTGTAGGTTCCCTTGATGGGAGACTGGCCAGCAACATCACAGTTACCTAAAGGCTTTTTACCATACAATTTAAGATAAAATTCAGTGCTGTCCTGACAAACTGACCTAAAGGATCACTAAGCAATACTCTCCAGGAAATGCACAAATTTGCCTCTACATGACAGTATTTCAGGACGAGAAACATGCCAGAAAGGGATGCGTGAACCATGGTGCTTCCAAGAGCACCTATCATTTCACTCCAATCCTAATATTTGTAAGCACAGCGTAAACTAAATTTTCTCTTGCCCACACCTACAGAAAACCATGGGATTTCTGCCATATACTATCACATAGAGACTACTTATTCATAGGTTAAGTAAGGCTGGCATTTGAATACCTAAACCTGGGTAAACTATACCACCCAACCAATCAATACTAGGAAAAAAAAAAGAGAAATTATAAATTGATAGCTTGAAAATATGCCTACTTAAGCTAAAATACTGACAGGAAATTTTAAAATTATTTTATTGGACCATTGTGATGTCAAGAAAATCTGTTACAGACAAAAGCACAGCATTTAATTGCTTGGTTTCCTGTCTACCGACAGTGGTTATGAAAAAGGGCACCTTTTGCTAAAGAATAAAAAGTTTAGTACCTTCGCCTACCTGTACAGATAGTGACTATACAAAATAATCATATTGCATAACCAAGAACAAGTCAGAAAAATCATGAATTACAGCTTTACAACCTATGCAAAAAATCCAAACTGATTCATATTTATTTATTTGTACTTCCTCCTACCCCCTCACTTTCAGTTTCCTCTAACCTCTAATTCTCCAGCTCCCTTTCACAGGGATTGAATTTTTCTTTTATAAGGGATTTATTCTGAGACAAATCAGCTTTTATCACATAAATTATTTTAAAATTAACATTAAAACTTGAGTTGACTAACAAACATCAGATGCTAAGTGACTTGAGAAAAGTGAAAGATCCAATTACTGAGCTAAAAGTATGGGAAATTTAGATATTTATAGGCTTTAAGTTATAAGGATTTTATTGGTGGAAGGGAAGGAGACTTCTGCTCTGAAAAAAGGTTTTATGAAAACCTTAATAATGAAAAAAAATCAAGAGCTTTGTAATTTATTCAGTAGTTCAGAAAACCAAACTACACATAGAAAAGTTTAAATACACTGGAAGGTCCTTCTCTATGTTTGAGAGGTGAGATTTGAAATTCAAAATTTCCTGGATAAGAATGACAGGTTTTAATAACACTCTAAGAGTAAGCAGTGAAAAAGGAAGAAGAAATGCCTTGACAGCTCTACAAGTGGAAAACAAAGAGCTGAGAAATCCTGAAACAGTTAAAGCTTATTATAACAGCCAGCTCTGGAATATCTATAAAGTGCTCCAAGAACACTTTTAAATTAACACATCACATACCTAGTATGTGGCAGATAAACCCTGGACTGGGTATATTTAGAATTCCTCCAAAATCTAAGAAAGTTTTTTATGTCAGAAAAATATCTTGTAACTTCATATTAAGTTACTATTGTAACTTACTTGTAATTCAAGTTCAGTGCTCAGTATTAAAAAAATATGGTATTTTAAAAGTAAAAGGTGTAGATTGATGATTTATAGTTTTATCTGACATCTAAAATTCTTTGCAAATTATAACCTATAATAGTAGTTTAAAAATTGCTGATTTAAGATTACCTTCCAGATTTTAAAACCCCATTCTAAAGACAGAAATTGTTGAAGCTTTAAGCACATATGGCAACTCAAGAATCCTTTTTTAGGCAAATCCTAATATTTTATTTACACAAATAGATGGTAACTTTACCTCTTTGAAGATAAATTTTCAAGTGTTAATTGAGCTTAAGCAGATACAGTCCTGCCTCCCTAAGTCTGATGACAGGTGCAAGGCCAGCAATGTATCCAGGGAAAAACAACTATTTAGTTCTCATTGCAGCTATTTAAAAAACACAAGACTCAATACATAAGTGGGTATGCATCAAATTTGCTCCTTTTGCTGCTTCTATTTTTGAAATATCAGAGTAACAGATGGATAGGTGGCTTAAAGCACATCAGAAATATCAGATACTCTGCCATGCAGCCAGAACAAGGTGAAAAAATATCCCTATTAGGGAAATTGCCCTACAGGCAAAAAAGTTTGGTGTGAGACTTGGTCATTAAGTATCTTTCTGATCAGAGGAAGCAGACTAGAGAATATCCTTGTGTATCATTTACCTAAAACGTTTTATTTCAATCAATGTTGAAGCTGAAGTCTTTGAAACAATGTATTATTGTGGAATTCTCTACCAGGACAAAAAACATAAGTAAAAAGGTGACAGGGGACCACAGCCTTAAAAAAGAAAAAAAATCTTATGAAAACAAACACTACTGTAATGTTTTATTAATTTCCTTTATAATGCTTACATCTTTCTGCAGGTCCATATCTACTTTCTGCCCAATCTCATGAAGGGCAAGGGTAGGGAGTTTTCTATGGATCTATCTAAACCCCCCTATATTACGCATTCAAACTATCTCCCCCATTAAAAAAAAAAAAAAAAACAAAAAAAACCTAACATTTTTGTTTGTAACAGAATAAATGTAGTATTTGAATCAATGTAGACTATGTATTTTCTTCAGATTTTCCAAAGGGCAAAATAAGCCTGTTTCCAGTATTTTTTAACAACAGGTATGTTGTTTTAAAGTTACTCCACAGTGAAAAGCAAATGGTATATCTGGATTAATGTATCAGTGCGCCTGAAGAAGAAAACACTAGAAGATGATTTTTACCTCCTCCCACTCACAGCTAATTCTTACTATATTTTCAAAAAATGCACATGAAGACTAAGTATAGAAAAATGTGCCAACATTCCTCACCAAAAATAGGCAAAGAATGGGAAGATGAAATTTTAAGAGCAAACAGGGTATACCAGCTGTTCAGGATTTAGAAAGGGAACCCTTCCAGTCCTTGAGACAAAATGCTTCACTTCTGTGCAGAGGAAGATTGAGCAGAACCAAGAGTTAAGCTGGGTTACTTGGCAAGAGACCCTCCACTCTTAACACAAGGTATGTAACCTGCTGACCTCCACTACAGGGACTGTCAAGTTGCAGACTAGACAGATAGCCGAAAACAAATCCTGTCTAAAGCAAGAAAAGGTTTACTACTGGCTTAAAATACATCTATTTTCTTTCTGCTTGCCAGAGAAAGAGGTACCTGAAGGGGTACTTGACAGATTTTTTGCATTTTATATATATTTCAATTGTTTTAACAGTTGGGTGAAGTGTTTGGAAAATGGATTTTTGCTGACAAAAAAAGTGGCAATGTCTAGTGTCATTGTATATTGTGGGAAAAACCTAGGCCAATTCCAGAGAGCTGAAATGGAAAAGTTAGAAAATTCCCAAAGCTCTGTTAAATATTTACACACAGTAATATTTGCAGACAAACCCAAAGAAAGGAGGGCTTCCCACTACCCTCTTCTAAGATACTATTAGTAAAATCACATTGGCAATATCAGATATCACCTTATGCATAAAACACCATTACATTATCACGTGCAATTGCCAGGAATTTTTGTGTGCCATTTACGTCATGAAAAAGGCAATTTCAAAGTGGAGCCACAAATTTGCTGTTTGCTTTTGGCCTTCCTGCTTTAGCATCTCATCTGCATCTCTAGACCTAATGGAGTGTGTTCAGAAGTTTCTGATATGGCAACAAAGTTGAAGTGACCCTCATGGCATGGCTGCAAGCGGAGCAACCTGGCCCATGGGGCTCTTCTGTGCCTCCATCACCAAGACAGGAGATTTACACGAGTTCAGGGTGTGCTCTACCAATCCTCTGCTCTCAGCTTTTATTCGTAACAGAGCAATCATCTCAGACCTGTCCCAAGTCAGGTCGCAAGTTTGCCCTTCTCCAACATTTGCAAATGTTATCTGCATAAGGTACTATTATAATTCCACAAATAATGGAGTTACGTCTGCTTACATGATAGGTCAACTGGAGGCTACAAACCATTTATAAACAGCTTCAGGTGCTTGATTTATGGAATGATGCAGGGGTCAAAGAAAAAAAGGCATAAAGGGTGACAATTTAGTTATTTCATTCTAGAAGTAGAATCTCTTCCTATTACTTAGTAAAAGAAGAAATTCTTTAAGATATTTCAACTAGGTGAAAGCACACATATATGAACTGTCATTATAGTAAATTAGAGCAAAATAGTTAAAACACAAATTTTTTTATTTAAGATTAATTTATTCTAAATTTACCCAATGTGGTCCATTGTCCTGAAGCTGACAGTAACTTTAAACTGGAGCTCACACTTTGATCATTAAAAAATGCCTATAATATTCAAATAAGAGAATACAAGTTAATGAAATGAAACAGAAAATCATCAATTATAGTGCCTTGAATATTTCAATCCAAATTATAAGGCTCCAATTAGCCAGCAGATTCCATATGGTCTACCAGTTTGTGTACTAAATATCACACCACCAAACCCATCATTTTGTAACTCAACTTAAATTTTTATAATAAAACAGTTTTAGTCCAAGAACACACAAAAATTTATGAAATTCATGGAGGTACAAAAAATTGAGAATGAAAGTTCTATCTCTGCATACAATGTTGTTGGGAGTTAAAAATGAAATGCCAAGTACGATTATAAAATTTACTCTTTTTAACTAAATTTCAAGTTTGGAGAAGTGTAGAGACACACAAAAATTATTAAACAGATACAGAGTAAGATCTAAATAATTCAACTTATTGATTTATCAATTAAAAGAAGGAGACGTCCATAGTAATGTTGATAGCTGACAAGTTTCCATGATGATAAGCCAACTAAGAAACCCCACACTTACAGAGTAAATAATCACTGAAGAAACTGCTAAGAAAATGAAATTATAGATCTTTCAGTTCCTGTATCACTAAATTTCTTTATCACCCCTCTGGGATACAGAGAGATTGGATATTATATGTAATGGTCCTTTTTTCCCAATTACTTCACAGCCCTTCAGATTTCATAACTTCACAGTGATACCTTTACATTTTTAATTCAAAAGAGACAAGCATTGAGAGGGTAAATGTGTATTCTGTAAACTTCAATAATTTGAAATGTTTATCAGTAGAAGATGAAATAAATATTGGTGCATCTCTGTGTGAATTTCTTTAAGATATAAAGAGGCTGAATTCTTTATCCAGGATAACAATATAAATTAGACATATAAAATATCAAAGAGTTGTTTTTAAAACAACAGATGTAAAAATCACATAGTTCTTAAAACCACAGGTTTGGGTTTTTTTCTGTCTGCAAACGGATGAAGAGATTTGACTTTCCAGACAAGAGAAATGGAGGACACAAAATCAGCAAGACATTTGAGTCTCAAAAAGCTGGGAGTTCAAAATTCCCGTATAAAGCAATGTCATTCAATAAATTTCAAAAGTTATATTTCCAGATATGTGCTGCACATGCACATCTAATTGCACTCTGAATTTACTGTGAGAAATTTACTGATAGCTGTGAGCATGTACACTGTTTGAAATCTCACACTAGGTGGACTTCCCAACACGAAACCCCGCAGCCAACATCAGCATCCAGTTCAGATTTCCATTCTTGGGAATCCTGAAAGGCTAAATTGTTCCCTCTTAAAGCAGAGTAACATTAGTACAGACTAAAATATTTTTACTGGACAATAGTTAACCCAGAAAGTCAGAGACTTGAGTACCACACCTAAATCACCTCCTTTCAAGGAGACAGTGAGCAGGCCAATAGCATTCAACACTGCTAATGTTGAATATAATTTCATGGTCGGGGGCGGGGGGGGGGGGAATACTTCAAATACAAAGGATTTAGAACTACCATAAGAAAGTCATCCTTTTGATAGGGCTTAAACTGCTGGTCAAAACTGAACGCTTGTGCTGTGATCCTTCCTTGCATGGACCTGAAATGGAAAAATGAGATTAAATATTCTCAAAACGTACATAAAGCCTTATTCTGACCGATTATACTTTGTTTTTTCGCCCCCATTCTCAGTTACAAGCGCCTCCAACCCCTCGTTGGAGGGCTCGGGCTGCGCTGGAGCCCCGCTGCGAAGCTGAAATAGATCTGGGCTCGCTGTGGGAGGCCAGGACACACGCCTCACACCTCAGAAAGCGCGGTTTGCCTGCCTGGAGAATACCAAGGGGACTTCGAATTAAGGGGTTGGGGGGAATAAATGAAAAAAAATTAAAAATTAAAAATAAGAAAGAGACGCGGACCCGCCGCCACGGGAGCGGGCGTCCTGTGGGCGCGGCCATGGCTCCTGCCCTCAGCACGGCCCGCCTGTTCCCCGGCCGCCCCTAGACAGAGGCATCCCGCAGCGGGCGCTCCCCCCACCATTTGAGGAGTCGGTCCGCGATGTCCCTGTCCTGCAGGCAGGAGAAGGTTTTCTGCGGCAACGCTCGGAACACGACCGGCGCCGCGCCGCGCCCGCCCTCCGCGGACATCTTGCCGCGGCCCGGCGGTTGCCGTGGAGACGGCGCCGCTGCGGCGCGGAGCCCGGCCCCGCTCCCGAGCGTTCCGCCGCCCCTCAGGGCCCGCGGACTCGGCTGTACCCCTTCTCTTCGTTGTTTGCCTACAAAATCCCTTAATTCAACACCAACCTTCTCCCCTCTCCCCTCTCTCCCCGTCTCTGCGCCAGGAAAACTCAGGCTTGCCCAGCAGGCCGAGGCAGGAGCTGCCATTGCTGCCTTCGCCGAGGCCGCCCCAGTGCCGAAACACCAAAACTAACTAGGAAAAGGCCAAAGTTATGAATTACGAGCTTCTAGCGAATCAGGGTTGCTGCTTGCTTCCCAGGATGCAGAGCCATTTGGGAACAGCAAAGCCGTGCTTTCAAACTCTTCCCAGTCGAAATTAAAGGAAAGACCATTGTTATTTCAGGAAATTATTTCCTCAAGTCTAGTAAAGCAAGGGACACCTTGCACAGGTTGGGGGATTTCCTGCTCTTTGCAGGGAAAGCAGAGAGAATTTATGGCTACTGCACATCTCATGCTATTTCCTTCAGCAGCCTACGCCCTCCAAAACCTGTGCTTGCTTAGCCACAAATTTCCAAAGCTGTTAATTTTCCCATTAATCTATTGCTCAGGCTTAGCAGCATTCCCACGTCTAAGAAGTTTGGCAGTATTTTGTTGGTCTTTGATTATTAAAAAAAAAATAATTCAAAAAATTAATTTAAAAAATTTTAAAAATTAAGCTGCCCCACGTCTTTGATTAGAAGTCAAAACTGCCAGCACACATCACCTGGTCTCGTCAGCCTCTAAAAGGCTCCCAAAGTTTTAACTTGTGAGACATTCATCAAACAGGCTTGTACCAAAGGAATCCAGAAGAAATTGATATCATAAGCCCGTTAAGAAGCCCTGTGTTAACACAGTTTCAGTAGAATTAATTGCTCACAAATACTCACTAGATTTTCTAACAGTGCAGTGGGCTGCAGTTCAGCAGACCAAGTTGCTGTATAGCAGCTATGTATGTGAGATTTAAGGAGCCATTCCCCTATATTTTCTCCATTCTGTTTTCTCCAAGCATTTTGCAACACTCCCGTGTTTTTTTTCCCCAATAAATTTTGCTCACACCTAAGCAATGAGGGAAAATAAAGCTATGGTATACTTCAAGATGTTTAAATGTTTAAAGATTTTTTAATGGTAGCTCAAGAGGGGATAAAGAAAAATTGTGCCTTTCTTCTCAGTGTTTAAATATAGTGTAAAGTGGTAGCATGTGATACAAATTATTATAACCTTCTTCTCAACAAGTTTCCACCTACTCCAGCACTACCCCGTCTGTTAAATTCCTCTTGCCACTAATATTATTAGCTGGTGATTAAATAGCCAAAGTGAAAGAACTGGTTTGGGCAGGGAGTGATGTGTAGCAACAACTACCAAACACATAGATTCTTAATTTCAAGTTGTGTGGACTCAAATGCAGGATTTAAAAACCAAACAAAAGACTGAAACTTTAGGTTTTTATGGAAAAAAATCCTACTGACTTTAGTGAGGATTTTATCTGATTAAAGTGTTGAATCAACTAGCATATGCTCAAAACCCCACAGAAATCTAGTGTTTAAACACTCAGATGAATCAGGAGTGAGGAAATGAGCAAGGACTTCAGGACTGGCCCAGAGGGATCAGGACAGGAAACTCTAAACTATGGAATTAATTTCTTTAATGTTGTGCCATTTACCTATCATAGATTATGATTCAGTAGTTCCAGTTTAAGCAGTACACAATAATAAAAGCTAAATTGGGACTTTCAGTTTACTGACTTCAGTATCCTCTGATGTCATGGACAACAGCCATGTTCATGGCTGTTGAAGAAAGTCAGGCACAGTAGTCTTTCAAACACAGACACTGAAATTGGTTTTTTAAAATGTTGAGAATTTTATCGTCTCACAGAAGACATTTGGAGGGTGGAAAATGTATCTTTCTGCTGTAAAATGAAGTCTGGTAAGTATATACTGTTAAGCAAGAGTAGTCACTCCCTTTTAGGCAGACGAATTTTCAGCACTGTTTGTTTTTCACTTATTTTCTTATGTGTGATTGTGAAGAGTTTTACACTGCTGAATAAACTTCAGGCCTTAAGTGCAAAGCAAACAAACCAGCCTTTCCATGGCAAACAAAAATCAAATTACAGAGGACCAGCCCTGTTGTACCTCTGCAAAGTGCATCAGTCTTTAAGGCAAAGGTCAGCTGGTGACAGAGGAGCAGCCTGTTCCAGTTGGGGTGGTAGTGAAGAACCTGAATGGCAGCACCTCCCTCCCTCCTGCAGAACTCTTCAGCATTGCTGAGGGATAGTTAAGCCATGCGAATTAGCCAAATGGAGGAGGAAAGGGGTAATTATCAGTCTATACATTAATCTGTGAAATAAATTAGTCTTTCCAGTGTTAAATAATGTGGGATAAGTCTGATGGAAAGTGAATTAAAGTTCAGATCCTGCATCCAGTCTGTAATGAGGACTAGAAACACCCGGCATAGAAGGCACTGTATATTACAGTGAAGTTCAGCTCCTGCAGAATATTTGTGGGGTATCAATGTCCAATTATGAGCACTTGCACTGATAAAAGATTACAGGTTTGTGTCTGTGAGACACAGAGGCCAGTTAGAAGCCAAATAAAAATGGATCTAAAACAGTGAATAGAAGTCTGTGGTATATCTGAATTTCTCCCTTTCTCTACCACCCAAGGGTTACTCTTCAATAATTCAAGATTGCAAGGCAGGGGTCATTGTCTGCTCCAGAGTCAGACTCTGGATCCTCAGGTGAGGGCAGGAATTAGAGCCTCTGCTTGTTCTGTTTTTTTTTCTTTTAAAAGACAACTAACTGGAGGCATCACCCAGGAAGAGGAAGCTCAGGATTTTACCATCTTTCAGCCTGAGGAAGTCCAAGCTCAAAGCTTTTTTATCTCAAGTGCCTCAACCCCTAGGGCTGTTGTCACATCCTGAGTCAACTTGCTGCTGTCCTAGCAAGTGTATTTCTGGATGAGTGTCAGGACCCTACAGAGACTCAGCAGCCACTTTTTCCTAGTGGTAGGCCTGCTACACTCAGTGATCTTGGATCAGACAGCTGTGTGGGACAGAAGTGTAAGGCACCTTAATTGGGACCCTAATCCTCTTGGTTTGGGAGCTGCATGGACAGCATGCTTGTACCTGGCCATAAACCCACCAGTCCTGGGCCTGACCTCATATTCAACCAGTCTCATCCCTTTAGACTGGTCTGATGATGTGGACTCATGGTTGGTCATGGTCACTGTTGCCAGACCTGCTTTGCTGGTTAGGGTGCTGTGGGATAGGGCTGTGTCAGGGAGGGCACTGCCCTACCAACTTTGCTGTCACCCTTGGCTGCCAGCTCAGCTGATTTTACAGAGCAACCCCCTCTTGCAGCTGCCTGACACTCAGTGTGTGGTTAAAAGGTTGTTATATTTATGGCAGATTTGTCCATATTGTCTTTCTTAATTTAATCATCTATCTGAGTAACTGCTCCATTAATAACCTCTGCTTCCAAAGGGTGTGTGGTACATTGCTTTATACATGCACTACAGGCTATTATGAGGCTTAATTTAAAAAAAGTAATGTATATATCTAACATGTAATGTATGTCTAAAATATGGATAATTTAAAATTTGCATCTTAGAAAGTATTTAGAAATAAGTAGTAAAGAAAATCTGTTGGGTTTAATATCTACAGTAATAGGTATAATAATAGAATATAATAATTTGAGTTTAGCTATCAAAGCAGCAAGCATTGCAACATCTAGATTTTCTTTGGTCCTCAAGAAAGAGACATGAGATGCTGGAGATGCACAGTTAGAGTTAGAATGAGGCCCGGGAAACTCAGCACAGTGTGTGTGGAAACCATCCAGGCCTATTCCCCCTTCTCCAAGAGGGAAAGGAAGAGGATTAACACTTTTAAGTCTCATCTCTCAATTGCAGTTTATATACTCTCCTGGAGATTCACTGCCTTCTCTGAAGGTTGGTGTCTAAACACTTTCTCTGAATCAGATACGGGCTGCTGCTACTTCTAAAACAAGCAGAAGAAAAAAAAAGGTTTCTGAGCTGCTAATCCTCTTTCCAAGCAATACATGAGTTTATCATATACACAACAACTGAGATGCCCAGTTTCAAATTCACCTTATGCTTTCAGAGCTCAGCTGTATACCCCATTTCTTCTAGGCCCACTAGCTAAACATATACTTGTGTACACAGTTTTCCTGCAGAGTTTGCATACAAAAGCTTGCAAGCTGTCTGGGTAGCTGTGTCTCAGAAACTGCTTCGCTGTGTAGAAAATAATTTTTTACTGTAGTAGTTGGAAAACGTAAACATGAATTTGTATCTATAATTTCTCGGTTAAGGACTTTATGACTCTGGGGCCTGTTTGAGTTCCAAAACACTCTTTATTACTTGGATTTAGGCCTGCAAATTCTTCACAAATCTTATTTTTAAGTGTTTTTTACTTATTCTGGCTAATCTTGTGCCTTATTATTTGTGTAGCCATACTTCAAGGAGTTCTGTTACAAATTCCTTTAAAGCATAACAGTTTATCTCCCTGTATGTGCCTAAGCATAGCAAAACCAGGCTACCAGATGTGCTGTTTTTCTCTGGGTGTTTGTAGGAGTGACTGAAGGTCTGGGTGCTGGAAGCTTGATTCAGTTGCTTGAGCTTTTTGACTACCATTCAAGGAGGCTAGAACATCTTCATGGGGCTGTCAGATATGACACAACACCTAGAGGAGGCCTGTACTTCTCCAGACTGGTGGCTGGAGGCCAGCTGGGAATTTTAAATGGCAGTAGACTTAGAGGTGAGAGCTGACACCTGGGGGTATGTTTCAGGTTCAGAGACATAATTTTAGGTGTCTACTTGTAGATCTTTATAGGTCAGATAAGCTTCCATTATCATCAAGGGACATCAAGATCTCAATTGAATTGCAGAGAGAGGCATTTCAGATGCCCAAGGTAGTTTTCAGATTGCCCCAGATACCTCTTTTCTGGTTTTCTGGAATGTCAGCTAGAGGCTTAGTCGACTCTTAAGTAGTGATGTATCTGCCAGTTCCAGAAAGGCCATACCCTTCTTTGTCTCAGATGGGACTAGGTGACTGTGTGCAGGCACCTGAACTGAGTTCCAAGTCAGTACTGTGCTTAGAGTGAACATATTTATTCAGTTGATGAGGTGAATAAATCTCCTTAAGGTGAGCTCAAAACATCCTGAACTCAGTAACTGAACAACAGAATTGAAAGCACAACTGTCTCTTCTATTGTAAAATTATCAAGGAGACACCTAAAATTATCCCTCTGGGCTCTGTACACCTTACTCTCTACCTATACTCTCAATAAAGCATCTAAGACTATTACCTTCCCACCAGTATTTTGTACATGCCAGTTTAGCCAATTTTTCTTCTCTGAAAAGGGGATACAATATTAGTTCTATATTTGAACATCTTTTTGCATATTTTATATCAGACTGCTGAAGTACAGATTGGTTCTAAGCAGTTCACTAATGTATATTCCTTGAGTGCTTATTCTGTTAATTATTCACCTTGATATTTCTTGGCTCTTCTTACTGAATGGGACTTCACAGGGTTTCCATTTTTGGGGTATCAAATACAAAATTCAGTAAGTAACGGAGGGTTTTACAGGGTATAATACTGCATTTGAGGAATTTATTAAAGGTTTCAAGGAGGGAAAAGGAAAGCTCTGTTTCAGAAGGAAACTGTGGGTGCTTATCCACAGGACATATTTACTAATAACATTGTTGAGGTGACTTTGGAGGTGCGTGTGTTAAAATTAGCAATGAACAAGCAAAGGTTTGCCTGCAATATTGATTTTACATTGAGAGGGATGATCATGACAAATCTAAATGTAGTTTGACATAAACAGTTTGAAGTTAGGATATTTAGGACCCACAGAGACCTTGATTTCCCTCCTACATGTATATGAATACGTATTGTGTATGTGAGCTACCCTTCAATACATTTCACTTTGAACATTTTGCCTAGTGAAAAATCAGGGTGTCCACAGCTGCTGTCAAAGTCAGGAGCTATGAAGGGTTAAGCCTTACTGTGTGGGGTTTTTCTCATTCAGAGACTGAGGCTAAGGTAAGGAGGGAAGCTATTAATATGTAAGATTTAGAATTTAGCACTGTTGCCTATCAAGACCTCTGGTTTTGGCATTAAATTCAGTCTTTTTTTTGGGCTGACAGGCTAAACAAGTTCTGTTGCTCTCTTAAAAGCTGGGTAATAGATGTGTCATGTGACTTTTGCTTTTTTAAAAATAGCTTTTATTGCAAAATCAATTTTTCCTTTGTCTGTTGTTTATACTGTTTAAAAAAAGCTTATGAAGCTTTGTTGTAAAAGTTGTAAAATAAGGTACCAAAATGTCATCTTCCATTCTGTCTGACAAGCATCCTTCATTGCATAATCATGGATCTTAACCTAGGCTAAGAGACTGGCAATCTAAACCCTGATCCTGTCTGGAAGGGTGGAGAAACTCTTTGGTTTTGGATTTGTCTACTAAATTGATGAGGTTTTTGCTGAACTGCAGTATTTGTTCTTTGACCTTTATAAAATGCCTTATTTGCTTGTGAACTTATTTTAAACCATTAAACTGGTCTAAAAATCATGTGCAGATTTTTTCTTGCTATTGTTTTCAATCATATAGGGAAATCTAGTCTATCCTATTCTTCCTAGCCAGGGGAGGAGAAGGTGGACTCCACTGTGAATTTGCTTCTTCTGGACTTTGCAGAACTGAAGTCAGTTCCCAATGTGACCACAAGCTTCTACTGCAATCTAAGCAAGTGATTTAACACTAGACCACAAAGGGCAGAGAAGGTAATGCTGTTGGGCTGAGGTCACCAAGATCCAGATTCTCAGTATGTCTGAGCTGCCACTTTGGAAAGTCCCACTCTAAGCAGAAGGATACCTAAACTATCCAAGAGGAAACAATATCTGACAAAAGGACAACTTCCATATGAATGATGAGAACTGAGTCATGCCCTCGAATTGAAGTCCCTGATTTCAATTAAAAACTCTGGCTGCTAATTCTGTGGCAGAGCATTTTTATGCTTTTCAGCTCAACAAGTATGGCACTTCTACCCAAACAGACACTTTAAACAGTGAGGCTGATGGACACCTGTCCTATACTGCCCTCTGATCTGGAGGTTATAAAATACATGAATGCACATTTCCCCTATGGGTAAAATCCACACAGATGAAAGGAGAACGGTGATAGAGCCACTGTCTCTCTTGTTTTATGCGGGATTCTCTCTACCAGGACACCACAGGGAATGCTTACTGAATTGAGCATGGGAAGTCACATCAAAGAGGAAAGTCTACACTTTGAATCCTGGTAGGCCTAGGACAGATATTCTGTGAAGTCAGGTTTAAGATTGTTTTAGACTTGTCCATAAAAATAAAGAAAATACCAAGAAAAGGTTTTCTGGGGGGAATTTTTCCCCCTTTTAAATTTTCCAGCCAATTATCTTGCTGTTTCCCTTCACAATTATGATTTCTACAGCAGCTAATAGACTATCAGCCAAGACATTTTTTCTCAAGATGATGCCAGAACCTCCTGCAATGGAAAAGGGAGAGATGTTTTGTGCAATTTGACTCAATTTTGTTCAATATGAGATAAAGATTCTTCCAGAGACCTGGAGATAATGGGTTCCTTGCTAAGCATCAGCTGCTATGACTGTCCTAGTTCACCTCTACAAATTCAACTCTAGGACAGACAAACATGTCTAGGTACCTAAGCATAATAAGTACAGGGGAACAGAATGCACTCATGTAAATGTCTGAAGCAAAAGGTTCTTGTTATTCTACTTAACCTAAGAGACAGGCTGTAGCAATCAGGAGTAATTGAAGAGTGAGGGCAGCCTTTTAAGGATATCTATTTTGAGAGTACTAAGGCAGCACAGCCTGAAGTCAAATATAGGGTCAATTTAGGAAAATGGGCATTGTCAAAACAAAAATGTCACTTAGTTTAAATGAAAACTTGACATTTCTACATTTTCTATGGAAGAAACAGGAAATAGGTATACTTTTTGGTTAAGTTCCAGGAATTCTTCGGTTAATTAAAATCTATTGGTGGCTATGGGACTTTTCTTCAGAGTTGCAAAAGACTACAGGGTTTCCAGGAGACAGGAAAACCCAATGTAGTCTCTCAGGCCAGAGCTGAAAATCTAAAACTTGGGTTCCACAGCTTATGATAGAGGTCACGAAGTGTCCAGGCTTCTCCCTCAGTGCAAGACTGAAGTTCTCAAGTTCTCATTAGCGTTAGAAATTTTAGGCTCTGAGGACAGAAATACAGAGTTTAGAAATCCAGATCTATTTGCACAATAGAGCTATCTTGAGTTCACAGAACAGGGAAGACACAGGGTCCTTATTATTCTCCCAAGCAGGAAACTAGGAGGGTTTTTAGGGAGAATTCAGAGTTTTGGTTTTGATTCATATAAATTGAGATTATATAATGGAAGTCTGCTTCTCCAGAACTTAGAGTTACACAACAGAATAAAATAATATATCAGTGAATGTGATTGCCAAGTTATCTTTGCAAACTCCTTCTCCTGGATCAGCTGGTGTTTTTCTTCCCTACTTTCTATTCTAAGCTTCTGTGTGGTTGCTTTATAGTGTTAAATAGTAATCTTCTGACAGCGTTGAGCTTCAAAATCCACATTGAAGGAGGCAATTCCTCTCCCCAGATGCAGGTTCAAGACTGAAAGGAGAGGTGGAGCTCTTGTTTATGGGCATGAAATGTGTGGCCTAAACCTTGTGTATGTCCTCCAGTAGGAAACCAAATCAGAGAGCTCATCACTTTGTCTACAGATGCCAGAAGATAAAAGGATATGTACACTAGTTTGCTTCCATAATTTATCTGGTGAGAATGAATTTGCACCTGCAAATTGAACTAAAAGGCTGCCACCAATCCACAGCAACTAGATCATGATAGTATTCTTGCAAGGGCAGAAGATTCTTCTAGAATCTGTCCTTATATTGTCTTCCCCACAAGGTGTTTGCATCTCCTTTCAGTCCTTGAGTCTTACAAATCATGCTGTGTAGTTATGACATCAGCATCAATCTTGGCTATCCTTTGACGCCATTTTGAAAGGATCAGAATGACCGAGAAAGAGCATCCTCTTAGCTCTCCAAATGGGTGTGTACATCTCAGTTACTAAAACAATACTGTCGCGATGAGGAAATGACAAACTCATTCTAAAATATGACCCAGTGAAGAGTCTCACTTGTGTTTTGTGCTGCACTGTTTCATTTGAATAAAATAATAAGCGCTTTCTTAAAATGTTTCCAAGAAGATATACCTTTTACTTAGAATAGCAAGAAGCCAAACTGAGCCACAAACTATGAAACTGAGGAATGCAATCCATTCCATCCCCTGCAAAAGACACTGAATTGTCCTTTCTGTTCAAATGACGTGATAAAGAATGAATAGTCTGCTTTTATTCCTTAGCAATGAGTTTGAAAGAGAAATGGCAACATTTTCCTTTTGATTTTTATACTTTCTGTATTTCAGTGAATAAGTTAAAATTGCCCTTGCTAGTGCTCTAGCTAAGAAGCGATTCTAAAGTTTTCAACTTACAAACTTAATAATCAGAAGTCCTGGCAGAAGGATGTGAGGTTTTTCTTCTGAGGGATGCATGATTTACAGTGCACAATCTGGCTCACAGCAGGAACAATGGGATCATCGCCATTTTCTCTAAAGCTTCAATTCTCTTCCTATTCATGTTGTAGTTCAGCTGAGGAATATTTAGACTAGAGTGGTAAATGTTTGGATATTAAGACCCTCTTGGGAAAAAATGCATAAGGGACATTTAGAGAACATTTAGAGAACTAACATTTAAAGAAATTATTTATATAACAATAGACCAAGAGGTCCTTGCCAAAATATAGACTAATTGTGCCAGACATGTGCGTATAATAAAAGAGTTTGTAATCTGGAGGAGAGGTGTAAAGGGTTTTCAAGCTGTATCCAAGACACAGCAAAAAGAGAAAGGTTAACATGCTCTTAATAAATCCATTACTTCCTTCAGAGCTTAATCTATTAAATGCTCTCAGAATAGTACACAATCTGACACTTCACAGTTCTATTTAGAGATCTCCATACATTTCAGAAAGCCCTACTTAATTTTCTAGAGAGCTTGTCAGTATTTCCTTATTTCATAAGCACAAAGAAATACAATGATTTTTCCAAAAGGCTTGTGAGAGAACTTCAGACAATAATATCTTGAAATGCAAAATGATCACTTTTTGTGAATACTCAGGTTTACAATCTTAATGCAAAATTTTACAGAACATACTTTTTAAAGTTAGATGTAGAGCACATTGGGAGTTATTAAGAGAATATGCAAGTGTTCAAGAAATAAACAAGGGATCTCAGGAAGCAATTTTTCATACTGATATATCTTTTTATTTGTCATCAGACAATTCAATCTCTGATGTCAAATATCCTGAGAACTGTAATTTTAGCAAATCATCAGACTCTGAGATGCCATTACTGTTGCCATTACTGAAACTTGGTGGGTCAAATTCCTTGACTGGAGTGTGACTGTTGATGGCTGCAGGCTGTCTAGGACAGACAGGCAAGGAAGGAGGATAAAAGAAGTTGCCCTCTGCACCAAGAAGGGTGTGTGTGATAGAGCAGGAAGAGATGTCTCTGAAGAATAGCCATGAACAGATTGAAAGCTTATGGGTAAGGATCAAGATACTGAGACAACAGAGGGAACCTCATGGCTGGTCTCTCCTACAGCTTGACAGCTTGCCTCATCAAGGGAAGCCTTCTTGCTCCAGCTACAGGAGGTATCACACAGGCTCTTGTCCTGCTGGGAGACAGTAACATAGACAGCAGGATCAAGTACACCCCCAGCAAGTTTGCAGATGATACCAAACTGAGTGGCATTGTTGACATGCCTAAGGAATGGGACTCTGTCCAGAGGGACTCTAACAAGCTCAAGAAGTGGGCCTATATGAACCTCAAAAAGATCAATGAGGCCACATGCAATGACCCAGCAATGTGCATTTGCAGCCCAGAAAGCCAATTATATCCTGGGCTGCATCCAAAGCAGTGTGGCCGGCAGGGTGAGGGAGGTGATTCTGCCCCTCTGCTCTGCTCTTGTGAAACTCCACCTGCAGTGCTGCATCCAGCTTAGTAGTCCTCAGCACAGGAAAGATGTGGACCTGTTGGAGTGGGTCCAGAAAATGGTCACAAAACCAATCCGAGAACCACACAGCCACTCATCCCATCCTGGTGGGATGGGGAGAGAATCAGAAGATTGCAAATGAGAAAACTCGTGGGATGAGACAAAGGCAGTTTAATATGAAAAGCAAAAGCCACACATAAAAGCAATGCAAGGAATTAATTCACCATTTTGCCATGGACAGGCAGGTGTTCAGTCATCTCCAGAAAAGCAGTAACAGTTGTGTGTAACAGTTACTTGGGAAGACAAACAACCTCACTCTGACATTCCACCCCTTCCTTCTTCTTCCCCCCACTTTACATACTGAGCATGATGCCATTTGGTCTGGAATATCCCTTGGGGCAGTTGGAGTCAGCTGTTCTGATTGTGTCCTCTCAACCTCTTGTGCACCCCCTTGAGCATCCTCATTGGTGGAATGGGGTGAGGAGCACAAAAGGCCTTGACTCCATAAGCCCTTCTCAGCTGTGATGAAAACATCTCTATATTATCAACAGGCTTTTCAGCATAAATCCAAAGCACAGCTCCATTCAAGCCACTATGAAAAAAACCCTCTATCTCAGCCAAAACCAGCACAATGACCTTTAAAGGCTATGTCCAACCCAAACTATTCTATGAACCTGTAAAAGAAATTTGATTACATTGGAGCACTGAAGATCATCATATATATGTACGATGGTCCCTGCATAGAAGTATTCAGATGTTAACAGAAAAACTTCAAACTCATTGGCATCAAGTTCCCTAAGGAAATTGAAAACATAGTCAGAATTAGCTTATTCCTGTTCATTATTTGGTTAGCAACCAACTAAAAAGGCTGGCAAGCTACACCTCTTCCTCTCTGGGCAAAAATAAAGTGAATGCCCTTCCTAGGATCATGTTTATTTTTAGTGTCTTCCTTTATTCCAGACATTTATTTTAGCAAAATCAACATGTTGACTATGTTCTAGTGAAGCCTTGATAGTAAATGTGAACACTCTCTGCAACATTATCAGAACAGACAGATTTCTCAGACTCTCATCCTGTCATTGGACAAAAGCCCTCAGCCAGACAATACAACTGCTTGATTTGTGGGAAAGGCAATGTTAAGAGCCGTAAATTGGCATTAAATGGAATCAGAATTGTTTGCTCCTTTTCATCTCATTGAACATACAGACTGTTTGGCTGTGTTTATACTGCTGAGTTGATTCAAGCCTTGAAGCTGAATAGCACTGACTGGCTTGTGTCCACACTCCACAGGGTCAGCTCCCTGTAAACTGGCTTCTCTCAGTGACAGCTGAAGGGCTCCAAAACAGAGTCAAGGAGAGCAGTAAGAGTTAAGCCATGTAACAGTAAGTGTGAATGCCTGAGCTCATTACCTGGTTCTCTTTGGTTTGGAGGCATAGATATTCCCTACAGAAAAAATATCCAGTTGCTGTGAAAACTTATAAGCAAGTGATTGGAGCACCAGTGGAAATGCATCCATCTGACCAACTCCTTATCCTGCACAGGACCATTCCCAGGAATCACACCATGTGCCTGAGAGCATTGTCCAAATGCTTCTTGAACTCTGTCAAGCTTGGTGCTGTGACCACTTTCCTGGGAAGCCTCTTCCAGTGAGTCCATAGGAGCAGATGTCACAGCCTAGAAAGAAGGCTCCTCCTGGAGACTTTCAGGGATATTCATGTCTGGAGAAGCAAAGCAGAGACCTGCTTCTCAAGACCATCGTCACAGCAGGAATCACAAAGAATTCTGTTGAAAGCTGGGCTTACAAGAATCACATGTACATTGGCATAGCCTGGGCAGCTGTGCCTGCTTGCACCCAAGGGTCGGTTACCCCTCTTGCATGTATGTACACACTCATACACACAGCAGGGGCACAAAATTCATATACATGGACATACAGATAGAGCTGTGAAATAAAACTAGCACTAGTCCTGTTTGTATAAAACCAGATTGTGCTATGGCACTCAGTGTAATATTAAAACGCTGCTAAGAAATCTTCCCAACAATGGAGACATTGATTTGCTGTGATCTTTTTAAGATGTTGCCCTGGGCTGCTATTGGGAAGCTGTTTTGCAGGCTGCCAGATATGTCTTTTTGTTGTGTAACACCAAGGGTGGCTTAGGACATGAGGCCATCTGAAATACTGGTTAGTCTGGGAGAAGCCAAACCCGACATGAGTCACACTCACACTGCATCTTGGTACAGCGTGGGGGTGGGACACTGGCACACACTATCTCCTCCTCTCTGCCTAGCTCTTTGCAGCCCATAAACAATGAACCTTTCTCGAGATTTAAGCTTGGGGGTGCACTAACACTCAGGTAGCATGAACACTCAGGAGATAACAGGCACAAAAATCCGGCAGATACCAACAAGATAGTAGAGACGTACTTTGTGTTTACTAAATTTGAAATGAGATTTTTCCTTTGTGTTTAATCTTCCATCCAGAGTAACTCAAACTTTTGTAGTGGATTTGGTTAGGTTGGATTGGAATAATTATTTAGGTAATATTGAAAACTCTGCCTTGAAACCTTGATTCTAGAGATTAGGAAGGTATAATATTAAAACTCCACCAATAGTAAATATTGAACATGCTACTGCGATATATTGATTTCCCTTGATATGCTCACAAGCTGATATGATATGAAAAATACAGCCAATTGTCCCTTACTGGTGGCCAGATTATCTTTGTGGAGGTTAAACCATGTCCTAGGCACACAGACATGTGATCTGGCTGACTGATGGAAACTGTAATCCAAATTCACTGGGCAGAATGTCTGAGCCTATGTATTTTATTAGACTCTTAAACTACCTCTCTAGCCTTCCTCTATAGGAAACAAGAGGGCTTAGAGGGAATGTGTTTAGGCAGTGACCTACTGATGGTCTGTACACTTTAATTGGCAGCACAGTCCTGGGACTCTTCCCCAATGCCACATTAATAAAGCTACCTGCTCTAGGTGAAAGGAGAGTTTAGCTGTGTGGTTGCAAGCTGTAGTGTGTCACTTGTCTTTGGGGCCGGAGAATTGTCTCTGATCCATTTTATTTACTGACAAATATAGCCAAATTGATCCATGCAGAGCCAGCTTAGCTTCTGAACACCCAGTGTCCCAGTTGCGCTGGACACATCAGGAATTAGGATGCAGATATCTCAAATTTTCTTGTTTTAGGTTTGGCAACACATTTTCTCATTTACTTTTGGAATTCCAGCACTTAAGTTACTTGGATGAAGGAGAATTGGCTACAAGTGAACAAAGTTTTGTCTACAGGAAGGTGTTCAGTTTGGCCCAAGATATGCCACAGGTGCATATGCATTGGTGATCATCATGTTTGCATGTTATATGTCCTTTTATAGCCAAATTTGCTGATCTCAGCTTGAGATCTATTTTTTTTTTAAACAAAGCACAATATGCCAAGAGGGAAAGTGAAGAAGTGGGTAGACCACTTCTGAGTCTGCCTCCAAAGGCATGCGTGTCACCTAACGTCTACACTTATGGCTGAGCTCATCTGTAACCTCTCTTTCAAATCATTAGAAACAAATAAATATTTTTAGGGACCGATTCATCTTACCTATTTCAGATATACAGGATCAGGTGGATCATATGTTAAAATTGCCTGTTTCTCTCCAGTTGTTATAAAGGAAGCACTTGGCAATTCTCATATTCTCATACATAATTTCTTCACATTTACAGGGGATGTACATAGTTTCTAATTACTCACTCTACAGTGGTGCCATACAATTATTTGTTACATTTTCTTCACCCTTTCTGAATAAATCCATACACAGCAGAAGCAGTCGGTCAAGGCATAGCTTTTGCTCATGTGCAGTTCTCCCCATGGTGGTAAGGCAGTGAAGGGTAGGAGCGCAGACCTCAGTGGGGTGTAGGTGACACGTGGTGGACTGAGGAAGGGGGGCAGCTTAGGGGCCCTCCTCAGCACACAGCAAACACAGTGACCATGGACCTGGTGGGACCTGGACTCTGCTACAGCTGCAGATTTACAGCGTGGTAAATCTCCATCCTCTCAGCTGCCAAAGGAAACATGAGCGGCCACAGGAGTCGCGTTCTTTATAGGAAATGAATAAGCACAAAAGGGCCATCTGATACCCCACAGACTAACGTGTGAGCACTGTCTTATTAAGGACAAAAGAGATCTGAGGAATTGGCAGAGATGTCAAGTTTAGTACCCTGGCTTTTTAAAATATGTTAATAACTTCATCGTCTCTAACCCTTCAGATCTTTTCTTCTCCAGAAGAAACAGAAAAAAACCCCCAAAACCCAGTAACTTTTAGATTAATTTGGTTTAATATATCTTGCTTTTTATAGTACCAGAAGGATTTTAAAATGCTGAATTAATTATGGGCCAGATGTTGTATGCAGGGCCAAGCTAAATTGATAGGACTGTTCAGGGCTGCCACAAAGCTGTGTGCTTGTTGTCAGCTCTCAGGAGAAGGGTAACATAGCTGACAGTTATGTATCACTGAGCAAGAATTTTGACTGAGAAAATCTGTATGATTCTGAGAGTTATATTGTCTTTTAAAGTGTTTTCTGCAAAATTTCTAGGAAGGATTTATACTTTGGTATTCAGGAACTGAACTAAGCATTGTCATTGGATTATTGGATTCACCTCAATTTGCTGCAATGTGCTCTGTGCATTTATTGCTCTTTTTGGGTGCCTTTTAAATGCTTTTGTGCTTGGTTCATAAGTCACACCTGAGATTTAAAAATCTTTCCAAAAAATGTGGACACAAAATTTCCATTAAAATGAGTGGGAACTTTGGACCCTGTATCTAACTTGGACTATAATTATTCTTCTTAGTATATTGAATACTTTATTTCACTTTCTCTCCTTCCAAAATTAAGAAGAAAAATAGAATAAAATAAGTGCTTTTGATAAGGATTTAATTGCAACATATTTGTTTTGAGTTTGGATTTTTATCAATAGCACAAAATCCAAATTAAAGTATTTTGCAGAGAACAGTCCCACTTTTCAGAATCATCTTGCTTCTACATTCAAAAGTCTCCTCACATGTATTCTATATTCCTAGCTCCATGCAGCAAGCCACAAAACTCAAGCTTTTCCTTGGCTTCCCATTCTGCAAAGACCCCCTATAAGTGTGCAATGATATATTTAGCAACATATAATAATAGATATATACAATTTAGTCTACATACACTATAATACTTATTACATATCTTGATACAATAATATAAGAATATTGAAAAGTAGCTTTCATAATGCTCCCCTCCATGTGGTACACATTCATAATGTTTAAAAAGCCTGTGAGTAACAGATTCTGAGCTATCAGCATGCTGAATTAGTAGGGACATCTGACTCCCCAAATGGGGTCTGATCTATTTTATCTAACTGTTTTAGAATATAATCATATTTACACAAATTGGATGTGGTATCTCATTATAATCTTCTTCATTGAAACTTTAAATCAAGAGATTTTTGTCTTGCATACAGTTTAATTTACCAATCTTTGGTATGACCAATAGGAAACTTGAGATATGTTTTGGTGGAGCTCCTTGTTTCTGCAAATCCTGCTAGCCAACAAAGGCCACTTGAAAAGATAGATGAAAGAATTTTAGTATTTACTTATTTTGGAAAAACTGAGCCCAGACGACAGGACCTCGGAAAATAGAGCTGTTAGGTGTTCTGTAAGAAGATGGTACTGACTTTCTTCATGCTGTGCTGGTGTTGGGTTGAAAGGATATTTTTCTTTTGTGTGGGGTCCATTAATGGCAGATTCAGAACAACTTAGAACTGGTCTCAACATTTTTTTATATTGGATGAGGAATGGAAATGAGCCACTCTCAAAACAATTTGTGCACATTTTTCTGTATGATATTCAGGCAAAGCTTATCCTGATGATGTTCTCACCATTTGGGTTGCTATAATGCAAACTATGGAGACTTACAAGCTGAGAGGAACTTCTCACAAGGCTATGCAGCCATAGGCAGCCATAAGAAAAAAAATAAATGGTCTTAAGCTGAAGGAGTGCAATGTTTAGATTAAACATTCGGAAAAATATTCTCCACTGCGATGGTGGTGAGGCACTTGCACAGGTTGTCCAGAGTGGTTGTGGACTCCCCATCCCTGGAAGTGTCAAATGCCACTTGGGATGGGGCTCTGAGTAACATGGTCTAGTGGAAGATTTCCTGCCAATGGCAGGAGGTTTAGACCTAGGTGGTCTTTAAGCCTCCTTCCAATCCAAACTATTACATTACTATTACATACTATT
>JAYDZK010006195.1:0-35564 GCA_034509185.1 Euphonia xanthogaster
CTGAGTGTGACCATCCAGCCAATTCCTGATCCACCCAGGGGTCTGTCTGTCAAATCCATGTCTCTCCAGTTCAGAGATAAGGATGTCATGGGCAACAGTGTCAAATACTTTGCACAGGTCAAGGTAAGTGATGTCTGTCACTCTTCCTTCACCCACCAATGCTGTAAACCCCATTGTGGAAAGCCACCAGATTGGTCTGGCATGATTTGCCCTTAGTGAGGCTGTGTTGGCTGTCACCAATTGCCTCTTTATTTTCCATGTGCCTTAGCACAGATTCCAGGAGGATTTGCTCCATCTTCTTGCCAGGCACCAAGGTGACACTGACCAGCCTGTAGTTCTTTGGGCCTTCATTTTTTATTTTTGTTTTTAAAAATGGGGTTACTTTTCCCCTTTTCCAGTCTGTGGGAACTAAACCTGACTACCCTGACTTCTCAAATATGATGGACAGCAGTTCCAGTTCCCTCAGTCCCCACATGCCAGGGAATTTATCAGTATGCTTGAGCAAGAGAACAGAGTGTGTGCAGTTCTGTGGTTGCTGACTGACTGAAATGGTAACCAGCTCTGGGGGAAGAAACCTCAATTTCACATCATGACCTTGATGCTTATGTGGGTAGTGTATCAAGTAGGAATGTGTATTGACATGACTCAGTTGTATATGATGAGAAATTGCAAAAAACATAGCTGTAGTTCTGGAAAGGCTGCATGGGAATGAAGAAAACCTAGAGCTTCCTGATGCTATTAAAATTTCTATGCCTTCTGGAAAATCATCCATCTGCTGCACGCAGTTAAGGACTGAATTCAGTTTTTGTTACAATGCACCGCTGAAAGTCTGTGTACAGTGGTTTATCCCTATAGTACCAGTCTGTGTTACTGCTGCTCTTTGAAGACTATCTCCTGTAGGTATAATATTTTTCCTAAAATAGTTTTTGAATTTTGCTATATTGAGTAATACTTCAGGTGTTTTAACAAGAAGCTGTGATTACTGGAGACAGCCCTTCCCTTTTTGCTACTGCAGTGGCACGTGAGTGCTTCATACTGATGCTATTGCTCTACTTCCAAATTGGCATTTGGTTTCTGGAGTGTGCTAAAATCACATTTGATGGCTTCTCTAGTGACAACTGACCTCGGATAGTTATCACTCACCTTGTCCTTCATTTATTGCATACTTTAAAAAGAACTGATGTTATTTGATAGCTGATTCCACAGCATTCTGGCAATAAAGTTGCTTGTTTCAATGTAGTAGCAAGCCTGCATGAAATAAAACTTGCTTGAGTAATGGTGAAGGATGTCAGCCCTATTCTAGGAATCCTGTATCTCTACGTACTGCAGCATTTCTAATGCAACTTTGAGCTCTTTTAATCAGTGTTTAACCAATGCAATGCTGTTAAGTTTTGCCTGAATTTAATTCTAGGTCTTAGTTACTTACAAAAATAGTGCTTAAGTGTTTGATTGTTCACAAGCATCCAGGCATGTGGATGATGCCAAAAGACACATAGATTAGTATTGTCACTGATCAAAAGCTGCAATACAATTTGATGCATCTCTGGAAGATACACTGACACCTTTATTGGCTAGGCTATAAAAGCAAGCTTTTTTCAATGCATGATAAATGCAGATATACTTAGGAACGTTTTCTGTTTTCTTTTAGCTAGTGTAGCATTGTGAAAGGAGCTGCACTTCTTCCCCTTTCTAGGTGGAGAGCAGAGAAGGTGCTGGGGCAGGTCATGGCAACACTTTTGATGAGTCATCTTAAAGCTGACATGAAAGGTTTAGTGTGCAGGCAGCAGCCTCTGGGGATGAGAGCACTGCATTGGGCAGGATGTGGTAGGCAAGGGTTGCAATAGGAAAGCAGTTTAAAAAAAAACAACAGAACACCAACACTTTTTCTGTAAGTACCTAGCTGTGTTTTGTACCACCATGTTCCGAGGTTACCACAATCAAAGGAAGCCTTTTAGGTTCAGCTGATGTCCTTGCCTTTCTGTATTGTGCTGCACTGTCTGTGAAGGGAGGACATGAAGTGCTGCTGCTGCTCACGAGGGAGCTCTGTATCACCCAGTACCTACAATGGATTAGCAGATTGAATGACTGGAGCTGGTATTGAGCGCTGCATCCAGATGCATTGAAGTACGTGTGCACAGCACTGGAGTATTACTGCCTCTCTTTGATTCCTGTGTGAGTTTTTCTTCTTTTACTTCAATGTTGTCAGTTCAGTGGCATTTTCTAAAATGACCTGGAATGATTATAAAATACATTTAGGTTTACCTCTGGACCAGCCTTTATTGCTGTAGCTACATGATGACAGTAGGAAGAGACTTTTCATTTAGGTATAGTAATATCTTATGTGCTTGTTCTCTCCTTCCATTTGCTAGGCACCTGGAAGCATAAGTAACATATAAAAAGTGCCATTAGTCATGGTACAGTACTCCAAACGATTACCTCTTAGACCATTGCTAATTAAATGCCTCCTTCCTGCTCCCTTTCCTTAGTCAGTTTTTGGAACTTCTTTTCCGCATTTACTAATGATTCATATTGTCACCTTGCTCTTGAAGATAAATCTTCAAAGGGCTTTGACTTACTGTCCACATGAAACCTGCCTGGGTCTGTATACAAATCACAGCTTGCAGACTAGCAAAAAATCTGCTCATTCTGCAACCATATCAGCTGATTATCAATGCCATCATTACTTACTGTCTTTGGTCTTAGAATGTTTCCTCTTTTGTCATTGCTGCTCCTGGGGTCAAAATTAAAAGGATATTGCTGATAATGCTGACAGCTTGTACCTGAGCTGCAAAACCTGAAGAGTTACTAACACAGAGTTAAAGTAGAGCTCAAGTAATTGCAAAAGCTGTTGTTTCTGACCTCTAAGAAAAGTGTTAGGGTAGAGGGAAACAAAAAAAAAAAAAGAACGAACCCCAAGCTGTGAACATTCAGCATAGTGTATTTGAATAATGTATTGCTTAGTCTGCAAAAACCAATTCATGGATGATCTTGGCAGAAGGTAAGGAAAAAAAATTGCAAATAGTTGCAACTACTCAGAAAACCTGAAATTTTCTGCAGTTTTTACAGGTCACCACATGCCCTTTCAATTCATAATGAATGTATAAGCATTCATTGCTGCAGCAAGAGACATCTCAGTGGAGCAGAAGATTCCTGCTGTCACAAATCTACTTTATTATATGAGACTATTTTCCCCACAACTGTGTCTTTTCTGGACCTGTTGAAAGCCAAGATTAAAAGGTGTGGAGACATGTTAAAAGGTGGAGATCTGTTCCCAGTGACACCAAATTCCCTAGTGAATTCCAGTCTTCAATTTAATTTCTGAAAAACAGAGATGCAGCCCCTTAGTACCAACCCTTCAGCTACCAAGAAACATCCCCACTGACTCAAAGGCTTTGCTTGCTGTCAGCTTGGATGTGATTTAGCCCTGATTAATACCTGTGTGCAATGTGATGTGACTGTACTGCTCCTCACCCTGTGTTAGCATCTCCCACTAACTTTAGCTAAAAAGATGAGGGTGTTTTTGCAGTGTATCTGTAATCCTGCACTTAATATGTTAATTGAGACACTTCTCAGATATGCTCCAAGATGTTAGCTGTTTCTGGCATTATTTGAGGGTGCAGGCCCAAGGGACTCTGGCCTTCTGCTGAAGCAGCAGGAGAGCAGCTGGCCAGAGTGCCCAAGGACCCAGTCTGGCCAGATGCATCAGGTGTCCACACATTCTGCAGCAAGCAGGGGCTTGAGAGGGCTGCCTACACAAACATCACATGAACCCAGGCAGAAGAGCAGCAACACAAGAGGACAACAAGAGGAAGATGTGAAAGTGAAAGGAAGAGGACTGGCGAAAATACCTAGAGGACACAGCTCAGACTCTAAATCTGTAGGTTATTCTTACAAACTGGCTGAAGCCTTTGTCCACCTGGGCAATTCCTGAATTTTACATGATCTGTTTCAAAAACACCTTTGCCTTTACAGTTACAACACAGCTGTTGCACGTAAGAGTTGCCACCCCTATATAGATAGATCTGGCCAAGTACTGTAGCTCTGAAGTCAGGTCAGCTGCACAGTGCACTCAATTTAACAGTAAAGATAAACCTTTACATGATGCAAGCCTGGATTGCCTTATCAGAAGTACTAGTGTTAATGCTTAAAAGAAATAGCCATTCAATATTGACTTATTATCTGGAAAATTACTTCTTATACTGTTTTTACTGTGGGACAGCAGCTGGGCAAACTTCCTTCTACCTTTTTGAAATGGAAAGAAATCAAAACTTCACAGTATCAGCTAAATATGAGACATAGGAATAAAAATATCACAGGTGAAAAGGTAGCTACAATACATTGCAGGGTTTTGATGAATTTCAGGCTATGTGTCTAGAGTTTGATGGCACTCCTGTGTTGAGCACAGAGCTCCAAGCTCCTCAGATAGTTTTTCCAGCTCTGCATCATCTTTAACAATAGTAACTAAATGCAGGAGAAAAAATATATCACAGCTGCTCTTCTTGTGCTTAGTGGCATCAATGTGACTTACAAGTTTTGCACCAACTTTTCCCCTGAGTTTGATTGGCTTAAAGCCAGAGAAGTGAAGTATATTTGTGCATTAAGTAAAGAGATCTCCCATTTCTTGATTTTTCCAGATTTGCTTTGTGTCTTGTCTTCAGCAGTGTGCTAATGAGCATTTCTCAGTTTCCTGCAGCAGGAACAGCTAACATTTTCCTGCAGGAGGAAGCTGTAATTAAATTTGTTGTACTTTATACTCTTTATAGCATAGAAATGGACCTTGAAAGATCATTGGAGTTTTTTTCTGGGTACTTAACTTACTAGGAATTTGGGTATTGCCCATCAATTTTTCTGCATGCATTTGTCAGACTGACAGTAGGATTTTACTAACACAGAAAAAAATGCAGAAACTTCAGACAGGAAGGGGTAGAAATCCCTAAACAAAAACTTTAAAAACTACATGAATTACATAAGCATTACCTTTAAAAGATACATAATAAGCAGCTAAGAAAGATTTCTGTTAAAAATTATAAATTCCAGGTTAATTCAGTTAAGGGCTAGAATGCTCTCACTGCTGTCTTGAAAGCCTCTAAACTCCTAGAAAACAGTCATAGGCATATATCTAACTGAATTACAAGGATGCAGTCTTGTTTGACTGCCCCACATGCTTTCTAAGTAAGCTGTTCCAAGAACAGCACCACTACTGAAGCCTGATTTCCTACCACTTGGGATCCTTTGTCTCCCAGTTGCCTCCCTTTTATTTCCCATGATATCCCTGCAAAGTGCAGCTCTCCTTTTATTTTCCATGATATCCCCGCAAAGCAAAAGACAACAGAAATCATGGTTTAAAATTAACTGGGTGTATTGTGCTGATAGATAAAGAGCATAGCTATAGCTTTTGAGTTATCTGACTTTTCCTAAAGGTTGGGTTTGGTCTTTCTCCTCTACCTAAATGCTTTCATTACAGGGCAGGTTGTCTCCTCTTTTACGTTTGGCTTAAGTTGTCTATTCCTTCAAAGGTTAAAAAGGTGTTCAGAGACATGGACACATAACTCACAGCCTGTCTTTACCTGCAGTCACATTCCTCCGGGAAACCGCAGCTTCCAGATCATCAACTTGACACTGCAGTTCATCAACCTGTCTCCTGTTTTAAACTGCACTCTTGGGTTAACTGACTTTGTATCTTAAAGGTGGTAAAAGGATTAATGGCAGCAACAAAAATTCATCATCTGATAGCTCTGCCTCAAAGCAGGAGCCTAGATTGAAAGGGAAAGATGTTGCCTTGTGCACTCAAGTGAATGAGTTCTCTCTGGTCGAAATAATCCATAATTACAGCTTTGCTAAACATACCTATAATCCCTCTGGATGCAAAGTGCAGCATGAATAGTGCAAATTGGCATTCTCATTGTTTAATAGGACATCTGGGTTTCAGGTATTGCTGGAGGAAGACAAAAACAATAAAGAGGCCTTTTCCTCACTGTACTCTGCAGATAACCCTAATTAGACAAGGCCCTACATCCATTTGCAGGGCAAAGGTGTGTGGAAAAAACCAGCACCCCTTCCCTCACCTCTCACACAGACTGTAATTTGCTAACTAAATTTAAATTTGAGGTTTGTTAGTGTTAATGACCACATGGGTGCTAGGACTGTCGTGTGGCAGTAAAAGCATGAGCACTGCTGTTACCCTTTTCTATTCTGCTCTCCTCAAAGGCTGATACAGCTGTTGACATCTCTGATCTCTTGAAGGGTTATTTTTTAAACAAAGCAAAACAGTTCAGGGCCCTATCAAAGGTAGACACCAATGAAATCAGTGGCCTCATATGTCTGCACCAACTGCTGTGGCTGTGTAAAAGTCTCTCATATGATTTTGTTTAGAAAACATGCCAGAAGCCTGAGAAATTATTTCCAGCAGAATGGCATTTGTCATCCTGACTCTGGAAAACAAACAATTCTTGCTTTCACCTTGATGCTGGAAAAGATTGAAGACAGAATATATTTTGCTCAGTTTAGGGGAGAGACATTCAGATACACTTAGAAAGCTTTTTTCTCAATAGACCAAGAAAGCAAGAGTAAGGAGGCTTTTGAGGCAGCAAAATTGTCGTAGATGGATTCATCTAGTTAAAGTGTAATCAAGTAGTTTCCAAACAGTGGGGTTTTTTCTGCAGGCTATACTACAAAAGAAGCACTCCACATTTCACTGCCAAGAGCCTACTCTACCAACTGTGCTAAACACGGAGATTGTATTTACTTGGCCAAAACAGTTTTTAAATTGAAGCAGTTAAAGCTCTCCAGCACCTTTCACATGGAGACAATCTTAAGAGTGGATCTGATTTCAGTTACACTAAATCAATTAGTAGCAAATATGCACTAAGATTTAGACTCAGTGCATCAGTTCAGTACAAAGGCATCAGTTCAATGAAAACTAATGCCATTTTTGAGGTCTGGCTGGATTAAAGCAGTTCCCTTCCCAGTACATTAATTTGGTAGTCCAGAGTTTGGGGAGCAGTGTTGTAATGTGTGACAATGTGAAACAATGTGAAGCAGAGGTAAGGGCAGAGAGTTCATGTCCAGTGTGGAGTAGATAAAGTCAAAGGACAGTTTGTCAGCTCTGCAGCACTGGTGTCAAAGCCCTGCCTGGAAAATGTCACAGGCACTGCAGACCCAGGAACATGACCCCAGCAGGGAGGCAGTGTCCAAGTGAGACTCCAAAGTTCCTTGTTTAGCCTGGTGATGAGAATGACCATTATGGCAGAGGGTTGGGGCACATCCAAATCCCTCAGATCCACAAAACCAGCCACCTGCTGCTTTAGCTACACCACCCTCAGTCTGCCCAGGGCTGCCAGCATGTTCTGTCTGACATTGCACACCCATTCTCTCTGCACCAGCATCTCACACAAATTCTTAGGCAGTTTACCTCTTAAATATGGAGAAAACTGCTCACTTTCTAGAGCAAGGATACTGACCCAGGGTCAACAGCATGGTCCTCAGAAGTAGCAGAAAGACTAATCATAAAATATTGATTAGCAGAGTTGGAAGGGACCCATCAGTTTCCTTGAGTCCAACTTTTGTCTCTGCACAGCACCATCCTCAAGAGTCACGCTGTGTGCCCAAGTGCATTGTCCAAACTTCTTGAACTCTGTCAGGCTTGGTGCTGTGGCCACTTCCCTGGGCAGCCTGTGCCAGTGCCCAACCACCCTCTGGGTGAACAGCCTTTTCCTGATACCCAACCTGAACCTCCTCTGACACGACTTCAGGCCATTCCTTCATGACCTGTTACTGGTCACCAGAGAGAAGAGATCAGTGCCTGCTGCTCCTCTTCCTCTCATGAGGAAGTTGTAGACTTCAATGAGGTCTCCCCTCAGTCTCTCCTTCTCCAGGCTGAACAGACCAAGTGACCTCAGCTGCTCCTTCTTCGTCCTTGTAGCTTCCTTTGGACACACTCCAACAGCTCAACATCTTTCTTACACTGTGGCACCTAAAGCTGCCCCCAGCACTCGGGGTGAGGCAGCCCCAGTGCAGAGCAGAGCAGGACAAACCCCTCCCCTGCTTGGCTGGCCATGCTGAGCCTGGTGCACAAGATGCCACCAGAAGTGGACCATGACCCTAAAGCCCCCAGCAGGAAGGGGCTAGCACAGTGCCAAGGCTCCTTCTGCAAGACGTATCCAGCACACTTAGATGGCTCTGAAGTTCAGACACTTGAAGGGATACACTCAGATATGTGGTCAGTGTTAAAACTTGAGACATTTCTTCAGAAATGTTAATATTTCCTTTTTTCAGCTCAGCATGAAGAGAGTATATGCTGCATTTCTTTCTTGACCCCTTTTTTGTTGAATATAGTATGTTTTAGAAGGTTTTTCAGCTTGCCTCAAAGAGGCATTTCACTCTCTGCTCTTTTCCTTTCTTCTCTTCAGACAGCTTCTCCATGCTTTTGGTTTTCATTGCATGGATTACTTGTTTCTTGGAAGTCCTTGGTTGTTTGTAACTTCCTCTATACTCCTTCCAACAGCTTTTGTTTCTAAAACATGCAATTAGAAACACTTCAGAGTTACTTACTTTATCCCAGTTCCCACACCCATCTTTTTGATTTCCTTTTAAACCCTGATGATCAATCCTCAGATGTCATGCCCAACTGAGCTGAATGAAGAGAAACCCAGTCCCACATTGTCTTCGTTGGTACTGAAGAGAATGAATTCTTGGTAAACGAATCTGAATTATCCTAATATCTACAAAATGCACTCAGACCTAAACCCAGAATAAAATCTGGGTTGTGAAAACTGGGAGCACAAGGGAAGGGTAGGGTGAGTTAGAAACAGAATGCCATGTTTATATCATTGCTTGTTAGAGAAAGAAGCCTCAAAACAACATTCCTGTGGAGAACTCATTCAGTTGCAAATAAAAAGTTCAGTTGCTTCCAGTTTCCTCATTCTGTTGTAATTTGCTTTCTGCAACCAGCTTCAGTTCTGCTTGAGAAACTTGTTTTTAAAACAATGTATAAAAAAGGAAAGAGGGGGGAAATAAGCGCAGCTTTTTCAAACATTGGTGTTTGTACATAGTTTGTAGAGGCAGACAGTGTGGCTACATGTTAGAATCTGCACTTCAATCAAATGCAGTGGTATCACAAGCCACCCATATCAGGACAAACCCTCCTGTACAGGCAAGGTTGGAAGCTTGCTGTTGGTAAATTCCATCATCATAATGGCAAGAAAGGAATTAGAAAGAAAGGAAAGAACCAGAAGCTGATGTTAAGAAACCAAAAGAAAACAAAACCAACAAAAACTGCTGCTAGAAAGATGATGGATGTAGTGGGTCTTCTGGAAGTAAATTGACAGCTTGTCAGTGAAGGAAACCAATTTATTAATTCCACTCTGTTGAAAAATCTGAGCGTGTAGAATTTAAAGCGGTCACAGCCCAAACATTTTTCACTGGGGAGCTCTCTCAACCTTACTAAGGTTGCAGTTTCATAGACTGATAAGCTCAGAATGGCACAATCGATCTGCCAGATGTGAATTTTTAATATCACCTTTACCTTCATTACCCTTGTACTGGAATGAGTAAATTGGTTTGGCTAATCCATGTTTCCCAAAACGGCATTTGTTTTTGATGATACTCCGTTAGCCATATTGTCATTGCTTAATCACATTTTGAAACATGGTTTCTAATTTCCCCTTTTTCAATTTTTCTGGATGCAACTTTGAAGCTTCACCTTTCCCTAAGTCCTATTTAATGTCTGATCTTCTCTCTCAACATTATTATCTGTAGATTGTAGGCATATACAGAAGTCTACAAGAAGTCACTCTTCTTTCAGATAAGCTAAACAGATTGAGCCCTCTGCTAGAAAGCATTTCCTGCAGCCCTCAAATAATTTTTGGAACTCTTCGCTGTACTCCCTCATTTTTTTTTCTCATCTGTTTTATGTAGTACACTCTGGAGCTGACAGCAGTATTGTTGTGTTGTACAGAGAGCTACAAACTCTTTTTCACTGTATCTGCACGGCTCCCCTTTTTATAAACTAAGAGGTTGCAGCATCCATCTTTTCCAGTACCACACTACACAGCCAGTCATCTGTCTGTTAAATTCCCTGTCCTGTCCAGGGATGCAGTCACCCAGCTCTGCACAAGTCCTGCTTTCTTCTCATTCTTCATCTAAGCAGGCACTGAAATACCTCTCAGAGGGAGAGCCAAGTTACTGAGTTACCTGTGTGATTCTGTCCTCCTGCTCTGCCCACATCATCATTCACTGTATGTGCCTTATCAAATTCACTAACATTCCTCCCCAAATATGTCATTGGTTATTTTTATAATCTATAATTTTATATTTATTTCCAAGCCGCTGACAAAAATGTATACTGATAGCTCTGCTACCAACCCTTGTAGAAACCCATCAGAAACCAACTAAATTTAATGAAAATGCTGCAATTTTATATGTCAAAAAAAATCTAGCTCTCAATCCATTTAGCATTTTTATTGATATGGTGAAATACTGAAATTTAAAATACAAAATTTATGTGCAGCTAACCCACACAGCCCTTCCAAATATATATTACATCTCTAGCATAATGTTTATCTATCTAACTGGTAATTTTATCAGTGGAATGAAATGAGGTTGGTTTGACAAGACTTATTTTCCATATAGCAATGTTGCCTGGCATCAAGTATATTGCAAGTGAAGGGTGTGCTTTTCAGTCTGACTTTGAGGAATGGGGCACTTCAGCATGTGCAGCCATGTGTAGAAGTGAAAGGCAGCTTGCTGGCATAGTGATATATCCATGAAGTGATCAGATTGAAAAAAACCCAACCAAAAACCCATGTAATTAATTTATTCTGGTTTTAATGGCAACGTTCTGAATGTTCCCTTGAAATTTAATGATTGGGTAGAAGACTAATAACCTCAAGATCTGTAATTTAATTTTTTTTTTAAGTCTGTGGAATAAAATATTGGTGGTGTGTTTTGCACTACTAAAACATACATCCAGCACTGTTGATGACAGACGTAAATGTAGGCGTCATTTTGGTATGTGACTCAAACTTCTTCCAAGATGCCATGGTTTTTTCCTTAGTTTTCTCTGCCTGGGATGGTGAGAACCCCCAGACAGATACATTGTTTCAATGCCATAAAATGCACATCAAGCTCCAGTAATTGTATTGTGTAGTTAGTTTTTAATCCATTTCTCTCACAGAATAACAGCAGGCAAATTGCTCATTAAAGCAAGCGAGATGGAGAGGAGAATTCAGATACCAGTTTACGTAGCCATTTCTTTAGCTTGACAGTGTCTGCTTGAGATTTTGCAAGAGCTTTCCTTACAGACATGACCTGCCTCTCAAACAAAGCAGCATTCAGACACTCTTTTTTGTTTTGAAGAGCTTCCTGTAAATAGAAAGCACATAACAGAAACAATACGAGAGCAGTCATTTTCTCTCTTTTATAGAGAAGTGAGTTTCTGGAAAGGTAAATCTCTCTGAGAGTTTTGAGTAAAGTGGGATTGAATTGTTCCTACCTTCTAAGAAAAGCTGGACCTTTTATAAAGCAGAGACAGGAAGAGGATGGACAAGAGGGGTTCCCTAAAGGGGAAAATGTAGGATGATGTTTCCTATGGGTACAACTGCACGTCTGTAGTTATATTTACATTTCAGCAATTGAAATTCTTGTGTGCAAATAAGCTCAGAGAAATGCAAAACTCGATCTCTCAGGCATTAGAAGGACTTGTCCATCTACTAATCTGTTTATCCCTTCATTGTCTCTAAAGCAAAAATGTGTGTGATGAAGCTTGTTTTCCTTCTAGGCAAGGTATTTTTGTTTCTTTTAAACACAAACATAAATGTGTGTATATAATACATCTTACTATGTCAGGCACAGATTCAGCAGCCCTTTCTCCTTTCCCAGCCATTCGAACTGGAAAAAGAAGGGTCCAGGATCCTCTACACTTGGAGTGGGGGACAGTGGAATACAAATTCTTAGATCTTTGTGACCATTCTAAAGTCAAACACAAGAAAGCTCTGCCAGAGTGAGGTGATCTAGTTTCTAATTTTAAAAAAGCCAAATTCTCCCAATAATTTTTCTCAGTTTCAGACTTTCCTTTTAAATCCTGTGAATATGGCTCTCATTTCTTATTTAAATCCACCAGTTTGCAATAATTCAATCAATTTCAGACTAAGCTATTTAGTAAAATATTCTGATGACTTAGCATCTCCCTGGTACAGCTGAACTAAGTCTATCCATTTTATTAGGGTTTAAAATGGCAAGAACACAAAGCCCATTTTTTTCACCCTTTTGAAGTTAACAAATATGATGCATTCTGCTTTCCTTAGTTTGACATGTGCAGCTAATTAGCCACAATAGCAATCAATAGCCTGTTTGTCCCATCCTAATCCTCTTCATTTACAGCAATGTGCTTTTCTTTCCATCCATCTTTAGTTTAATTTAGTAATTTTTGTCCTTAATCTTGTATTTCTTTAAATAAATTTATAAACCTCATGCTGTGTTCTGCTTCATTTAAGCAGATACCAATTAAAAACAGAAAACAAATGCCACCACTTCCCAAACAACAGTCTAGTTCTTTTTCACTTCATGTCTGCCTGTCTTCCCTTTCATACATTCTGTCTACCCTTTCATACCATGCAGTGTTATAATTCATCTTCTGAGTCAATGACAGAATTAGGAATACTATAGGCTACACATACTTCCTAAGCTCTTGCTTCAAGCAAGCATCAGAGATTTGTTTCACATTTTCCCCATTTGAAGACCAACTACCATTATACCCATAAGACAGTGGGGAAAAAATTTAGAATTTCTACCTAGAATTTGCAGTTACGAAGCACTCCTATAGGCTCACCATTATTCCATGGGCCCTTCCAACCTGACCGTGAGTTTTGCGAAAAATGAGACATGGTAACAGATGAAATGGTAAGGAAGCATCTTCGCAGCATCTCTGAGCTCATAAGAGAGCTGTGCTTTCTGAGGCTTTTGCTTCCAACAGTTCAGAGCCTTCAGCTTACACACCAGCTTGCTAAGCCTGGTATTTTCATCCTGCATGAGCTGCAGCTGTTCCTGCTAAGGAAGGCATTGTTAAGAGTAGACCCAAAAGGATTATTTCCCCAGGAAGCAACATGGTTTGGAAGTAAACACAATTGCAAAAGCATGCAACTCTTTATATCACTTTTTAACTTTCAAATGCTCAAACTCTGCAGTATAAAGCAGTGCAGCCTTTGGCAATAAATTTCTATTACTGCGTCTCTGGGGAAATGGGAAATGTGAATGGGAAAAAATTGAAGAAATTTAATCCCAAAAAGCAAGCAGCGAACCTCTCCAAGATGAAGCCCTTTTAATGGTAATGAATACTATTATGCCAAATGGGGATTCAGGTTCACACTATATTCATGTACTTGGTCGACCCTAATTACAGTGTCCTCAGTAAAAACAAAATTAGTGGATTCATGAGAAGTATAGTCACCAGGTTTTCCTCTTCGTTGTTCCAAACAGACTTGCCAGAGAAGCTGTGGATGCCCCAACCCTGGCAGTGCCCAAGGCTAGGTTGGATAAGGCCTTGAGCAACCTGGTCTAGTGCAAGGTGTCCCTGCCCATGGCAGGGGGGATTGGGGCTAGATCCTATGATTCTACGGCTTCCTGCTGAAAACCCTTACAGAGATTCTGGAGGACTGCTGGAGGTTCTGGACCTCCTGGCAGAAGTGTCTCTGCAGAGAAGGTCTACCACTCAGTGCCCACTTACCTTCTTAGCCTTTGTGCCCCATATTAATTTTATCTGCAGCTGGGCTTTGGCCTTCCTCATTTCACCACTTTGGGTCTGAACTCCAATCCTCCAGCTCTGTGGCCTTCCCAGGTTTCTACTATTTGCAATCTCCCTTTTTGTATTTCAGTTCCTCAAGAAGCTCCTTGCTAAGGCAAGCAAGGCCAAATTTCTGCTAAACTCCCTGGTCTTCTTGCATAACAGGGTAGCTGGTTATGAAATCTCAGTTTTATTTAAAAATCAACCAGTTTTCCTCTGCACTTTTCCTCTCTTGGCAGTCTTTCAGGGAATCTGCCTATCAATTCCCTAAATAAGCCGCAGTCCACTCTCCTGAAGTCCCAAGTCCTAAGTCTGCAGCATAATTTTGCAACCTTTCTCCTGATCCTGAAATAATTTCACAGTCAATACAGCCTCGCATGGTTTTCCTTGTTTGTGAGCAGCAGAAGTAGGGATTTACCAGAGTTGGCTCCTCTAGCATTTGCTCTTAAGATATTATCACTAATGCTACCTAGGAACTGCCTCAGCTTTCATAGTGCTCTTTTCCCCTTCCAGTACATTTCCAGATGAACTCCAAGATATCAAATCAAAACCACTTTTCCTTATCCCTCTATAGACAAATCCATCTCATTTGTTCTCTTGACCAGGCAGACTGTCACAGGTTCCCCACCGCAGTCATTAATCTTCACTAACATTCCTCCCTCCTCTGACCTTGACTCCTAGGCTGTCAGTAGTTCCTCTTCACATTCCCTCACAAGCTTTGTGCAGGGAATGAACCCCTTACACAGAACACAATCCTCACTCCTCTTCTTCCCTGCAGATCCTTCTTAAGCACCCTGCAAGCACCCCTGGCCGTGGTGTGCAGCAGCCCACGAGTTCTCATGGCTCTGCTCAAACACAGCCCTCTGCTGCACGTGAGCTCTCCACTCTTCATGTCCACTGCATCTGCACACTGTCCCTTCCATGCTTGGGGACACCCAGGTCTCCCTGCAGCCTTCTCTTCCCTTTCCACTGATTCCTTGTTTACTTTTGGCTATGCCACCTTCCAGGTACATTTGGGGTGCTGAAAGCCCTTCACCCTGCTTTGCAAGCTTGTCTGCTTGAGAGAGCTGCAGACATATTTGCTTTAGACAGAAGTATATTGCCATTATCCATTTGATCTCATTTGTATTCTCTGGCTTACTACCATAATTTCAGCACAAATTGAACTTTGCTGAGGAGGAATATGTTTGACTATAAAAGAAATTGATCTGGAAGTTGCAGCTTGGAAATGACTTTCCAGGCTTTCGTTTATAATTCCCAGAAGATCAGTTTTGGGGGCTCTTTTTCAAAACAAAAAGTCGCATATACTTTTTATTCTAAATAACCACTGGTGTGAAAAAGGATTCTGCCCCCATTATTTTATGTCACCAACCTGCACAAGAAGAAGATAAAACTCCTATCAACACATTTATCAGTGTCGCTGAAACACCACAGTCACTTTCCCCTGCCCAGGAAAGGGACAATGGCAGTACATGAAAACATTGGCATTATGAGGGAATGTGTGTTCACATTTATGCTTCCTCAGATCCAAGTTCAACCTCTCTGATGTTCACCTGTGTAGCAAGGCATAGTGGTGGTTTCATTCAGAACAGTTTGAAAGCAGAGTTTTTAAGTCAGGACCCAATCCAATTCAAAAACATGTACTTCTTCTGGTTCTAAGGGCCCAACATATTTGCACTTGGAGCATAAACACACAGAGATTCGTGACAGGAAGTCACAAATTAACAGAGTCCAGTAATGGATCACCTCCAGCTCTTCACCCAACCCCTGTCCCAGGCAGAATGCAGTAACAGCAGCAGCGAGCTCAACCGGCACATTATCCTTGTCTTTGTTTACTGACACACAGATGTATTTCCTTGCTTTAGAAAAATGTTCTTTCAAGTCACCATCATCTTCAGTGGAGCCAGCCTTTTCCTTCAGATCAATCATACTGTTGCCTCGTCCCTTCTCACTTCACTGCCGATTTCAAGCCCGGGTTGCTCAGTGCTAAGGCAGTAGACATCCGACTTGCCCTGCAATTACAAACCTGTAAGAGATGGAATGTGCGCATATGGGAAAGCGACGCTCAGAAGATTTCAAAAGTCTCTCAACTACAACCAGATGCTCTTTCTTCTTTACTATTTTCCTAGAATCAATGTATCAGGAAGACAGAGCAATATTCTTCTTGCCTCCAGGCACTAAAAAAGTGGAATTTTAATTGTGTCATTTGCAGGCAATCTGTTGGCAGTTCTGGGCATATGTATTGAATGGAAGTATCAGCACCATGATGAAAAATCAGGCTCTCTGGTGAAAACTGGATCCGCTCTTAGAACTGCAAAAGTAATCACAATATTCCTAGAGTCACTATTGACATTAATGGGCTCATGTACCATCAAATCCAAACTCTGAGGATCTGACAAAGGTAGTTGCTGTATGGTCCCAATCAGGCCAGGTTTTATAGACGACATTGGGGTGTCTTATTTTTGCAAAGTCATGACATATGCAGCCACAAAGAAATCAGTGCACTACTTGAAAACAAAGGCATTGTTAGAGTGAGCAATACAATTATGCAGCAGACATAAAGTTTCCAAGAAAAATAATGCAGAATATTACAAGCTGAGGTATATCCAAAATATTCCCCCTACTATAACTAAAAAGAGCTTCCATCACTCTCTGTAATGTGGTACCTGTTCCATCGAGAATACATCTCTCTCAGAGAAAGTACATTATTTTTCCACCAGACATTTTTACAAGATGCTTCTAGCAGCAGGAGACAAATGATTCACACATTCATCCACCTGGTACGCTGCAGCAATTTATTCCTTCGAGTGCTACACTTGTGGTGAGTTATACAGCAGAACAGAAACACTGATTGAGTACCTTTTATTTTGTACTTTTAGATGGACACAAGTCACAAAAAGGTTCTTCACTAGAGATTCATATTCATCCCTTACTTTTCTAACCTGCATTTTGAGACCAAGATTTTCTTCCTCTCAGTCACTGAGCTGGGTTCTGAGAGCAGTTATTTCCATAATCATCCCATGGCACAGCCCCACAATCTATCACAGCAGGGAAAGTGAATGAGCAAAGCTAGAGATGAGCAAATACCACAGCCTAGGAATAAACCATCCAGAGCTCAGAATATGCTCTATGATACCTGTTTAATTAGAGTGAGAATATTTTCCTAAATGAGTGGCTTGGTGAAAATAATCCTTTGATGATATGAAATAATCCATTTTGTTTTTTTCTGTTTGTTGAATAGAAATATGGACACCCTGGAAGCAGTAGGAAGTTCATGACCAATATTTGAAGGTGACAACTGCTTGAGCCAGGAGGTTGGACCAGATGACCCACTGTGGTTCTTTCCAAACTTACCTGTTCTCTAATTCTGTGATTCTGTGAAATGTGTAAATTTCATACATAATGTTAAAATGTCTGTTTCTGGTCATTAGGAAAGAAAGGTCTCCTCACTGGTAGGTATGAGAATTGACAGAAGGAAATATGTGCCAAAAACAGAGGAGCAGAAAGACCGGGGAGCAGGATTAGGGAATCTGATTTTTGGAGGAGATCCTGTACCTGGTTCTGCTGCATCAATGAGCCTGGCCTCCCATAGCATAATGTCTCCTGCCTCCAGAGAGAAAGTCAGAACAACTGTGACCAAGCTTCTTTCAGCAAGCTGTGAGGTAATGCATTTACCAGAACAAATATGCTCTTTCTGATAAGCTTGTACATACAGACCATTTAATATATGATAAAAACAATTGTGAGCTCCATTTGCTGATATTTTGCAATCAAGCTGCCCTCAGAAAGGGCACACAGATTAGCACAAGTAGGAAGGTATGTGATAGAACTTAAACAGATTTAAATGGCAGTATTGAAATTTCACATAGGTAGGTCATTGCTAGGTATAAATGTTTGGTCATTCTCATACCACTGAACAGCACTCTCAAGGAGATGAACACAATGCAGGGAAGCTAGAAGTCATTCCTAGCATATTATGCTCCTCAGATAAGAAAGAGGCACAACTGCAGACTGTGGGCTCAGCCAACAGCACAGTCTGCTTTCAATGTTGCCTGGCACCTCTGCATGCCAGACCTAAGAAGTAAATGCTAATAAGTACACTGGGTTCTTGCTGAAATTTTCTGCAGATTTTTTTGGTTGGTTGGTTGGGTTTTCTTTGTTTTATTTTCTTTAGGTTTTTGTTTGTTTTTGTTTGTTTGTTTGTTTATATTACAATGAACATTACTAAGAGATTTAGCCCTGCTTAAAAATTCTGGTGATCTTTATTCAGAGCAGCACTACCTTTCCTCTGATTTGGGTTTCTTTTTTCCAAAATCAGCAAAAAGCTTGTTGAATCCTAAGACTCTACTGGAGATAACAGAACAACCCACAGGGTTCATATATGTTCTTTAGCTACATTTTAGTTCTTCAAGTATCTGCCATCCCATTTTAACTGATCTTGCCTGAGCAATTCTTGTGGCTTCTAACAGCTCCTTGGAGCATCTGAGCTTGCTCTTCAGACCTACAGTGGCCTTTGTTGATTGCTTTAGGATAGTGAGAAGTGGAACTGGGAGGGGGATGTCTCTTCTGAGGCTGAAGCAGAGCCCAGTGACATTAGGCAGCTGGTGACCATGGGCCACTTCCTTTGAAAGTGAACAACACAGTGGAGTCTCCCCTCACTCCTTCCACTTTGCCAGCCCACCACCACCAAATCCCTGTGTCACAACACAGGTGACACAGGGAATCCCTGTGTTGTGACACAGGGATTTGGTGGTGGTGGGCTGGCAAAGTGGAAGGAGTGGGGGGAGACTCCACTGACCACAGGCTACAGGAAAGTCCAAATGACTCCTCCTGTATCTTTCCATCCAGCTGAAACCTCACATGCTTTTCTCACTTCTCTCTAACTTGAGCCTTTTCAAGCATATGGAACAGGACAGTAAATCAGGCAAGAAGGAATGTTGCCAAACAGACAGTCTACAGAAGAGGATGTAGGAGAAAAAAACCAAAAGGAAAAGCGTGAGAAAATGCAGCAAAAAAACCCTGATAAGAATCTCAGAGAAGAACTGAAATCATGTAGTCAGTAATGAGGCCAGACTAGAGTAGGAGTCTGGCCTCATTACATTACAGGAACTAAATTAAAAGTGCAGGTGTTCTAACTCTGCTGTGCAAATATCCTTGAAAACCCAAGCAGTCTTGTCCCTACTGTAGGTTTCTGTAGAAGCTGACATGCCTGTAGCAGTGGAGTTTGTGTTAATGGAGCCCTGCCTCCAAGTCAGCTAACAGATTACATGGATGTCACGATTCCACAAGGCAGCATTTCTGATTTATTGGCTGGGTTTACTTCTTTTCAAAATTCCACCCACACGTAGTAGCTATCCTAAAACACACAACTGAAGCTGCAAATTCCAGCTTAGAGCTCCAGAGTAGTTGGTTCTGCAGCCATAACGCAGAATATCTCCTACTGACCCTGCAGTGCCTGACCCACTTCTGTTTTCTGTCTCAGTGCCTGACCCACTTCTGTTTTCTGCACAGGACTGAACTGCCCTGGGACAACGCCTTGTGAAAAAAGAGACCCAGGAGTGGAAGTTCAAGTTAGAAGGTTACCAGTGGAAAATCCATTGTGCACACGAGCCATGGAGCAGCAGGCCACTGTCTCTGCCTTCAGGCTGTCTTTGTTTCACCAAAGATAGTTGGTGATAGTTTCAGCATGTCCTTCTGGCATGACTGAGCAACAGCCCCAGAGGCTCTGTGCCTTCCTTCTCAAAGGCTGTCACCATGTGTCCGTGCAGTGGGACTCTGTCCCAGCTGGGACCACTCAGTGCTGCCACTCAATGGGAGCACCATCACCAGTTTGTGTCAGAGCTGTGTCACCTGGGCTGCCACCTCCTTCCACTGTGTGCAGCCCCTGAAGCAAAGCATGGAGATGCACAGTGACTGTGCTTGTGCAGCCCAGCTCCCCTTCAACAACTTCCCAGCCAGACAGCTTGGCTTTAATTTTTACTTAGCAACTGCCTCCCACCCAGAGAAACCACCTTCTCCTGCTCTCAAATCAACGCTCTGAACATACTTCTTAGTTTTGGTAAAGTAAATGATGCTGCTGCTAAAGAATATTTTCACAAATCATGGAATGGGGCGCAAAGTTGCTGCACTCTCTGGCTGTGGTGTCACGCCCAGTACAGTGAAACACTGCTGTAAATGACTTTTTTAAAAATAACCCAGGCAAACAAAATAAGAAATCCTGTGGGTGGCCTGAGTCACAAGGGTTGCTATGTACAAATGCATCAAAATGAAATATGGTCACTTTGTTGTAAATAAAGTGCTTCTGCAATACCAAAATGAAGCAAAATCAAATCATTCAATGTAAAAGTTTGTGCCCAACCTACAATTTCACTGATCTAATGAAAAACAGATTTGTCATTTTTTTGACTGGTTCTAGCTGCAACTGTATAATGTCGTTTTTTCCAATTAAAGTTAAAAGAGAATTTTCAGTAAAAAAATTAAATCACCAGCACAGAAACTGCCTGGATTGCAGCTGGGCCAACATCCCTTCTCTCACTGAAAAATGTGGTTTGTGTTTTTTACCAGAAGTGGTCATATTTTCTTTTTCTTTTTTTTTTTTTTTAAGATTTTCCTGAAAGAAACTGATTCTGCTTCCTAACATCATGACTGACCCCTGATTTAGCAATGACTCAGGAAGAAGAGTTCCCACTACTGACTCTCTGAATAAAGTCCAGCAATCCTGCATTGCAGTTGCATATAAGCCTCCAGCCCTAACTCATCTTCACATTATTACAGCCCTGAGAGCTGAAATAAACCTGCCAGAAGGCAGCTGGGCACTGCATAAGTTTGCTGCCAATGCTGCTATTACAAACCAACATAATCTACATCTAAGCTCATAATCTTAAGAAATGTGTTTCTCTTTTAGGTCACTGATTGACAAGAGGTTTAAGAAATAAAGCTGAAAACATGATTTAGCTGTTGCTTAGCTATAAATATTAGCAGAGTGTTTACCTCTGTATCTGATTCTTGGTGATTATCCATCAACCTTTGAGCAACTGTTTTGACTATCTGTGGGTGTACAACTGAGACATTTTCCTGCTTTACCCTGTGTTTCCAGACCTCTGCAGGGACAGAGGGAGAAAACAAAACAAAACAAGCAAACAAAAAAAAAAAAAAAAAAAATCCAGAATAAACCACACATCAGTGGGTATCACTGTCACAAAATATCGATCCTTCAGTAATCCCTGGGATTTGACACTGGGCATGCTTTATAGCCTAATGCTTCTCAGCTTTCCTAAAATGTTTACAGCAAAAAGTAAAAGTCATTGCAAACAGATTGCAAAGCCTCTGTTGAGCAGCAATATCAAATTCATTCTGATATCAAAGCCAAAATGCAATTTCATTACAGACCAGTTCTGTCAATAATGACCTGGCCCACAGTTGTATATTGGAGTTCTTTATAAATATTGAGAGAAGAATCTGGCTTTTGTTTGGAACTGAACATTTATGTACACTAATTATTGCTTCCTGCAACCACAAGGAGTGACAGTAGGTCACATTTTTCATACCTTTTATTTCCTCCTTTTCTTTGTTTTACTATCCGTGTCCATGAATACTCAAATTGCCCACATTTGTGCAGTAATTGTACTAACATGACATACCTAAAACACTAAAAATTCTGACATTTAAATTGCTCTGCTAGGCCTAACATATTAACACTCCAACACAAAGGAGTAGAGAAGTAATTTCCTATCAGTCCAATTCAGCCTGCCTGCAAACTCCAGTGGGAAGCTGAGAGCAAATGCATTGACACACAGGACAAGGCTTTGTTGCCTTTATGCAGCAAGGCTACTTTTCCCAAAAAAATTTATTGAGCCCAGAGAGGGTGTCTTAATTTTCCTGACCAGAAGGGAGAGCTACTCTTGTCTTGCTCTTTCAGATGTCACTAGAGACACCTCCTGATTAATTTTCTTCTGCACATCATGGATCATGTGGATTTTGGGGCTTTCCAGAAGCTTTTGAAGCTAGAATCAAGTTTAATACTTAGCTTTTACTTTACCTCTGTGCAATTAATACAGCAACTTTCTAGCAAAAAGGAACAGACTAAACAAAAGTCGTTCTCTTGCCACGCTTCTCTAAAATACAGAATTTTCCTGTAGAATATCAAGGTTAATATTATTTGTGGGTGGCTGTATGCCTAGGGCTGTGCCACAAACACTCTGGACAGGGCCAGGTTTCACTGCTGCTTTGGGCTCTCCCGGGACCCACACCTGGTGCCACATGGCAGAGGTGACATTGCAGAGCCTCTGGGGTCACTCACGTCTGGCAGACCTCCCCTCCTGACAGCCCTCATGGGCCCCTGCTGAACTTCACCTATTAAAACCTCCTCTTCATGCCTGTCTGACTGTGGCTTTCATGGCTGGGCACAGTACACCTGCACTAGAATCACTGAGACGTGGATATTTCACACATTCTCTCTCAAAATTACTGTGTTTGCATTTACTGACCTTGGACCTTGACTTTGTCTTCCCCTGCCCCTGTCCCCAGTCCATGCAGAATGTGGTTAATTCTCAGCTCACTGCCTCAGCCACGCTCAACCTGCAAGCGGGTCAGGATCATCTGTCTCTTCTCTGCTGGTCCTGCCTTACCACGGAGCTCAGTCTCTCCAAGTTTATAATAACACACCAAAAAAAAGTGAGGGGAAGAAACAAAGGGGTCAAGCACATAAAACAGGGAAATTTGGTCACTGGTAGGAACATGTCTGCCACTGTTGATCAGACAGACCAAGAAGCTCTGTCCAGCTCCTGTCCCGGCTCTCCCTGGTATCTGATGATGGCTTTGCTAAGTGCTTCTGAGAGCCAAGGCAGACAGTCATTGTGCTCTTGGAAACGGAGAAGGCATTAGCAAGCCATATCCCTCGTTGCAGTTTATGGCTTTAATCAAGCAGCATTTTAAACACTTGGTGGCATGACAAAAAGGTCAGCACAGAGCACAGAGAGGGAATTAGAGAGCTCTTATCTGTGAAAGGAGATGGGTGGGGATTTGGAGGAAGGAAACAGCAGGATTTTTGGATCCAGTAGATTTAGCAGATTGCCTGCCGTGAAAGAGCATAGCACTGCCCCAACATTGTTCCCTCCACACCTTGTGCTGGTACTCCTTGGCACCAGCTGTGTAATGACCACCTCAGCCTCAGCAAAAGGCTACTTTTACTGCTTCACTTAGGGTTAGGGTTACACTTAGGGTTAGGGTTGAAAAAAACACAAAGCCCAGAGCTCCAGGAGCACTGGAACTACAAAAGGCATGCCAAGGTCAGCATGGCACTGCCCCAGTGCTGCTCCCTTCACACCTTGCTCCGTGGAACCACCCAGCTGCTGAGCCTTAGAAAAGGGCTCCACTTAGGGTTAGGGTTTAAAAACCCATAAAGCTTAGACCTTCAGGGAGACTGGAACTATAAAAGGCACAGCAAGGGTAGCATGGCGCTACCCCCTAAATTTCTCTCTCCTGTCTTGGTTTAAAAGACAGGTGTTTGCCAAGAAAAGTGGGAACCGTCCTGAAATGGACCATATGACCCCCTTTCCTCCAAAGTTTTACAATTACGAAGTAATGGGGCTTTCAGCTATACATATAGGAAAAGGAATAACAGTTCTTTAGTAGTGTGTACATGTACAACAAGGCAAACAAACAGCAATAACGGAGGCGCCACAAGCAGAGCCACAAACCAGGCCCCAGCCCCGTGCCGGCCGCGGGCACATTCCCGTTCGGGCAGTTCCGGGCACGGCCAGCAGGGGTGCTGCTGGCTCCCGGCCGGGCAGGGCGCTGCGGGATTCCCCCCGCGCCTGCAGGGGGCGCTGTTCCCGTTCGGGCAGTTCCGGGCATGGCCCGCTGCTGGCTCCTGGCCGGGCAGGGCGCTGCGGGATTCCTCCGCGTCTGCAGGGGGCGCTGTGGCCCGGGTGCAGCCGCCTCGCAGCGCGGCCGTGGCAGCGCAGTCATGAGGGGGGAAGAGAGCATGGCTGCCTTTGCAAACTCACGGGGAGCAGGCGGTCTCAGGGCCGCTCCAGGTGGTTAAAGAGACTGCAGCAGGAACCTCAGAGCGGCGGCTGGAATGGCAGAGGTGAGCAGACCCCTGGGGCTGCGAAGTGAATTGTAACTCTAACCCCAAATGGGTGGCAGAAGCAGAAGTAGCTGGGGGTCCTGGTGGACACGGGGCATCAGGCTAAAGTGTAGCAAAAACCCCAAAGCGGTGTCAGAGAACAGCGGGGGTGGGCAGGGGATTGCTGCTTTGCACAGCTCACCACAGTGGCTGGTCCTGGTGATGCTGCTTGGGATTTTTGCTTTTTTTCCTTTTGTATTTCCTCTGTATTCTCTGCACATATATTTGTAGCTTTGTAGCCTATTGTACTAGTGACTAGTTTTCCCAGCAATTTTCCATGGCCTTTCCCTAGGCAGAAAGACAAAACAAATTCCAGAGCTCCAAGCCCCATGGGGTACAAGGTCCCAGTGCTATCTTGTTCTTTCTGGGGGCCAAGGCCGAGAACAACTCTTCAAGACACATTTCATGGACAAAGTACAGCTAGTGCCAAAGGGGGGACTCCAGACAAGGGGCTTGACCTGGGGGGGAATTGCATCAGCCCTTGCCCTCCTAATTGGTACTTTTAATCTATTATGTTAATTTCCTACAACCTGTAAAAATGTACTCATCCCTACCTGATGGGCTTTTGTGGACATCTCTCCATAAGCACCCCTGAAGGCATTAAAATAAAGATCTGCTCTTACCTTGCCTCCTTACTGAAAGCATCTTGAGTTTCATTTCCAGGTTGAGAAAAAGGCAACACCAGGATTGGGCTGCCATGCAGAGGGAACAAAGGGAGGGACAAAGCATTGGTCCTCTTGATTTTTAGGTAGAAATGAAGGTAAATGGAAACGAAGGGTCCTTTAGGTTAAATGTCACATGTGAGTTAACCAAAACCAAGCCACACAAATATTTCCTATTTTCCAACATTTTTCCAGCCTGCCAGTTTGTATAGTATTTTCCCTGTACCTGTGCACACTGAAATTTTCGGCTAGGCCCTTTTTGACCTCTTGACTTATTTCTGCAGAAATATGTAAGGCAGGGAACAGGAGGGATGTGGCACCTGGTGGGCCCTGGCATGTGGGAGCTGGGGGAAAGGACTATGGCTGTGTTGGTTTGAGTCAATGTAAACACTGAAGAAAGTTGTAAGAGACCCTGGGGAAGTAGTTTCTTAACCAGAAGCTGTGACACTAGATGGAATGGTGACAGCTGGGAGTGATACCCAGAACCTCAGCAAAACCCAATGGCTGAATTTGCTGGCACTGGGATCCCCAGTGCCATCCCAGCAAGGTCTCATTTGGTCTCTGGGAGCAGTTGTGGCCCAAGAAGCAAAAATATTTGCTACTTTGGTGGGTTTACTTAGGGACAGTCATCTGAAAGGTTTTATTTGTGCCTTTGTCTTGTCTGCAGGCTGCTCTCAGAGTTCCCCACCTAAGCCTAGTAATGGTGGATGCATTTTGCCATGTGGTTTCATATATCCTGGCTTTTGCTACATTAGGAAATTCCCCAAACTGCTTTTGTGTCTTAAATCCAGAGCCTCTGACCCCAGACTGTGGAACGACCAAAAGGATTGAAAAGTGACCCATGCTGAGTGTTTAAGCAGATGGTTCCAGGTGCAAAAGAGTGTAAAATGCTGATAGTGAGAAGGGGGAAAAAGGAGGAGATTGATTTCAAGTCAAGATAAAATTTCATCCCTTTTATTTTCTTTTCCCTTCTGCATTTTACTTGAGGAAGGCTGTTGTGTTTTCACAGCATGTCCACAGCATCACAGACCTGTCATGATCTCACAGAAAAGCAATGCACCCACCGGGCCTGGGAGGTCTGCTCCTGCAGGGAATAGAAAACATGGTCCAAAAATTGTTCTTCCACCTTTAGCAAGCCTGTTAAACCATCTGATCAGCCTATGATGACTTTCTCTTCACCAGAAGATGTGAAATGGCAGGCTGGGGTTGCCATAGTAAATGTGTCATTTCCTTTCTGAAGGGTGAAACAGCTGAGGTGTGTGTCATCCTGCAAGGAGACAGATAGTACTGGTTTCCCTAAGAGCTTTGGCTTGTTATTCAAGTCAAACAACTGCAGGACTGCGATTTGCCTGCCTTTCCTTTAGCAGGCAACAGGGAGGTGGTGTGTGACTACCCACATCTCACCACAGGTTTGGTACCTCTGCTGTCACTGGACACCTCTGCAGGACACTCTGACAAAGACACCTTCAGCCAAAATGTGTCCATTGTGAGTGAGATGACAATCCCTTTGGAGGTGCCTGAGATTGCAGGAGCCCAATTAAATTTGATGCATGATAATTAGGCAACCAAGGTCAGCAGATAATCCTGTCCCAAGTATTGAAGTGCTCTTTTGGCATTTTGCTTTTCAGCCCCTGGAGTATTCTCACAGTATAATGAGCTGGAATTTCAAAACATGGCGTTTTATGCATATCGTCTTCTCTGTGGGTGTGAATGCTGCTTGTCTGGACTGTTTTCCTGTCACTAGGAAATGCCCCTCTTCATATATATGTGCATTTGGTGCTGCTCACAGGAGTAAAAAGTTTCTCTGCACAGCTTTCCTTTTGTCCTGGCATCTGTTACGAAATGAAAAATTTATCACAACAATTTCATAAAAACAATAAATTCTTCAATAATTGCTTAAAAATATAAAAGACCAGCTTGGTCTTTTAATATCTCCAGATTTTATCCTCTATGTATTTTTCTTTTTACTTGAGTTCTGAGTTTATCTTCCTGAATTTTCATTTTGGAAGGAAGAAAGGAGTCAGTGAATCATAAATACTTGTTAGAGCTTTTATTTTACTACTGTGCTTATGAATGTTTGATGTTTGAAGTGGGTTTATTTTCTCTGACAAAAAGCCCTTCCTGTTCTGTGGTGTGTGCTCATTGTGCAATGAAGTGCATATCAGTAACTTCATTTGTATATGACTGAGAAAGCTCACGTAAATTAGCATGCATAATGAGCTTTGAAACAATCAAAAAGGCTGAGCTCAATGATCAGTGAGAAACCACATAACCAGATGTAGGAGGAATACATCTAATGTGTGCCTAGCTACCACACTTTTAAAACAGAAAATATGGGCAATGCTCTGTTGTCTCTGTAACATATTTTGTGCAGTTTTACTCCCTTGCTCATAACCAAGAGATCTTTCTGGTGGCTGCTGCTGAAGAATAATTTCCCTCTCCTCCAAATCAGACCATTTAACTTCCCTGAATGATGGCAGGCCCTTCAGTCTGACAGAGAGAACATTGGGTTTCTATAACAGGTAGTTCTGAGTTAAATCACTTCTGCCAGGGCTGTCTCGGGAGTCTGTCAAGCCCTGTGTGCACACTTCCTACAAGCACCAAGTAAGAGCAGGTGCTCTTGTAAGGATAATGACTTGCAGAGAACCATTGCTTTGAGAAGTTTTTCCTAAGCTTAGAGGGAATGAAAAAACTTTGGAGCCTCAGTAGGAAAATATTCTGCAGCTTGCATGATTGAGCTGAAATAGTATTTCATTTAAAAATGGCTGGAAATGTTGTCCCTCTCATCCCTAATCAAGTAGTATCTAGTATAGGTCCTTGGAGTAAGCAAAATGCCATCTCTGGACATGATTCTTCTCATGTCTGACAAACCTAATCTTAACATGATAGTCAGGAGAATTTACCACCACCCTTGCTTGGATTTTATAATGTTTACCTTTTTAATTGGAAAGGCCAATGAAAGAACCATTCTTTTGAGTTGTGTGCAGCTTTCCATTACCATGCCTTTTCCTCCCTGACTTTACTGCATCTGCATAATTCTTTATCTGCCACAATCTCTATTCTTAAAGTCTGTTTTTCTAATGTTGAGGGCGTTCTAAACAGATTTTTTTTGCATCATAGGGGAGGATGAAAAATTGTGAAAGTCCTGAAGTACAAAACCTCTGGAGGGAAAACAAGTTTACAAAACTGACATATTTTTATGTGCAGTTTCTGACACCTTACCTGAAAAATTTACTCTTCTTGAGATTGCAGGGACTGAACTTCAAGACACACAGAAAATTCTTACAGCTTCCAGAATCCACTGGATCTCAGCAGAGTATCCCAGCTGTTAGCCATTCACAGAGAAGTGGTCTTTCCACAGTTTGATGCAGCAATCAGGCATCAATTATGGTAGGAATTACAACTTGTTGGGGATGGGACTGGCACCTTTTTTGATAAAGAGGTACTTTTTTCAGTTGTTCACAAAGAAAGAAAAAATGTAGGAAAGATGAATTTAAATTTTGTCCATGGTGTCTGTTCCAAGATCATGATATGTGCCTTGTAAGTGTAGACATGTTCCTTTCTCTTAAAAGCATTAATTTTATTTAACTAAAAGTGCTGAAGGTCCTTACATGCCTCACTGAGGGAAATCTACACATCATGTTGAATACAGCTGTCCTATTACCTGAGCATTATATCACCTTTATGTTCTGATTCATAGTTTATTACATCAAGGAGGTTGGTGGCTGCCACAGAGGTTGACTTATGAGTTAATATTTTTGTTTTTTCTGTAGGATCTATGTCGAATTTTATAATCTCCTTTATCAAAGTATGCTTAATAAGCAGGTAGAGAACTTACTTACTTATAGCAACTTCAAAATAAGAGACTACATAAAAAGGAGAATACTTGCTCAAAAAAAATCAGAAGGCTCAGCTGGGGGAAATTCAGTCCTTGCAGATGGCATGGGGACCTTTTGGGGACATACTGGAAGCATTCAAGAAATGCATATCACATGTAAAGAAAGCCTTAAGAAAGGGTGAGAGGATGCTGGCATTGCCTAACATCAGGATTAAACAGATTATTAAAGCAAGAAGGCATACTTCAAAAAGTTGAACTTTCTTTCAAAGGGAGAGTTCAGTGTGTTGGTAAAATGATGCCCCTGGGGGAAAGAAACCAATCCCCAAATATAAAATTACAGCCTCTGACTTAATCATTACATGTCAATACATTCACTATGCAATACCAAACTCTCAGAATTACAACAGATAATTCTGTCAAAATTTCAGCTCAGTGGTGATAAAAAGAAAAGCAAATTGATTCCCTTTAGGTAAAAACAAAAAAATAAGAACACCACCACTGGATAAATCTGTATTGACAAGACTACACAGTTCTGTTCCCCACCTGAGGAAGGAGAGAGAGCTCTGAAAGGTTCCCAAAGGAGCCACATGGATGGTGAAAGGTTGCTGGGTGGAACAAGAGGTACAACTGGGAGCCTTGTAAAATTGTCAGTCAAGGTGAGGGGATAAACAAGGAGTGTTTGCTCACAGTCTTTTCCAGTCTAAGGTGCAGAGGTGAACAGCAAATAACCAGCTCTCAACAACAACAACAACAATAACAAGGTGTTTCTTGCACATAGCCTGTAATTAGGCTGTGGGATTTCTTGCTGCATTGTGCAGAGGGTGGTAGAAGTTTATAGGACTCAGAGGGAGCCTGCACAGGCTCATGGAAGAAAAATCTACTAAGATTAAACATTCAGCCATCATGTCTGGCTGAGGAAAAGCCTGAGGAGGCCGTGAGAACATCAGTGGGAAATACCATCATATGCTTGTTCTGGAGATTTTTGTAATCTTCTCACGAGTCTGCTTTTGATCACTGTGGGAGGCAGGACTCTGAGCTGATGGACCTTTGCTCTGACCCAGTATGATCATGCTTATGCTATCCAGTGGAGTTGTATGGAATTGTAGACTGAGGACTTTTCTGCAGATTTGCATGGAAATAAAACTACCTAGTGCTTTTATTTCTATTTTTCCCCGCTGAAAGTACTACAAAGGCAATTTGTGAGGGAAATGTTTTCCTCAAATAAGGAGTTGTGTGTTAATAGGAAGTAAGAAAAAATGCAAATATCAGATAACTCTTCTTTCTTGTTCCTTGTTGCCAGTGCAGTTTCCATTTTCTTCACACCAGGGCTTAGTGTGACACTAAATCACATTTGACCTCATTTGAACTTCTCTGCCAAGTTCAATCCCAGAAGCTGTTATTTGCCCCTGTAATTTTCTTGCTAGTCCTGCAACTGATATAAGATCCAGGTCACATTTAAAAGCACTTGTGTGTGTTTGACAAAAACAAAGAACAAGATCCTTGCCTCAGAATTGCCTTTCAATGTAGGATATGCAGCTACAGAAAAAGTTGCAGCGTAAATTGCTTTTTATATTGCAAGAACTGGTCAATCAGGCACTCTTTTTAAAAAGCATGAGAATGAAGTACAGAAGGATTGAGAGTGACGAAGATGCTGCAGTGAAATCACAGTCATGTCTAAGCTTGGTTGAGTAATATATTTTCAAGATGCATATGGAGTTCAATACAAGTTTTATGTGTGGCATTGCACAGCACAGCGCAATCCGAGCATGAGTCAGCTGGGTCTTGGAAATGCTTGTACAACGGTCTTGGAAGAGCACTTTAATGGTTTAGCTGGGTACTGATGTCCCCTGCATTTCTGTGTGAGTCCAGGTCTCATGAAGATCAGTGTGGAGTGCCTTCTGCTAAACCTGGCTCTGGCCTCCAGCTCCAAGAGTCCTGTCATTTAGTTTCCCAAGTTTCACAGGCACTTCTGAAAACTTTGGATAGCTTTAGTGCCTCTCCCACTTCATATAGGAAATTAATATCAGGAATAGGAGGCAGTAGAGCTTCTGAATTATTATCCAGTCAATTGCTACAGTAACATTCCTCCCCATGAGCATTCCTCTCAGACATATGTTTTGCTGTAAATGTCCCCAGTCAGAGGTACTTTCAAGTATTTATCTAGGTCACTAATATTTTTGTCTATTTGTTTTAATCAAGTCTGCCACTATCCCTCTTAGTTGCCACTGTGTTGGGTTAAAATGAAGAGCAGGTAATTTTGTTACAGAGCATTTGGAGAATTTTGAAGTCACCTTACCTCCTTTTTTAATACAAACCTTTTGATTTCTTTTCCTAAAGACATTTTAGTCCTCAGGGTATGTTTCAGCCTACCAGAGTGTTACAGACAGGGTGCACCATGAGCTGCCTTTGTTGACTATCTCTGTGATTCAGAGAGCATTTGCTTCACAGCTATGACTCCCACAGCTCCTGGATGCTCAAAGCTGCAGGGTGAGTAAAGCCTACCCTCAGAGGCATCTTCCTTTCTCCATTTGCCTTGAGGTCCTCGGAGAACAATGTCCTCTGCATTGCTTATTCCTTCTCTAACATGGGGCAAAGAACCTAACCACTAAGTAATTCCAAAAACTCCCACGATCACAGCTTATTAACTCAATTCTCCATCAGGAGTTCTGGAAAGTATTCTCTTCAGAAGATTATAGAGAGAATAATAAGAATCTCAGACAGAATGTAATCACACTGATGTCACCAAAATGGAATTATTCTGCATGACAGATGTTGGCGTTTCTACTGACTTTCAGTTTTGGTTAATTACCCTTCTGAGCTCTCTTACCACCTGGCATTAGTTTTGATTGATCAATGTGTCTGTCATAGTTGTGTACAAGATATTTACGTGGAGTGGTTTTCTCAGATATAGCATCAAATGGAGTTACATAATGCCAAAATACACACCTATGTGCTTGAAGGCACCTTGTATGACCCTGGCAAAAAAATCTGGTGTCTTGTTAGGGAAAGTAAAGATGAGTCTTGCTGGCAATACTAGTATGTTCCAAGCTAATAGGCAGCTTTAAGTAATCCTTCTCACTTCATGTTTCTTCATTTTAGTGCCATTCCTCTAAGTATCCAATGCTAGATACTATGATTTCACCTCTAATAATGCCTTTCCCAAGCAATGATTTATAGGAATACAATTTTCTGCCTTGATTTAGGTCCAATGACACATAGTACCTACTTAGCATAACTGAGAAACAGGATTTATACTGGCATGCAAAATCTGGACAGCTTTGATGAATAAGATGTCCTGATGCCTCTGAGGTAGGACCAACAATAAATGATTGACAGTAGCTAGCTAAAGGCCTGGCAGCTATTCCGTGAAAGCAGTAGTCCAGCATCTTGGTAGGACAAGTATTCTGGAATTAATTTCATTGGGTTTTTTCCCCAAGGATTGATAACAGATTCTTCTTTCATTTCTCATACCTGGCCTACTTTCAAAAGTCAGAGCACAGTGTATCACATATCAAATATCAATGTGGCCTCTGAGTTGCCTTTTCCTTGTCCTATTAGATGGGACTCCCATAACTAATTGAATTTTGTTCTTATTTACAAAGAATCATCCCTATTTTTTTAGGTACACATGCATTTTCCTTGGAGGATATTCCTAATGGATGGAGGATTTTTTTCCAGTCACTATCAACAATACAATTAATATAAATTGCAACATACAAGTACAGTGAGACAGTTGCCTTGTACTTATGTCCAAACACATAACAACAAGATGATTCCATGACACAGAAGGAAAGTAAACTAGGACTATATTTTTTCCTGCCTTTGTTTTTTTAAAGGACAGAAGTGAAAAAAATCTCCCCCCTTTCTGTCCAAAAGCCCTTTTTACCATTTGCATCACATCTGATCTTTCTTCAGGCAGAAAAGAGCATTTTTATTGATAAGAAACTTATACCTAGCATTTTTCTAGTGTGCTAGACAATTTTTATGCATGGACATATGTGGTTTAGAACCACGGTGCTAAAAACTTGAAACCCATTCGTGTTTGTAACACAAAGGCCCCTGTGCTGACAGTTATGAGATTTGCTGTTACTGGGGAAGCTCTGACAGCAGACCTGCAGGGACCTTGCCTTCCTCCCCAGCTCTGCCTGTGCAGCCTGAAGCGTTGCTCATGCAGAGCTGGTGGTGATGTACTTTCTCCTGGAGGATGTCCTGCAGCCATAGCCATGCTGTGGAGGAGCACAATGACTGTCTGTCAGGCCTTGTTAGCTCAGAGCAAGCTGGTGTCTCTGACAGGTCAGTTTGCTTGGGACTGTACAAATTCTGTGTGTAGGACTAATCTTAATATTTGCAACCAAATCTCTGTGAACATAAGTGACCTAGATCTGAGCTGTGCCCTCACCTACTCCTGGCCAGCTGGTAAGAAGCAAAGGGAACAGTGTCGTCTCATAAACCCTGAGGAGTCTCAAGAGAAGCCCTAGTGGCAGATGCCCTTTGAGGACCTGCTGGTATCTCCCGACTTCTGGAGAAAGCAGACTCCACCAAAAGACCAGCTCTTTCTTGTCAAGAGCTACTCAGCACAAAGGGGAGAAGAACAGGCTGGTCACTGTCTAAAACCAAGTGAAGGAGAGGAGAGGTACTTCCAGGCTGTACTTCACCAAGTACTTCCATTCTGGATGTGTTTGTGAGGAATGGCTCCTAGGAGCACCTAAGTCTACCAGAAACTGCACAAAGATTTGGTTCAAGGAATGGGGAAAGATTAAAACTGTTTGTGATAGAAAACAAATGCTAGGATCAATTTTTAAAGTAAAATGAGTGGAAAGGCAGATTTCTGTAACAGCACTTTTCACAGCGACCAAGCAGAGATGCTGTTGATGTGATCCACTTGAGGAAAGCAACAATAAAACAAAGGATTTAACTTCTGTGCAGTTTTATCCCCATTTCTGCTCTGAGTTCCCACTGCAGTCAAAAAATAGGCCCTTTTTCCCTGTGCCATGCTCTGAACAATCCTGGTGTAGGGCTGCAATTGCACAATAGCCTTCGCATGTCTTGTCTCATTGCACATCTCATGAGATGATATTAAGCAAAGAAAACATTTCCTTGTGACTTCCAGTAGATTGTGGCAGAAATGCTTGACTCAAGTACTAGCTGGTTATAGGATGGCTAAAAGGCATGCAAACATTTGCTGAGGGTTCATGATCTGGTTATATCACTTAACTTGCTGAGATCTTTTCTGATGCTGGGGAAGCAACATTAAAGGTAGAATGAGGCCGACTGAAGCTGAGGACTGAGTATCAATGCAATTCTTCTCTACAAAGAACTTTGTGAGCCATAAGGATGCAAGAATATTCCAGAGTGACTGAAAAGATGAAAAAAAAGTCTCTCCCTTATCCATGCATTTTCCTCCTGCTCTCCTCTTTTACTTTCCTTTTTTTTTTTTTTTTAAATTTCTGCCTTTCTTTATTTTTGCTTATTATTAGCTAAGTACTTTTGCTTTTCTCCAAAGGCTCAAGGGTTACCTTCTGCTTCAATAGAATTGTTTTTCCCCTCTTTCCATATCTGTTCAGTCTGTTTGCTGATACTCTATTCCAAGTGCATTCTTCTCAGTCATGTGACCTGCCCCTGTAATTCAGGTTCCATAAACAATGTTAAATACGATACTTTATTAAATGGAAAATTGGGAAGCCCATTAGATGAATTGTAGAAGAATTCTTCTTAACCCTCCCACTTGGCTCAACTTTGAGCAGTCAAATAGAAATTTGAAAGATTGCCATCAGAGACGTCCTTCTGAAAGCAGAAAATGGAACATTGCCTGTGTAAAAGCCTCGTCCCCAGAAACCATGAGAAAGGAAACAAAAGTGCGAGATGACACAGTAAGGGTGAAATCCATGCACATAGGCACTGAAAAACACTGTTGTCATGCAATGGGTCAGGGAAGAAACAATGGTCAGTGGGTATGTCCCTATCAGGCCAAGGCATTTTAAATTGCCAAGTCTGAATCCATCACAGAAAACTTGTGTGTTTGCGTAAAGAGCTTGTATGAGATTTGCTCCATTCTGGTCTCCAGGTATCCCAGGGCCATCTGCCATGCATTACTACCAGAGTGGAAGACAGTACAATCCTGGAAGCCCAAGGTCTTTGCCTCTAACTAATTTATGAACTCTGTTGAGGGAACAGCTCCAGGACAGAGCAGGACTGAGCTGCAGGAAGGCTGGAAGTCAGGAATGCAATTTCTCTGTGTGGAATGAACAACAGCTTGTGCATCATCCTGGAACTGGACAGTTGTGGGAGAGCCCTGGCCTCAGCATGTCCCAGTCCTACACACGAGATTTCTTGTGGTGAGTCCTGAGATTCAATATAGCAGTTATTGCCTCCTGAGAGAAGATGTGAGCTCCGTGCCTCTGCCTTACCTTGCGCTGGCCATTGAGCATGATGAGTACCTGTAGAGGCAACTTCTGCTTTTAAAATTTCAGTATTTCCTGGAGCTCTAGGCTTTGTGGTTTTCTTAAAATATAAATCAAACCCTAACACCAAAACTAAGCATAACACTAACCCTAAGTGGAGCAGTAAAAGGATCATGAGCTGAAGCTGAGGTGGCCAGCACAGGGCTGATGCCAAGGAGAAAGGTGTGGAGGGAGCAATGTTGGGGCAGTGCCGTGCTGCTCTTGGCATGCATTTTGAAGTTCCAGTGTCCCTGGAGCTCTAGGCTTTGTGGGTTTCTTAGCCCTAACCCTAATAGAAGCAGTACAAGCAGCCTTTGGTTGAGGCAGGTTCCAAGCAGAAAGATGTGGAGGGAACAATGTTGGAGCAGTGCCATGCTTCCCTTGGTATGCCTATTGTGGTTCCAGTGTCCCTGGAGCTCTAGGCTTTGGGGGTTTCTTTGCCCTAACCCTAAGCAGATAAAGGCAGCCTTTGATTCAGGCTGAGGTGGCCATGACCCGGCTGGTGCCAGGAGAAAGGTGTGGAGTGAGCCGTGTTAGAGAAATGCTGCACTTCCTTTGGCATGCCTGTCATAGCTGCATCAAAACCTGAGATCTCTCTAGCTGGTCAGAGTGACCCCGAGAAAAGTTCAAAAGTCTCTTTTCCAGCCCGGCGCTTGAAGAAGGAGTCAGGGCTCTTCATTTCTCGGTCTCAAGGTTGTTTATTGTATCTTATCTATAA
>JAYDZK010006816.1:0-34701 GCA_034509185.1 Euphonia xanthogaster
TCTCTGAAGGACATGGTTTTTTTTTTTTTTTTTTTTTGTTTTGTTTTTTTTTTTTTTTTCCCAGCATAAACTACTTGGGCTGAGATATGCACAGCCCCCTGATGTTAAGTGATATTTTTCCCCAACTCAGTGTATACATAATGCCAGGAATGAAATTAATTTGTTGTGTACTTCAGTCCTTTTGAGTGATGCTGCATCAGGACAAGATTTCCCAGTGTGTTATTAGTAGGGAAAATTTCACCATCCTTTCACCATCTTGTTTAGAGAGCAGAAGAATTTGTAGTGGGATATAATTATATTTGATTCCTATTTCCTCTCTTCTTGTTGGAAGTAAAAGAATGCAGCTTCAGGGGTTCACAATTGACTGCTTTCATTTCAAGTTGATCGTCTGAGATAAATGGATCCTTCTGTCCAAATACTCTACAAGTTGTTAATCTCTTGCTTCAAGGACACTTGTAAGGAGCTGGTTACTCAGAGTTTGCTGCTGTGTAAAGATGAACCACTCTGGAGGAGTTCTACTTGCTGATGAAAACAAACCTTGAAATAAGTCCAGTTCATATATTTAAAGAAATCAATTACGACAAGTAGTTTTGTGTCTTATTGACTGCAAATCACCTATTGCCTTTTTCTGAAAGAGTTCACAAAAACTATTTACTTTTTTAAAGATTCTATTTTTCCTTGCCTTCAAGGCCAGCCGAGAAAACTCTTTGTTATCAGGGTGCACAAATATTTATTGTAGTTATTTGTATTATTTGGAGCAAGAGTGGATGTTACTTTCAATGCAAACAGGAATAGTAGAAATGAGGGGCTGTGAGTGCTCGGGGAGTATAAAACCTTGAGAAAGCCTCGTCAGAGCTGGTCTTCCCATTCCGGGGAGAATGTTCTCCAGAACTACAGCAAATACATGGCTTTATTTGGATAACTTGCTTCTTTTACAGCAATATACCTGTTAGAATAAAAGCCAGCCAGCCATATTTTATTCAGATTGGCTGCTTGCTTTCACATTGCTGATAGATTTCAATCATGTTTTTAAATTCCCCTTCAGCTATCAGAGCTTTCTGTCACTGCTTTTGCTTTTCTCTCTCTCTTCAAGCTGTTACTTGCAAGACTTTTCCCTCGTTATTGGCCATTGTTTCCTCCCTGATTCCAGCCTTTCCCAGAGAATTGGAGGGTTTCATTTCCCCACCTTTTAACCTTCTATTGTTCACTTCTCTCAGCACCCTTGACCCCAATTCCTCACACAAAGCCATCTCTCATCCTTGGGGACAGAGGTTTTATCTCTATTCTCAGGTAAATTCTGATCCATGTATCTGTATTGCTGCAGGCAGAGCTTCAGATATTTGCAAGTATTGCCACATCGGGTCTGGTAATTTTCTTTTTTGAATCTTATTTAAACTCTTCTGGATCATAATTTCTCCACTTAGTACCTTCCAGCCTCTCAGAGTGATGTCAGACATTTGCTCTGACATGTAGAAAGTTTTGAAGCAATATTTGGCAAGTTTTGAATGTAATCTAACCAGAAGATCCTCTGCCTCTCCTTGATGTGTGAGCAAGTAAAGCCCTGAGGTGAACTGGTCTCCCTTCTCAGGCATATGCAGCTCTTTGAATGCTTTCCTTGCATTGCTGCTGTAATCTAAGTGAGGGCTAATTTATAATCATATGAATATGGCAAAAAAAAAAAAAAAAAAAGGATTGATTTTCACTTCCTGTGATTTCGATGTAATTTATGTGTGGCAACTGTGGATTCATCAACTTTTAAATTCCATTGGGATGTGCCATCAAACACATACACCTCCTAAGCTTTGTTATTAAAATTACTAAAGTGTTTTCTGCAGAATTCTGTGGCCAGATCTCTCCACCACGCGAGAAATTGCCTCTGATAAAGCCATCCCCAGAGCTCTGCCTGAGCCCAGAGCCTTTCCAAGTCCTTGTTGCTGGTTTTCCAGGAAGTTCTGGGCAGGTTCTGGGTTCCTTGGCCCTTGTCACAGCAAGCACAGTCTGGAACGGCGGTGCCGGGTGACGGAAGGGGTGTCTGGCGCATGGCTGTGCAGCTCCCACTGCTATTTTTTGCTTTTTTTCTAATTGATAACTCCTGCCATCTGTTCCTGAGCCATCCCTCTGCTGTCCTTTCCTACTCACAGTCTCCTGCCCCTGTTCCACCCCAGAGCTCAGGCTGAGTGCCCCGAGGCTGCTGCCAAGAGCTGGTTGATACCAGGGGTAGCTGGGTGCTAAGATGCTGCTGACAGAGACATAACAGCAGGTCAGCCCGGGCTGGGCTCTCCCAGCAGCATTTCAGTGGGCTCAGATGCTTCTCTCTCTGTGCTGCTTTAACTGCAGCTCCCTGAGCAAAGTCCACAGATTTTTTATTTTATTCAGAAAGACAGAAAAAATCCCCAAACCCTTCGCTCTATAAAATCGGTTCAGTTGTTGCTCTGAGGTGGAGTCCTTCTGAATCTGTCACCACTGCCTGGGTTCATGACCACCTTGTGGCTTTCTGGAATAAGTCAGTCATCTAGAAGCACTGTAGCAGCCTAGGTTGGGTGTTGTTTTTTTTTCCTCCCAAGTGCCTTTATGTTCTTTCCAGTCTATATTTGAATCTCTCTTTTCTTGTCTAACTCTCCATTTGGTGGCTTAGCATACGGGGAGCCTGTTTTATGGTGCAGAGAAATGCATTCCTATATGCTAAGGACTGAATTTTTAACAAGAACCTATATGTATGTACCAGCTAGCGGGATTTTTCTGACAGGAGCTCCAAAATGGACAAAATCAGGGAAGAATAAATCATGGCAATCATGGCTGTGGTTGACCATTACCTAAGAAGCCTTGAACCCTCAAGGTGTGTTGGAGAGATGATTAAATAAGACATTGGGCATCTAAGTACCTAAAAATAGATCCTCAAGAGTGTGTAAGGCACTGATTTTCCCTAGATTTCTAATGGGGGTTATGGGTTTAAACACATAAAAACTGGTGTTAGAAATGCTCAAGAAATGTTCATCACAATTAACCCATGTTTAGTTTCTGTTTAAGGTGGCTTTTTTCTCTCAGAGACATCCCCATGCAGAGCTCCCACACGTTTTTCTGAGCACCTACCAAAGGAGCAGGGAAATGAGGGTTTACCTCACCTCTATTTGGAAGGTTCCTCATGATTGTTAGATTAAGGATGCTAATGGCTTGTGGGTTATATTATGCTTGGGTATAGGCACAGCCAAATTATTAAGTTTTTGTCCTGAGGTGATAATACCGAGGCTACAGTTGAGGCAGAAAATCTTCCAGGAAGGAGTGGAAGCTGCTGGAATATTTTCTTTTTTAATTTGCCAGCACCGCAGAATTTGGGACTTCTGTTAAAATAAACAAATTTTAATAAGCTATTAGTGAAAATGAGAGAAGCTCAGAAACTGCAGCTGCAAGTGTTCACTGACTTCCTTGATTGTCACATTTTCCCATTGTACAATAGTGGTTATTGCAGGAGGCTCTGCCATGTAGGAAGAAATTACATTTCCCATGTTGGGGGAAAGACAGAGAGTCAAATGGAATAAAATGATCATTCATCAGGTGATCTCTCTGATGGTGTAGGTCTGAAAGAGTTCCCACCATTTCCACAAAACTTAATAATTTCACGTGACTTTCATATTTTGGATGTTTTTATAACACTGATTAGAAACCACCGGATGATGAAATGTTACAGCTCTGGCAAGAATCTAATAAAAATCCCCCCTGGGATTGATTTTGATTGACTACAGTTGCCTGTCTGTTTTTATTTTACTGTATATGAGCAGACAGGAATGAGCAGGATTGAGTTAACCCTTCCCTGGCCTAATTCCTGTCCTTGGGGGTCTGGGCTGTCACTGCTTTCCACCACTGACACCCAGAGAAAGGAAAAAGCAGTTTAAGGTTCCATTAACACTCCTAGTTCCTTTGTGTTTTGCAGCTCCAAATATAACCAGGGGATTGGATGAAGATATTAGAAAATGGAACCCACACAGGGTTATAATTCAAATTAGTGGCACAGCCCTGGTGGAGCAGTTCTTGTTCTGGAAATTATATTGATTCTTCTGTGGAGCTAATTAATGCACATATTTATAAGTTAATGAATTAAAGTTCAAAGTTATTCTTTAGGAAGACTTGCATCTATTAGAAGTCAAGAAGAAGGCTTTTTTCCAGTCCAATAAAGATGTTTAATCCTGCACATGTGCTGTGTCCATTTCCTCTGGTAAGAGTCCCACCTGCTAAGGATAGTTGCTTTCAAAAATAAATTGAGCCAAATGTAAAATTATATTAGGGAAATATTCTTTTCTTTGTAAATTAAACACTGTGATGTTAAGTTTAAACTGTTCAATTTATTTATACTTACTAATTCTTTTCAGTTCTATGTTAACAGTGAGATCACTATGCACACAGACATTAAATCCATTTAGGTAATTTATTTTCTGTCTTTCTTGAAGCAGTTTTCTCAGTAAGAAACCCCTTGATTTTCCAAATAGGTGCATTAGTGATCAGTGAAGAAGCCTGAAATGGAATAAATATTTATTACCTGTTATATAGTTTATATTACTAGAAGGCGATATTTTAATGTACGTTGCTCTTTTTTATTAGACCATGAATTTCCTATCCTTTGGAATCTTTGTATCTTAGACTTAAGTAGATCTGCTTAAAATTTTTGTGATTTTTAGCACCTCCCCCTCCTTCCTATATGCCTGTTTCAGTTATCTGCTCTTCCTCTGGAAGCATGTTTGCACTGCCAAGCACAGTTATCCGTGGTTTTCTTTTTCATTCAGAATTAGGACTTTCCAAACTTCTCTGGTTATATCTTGTATTTCCTGGCATCTGCATCAAAGTTACCAAACGAGCTTGGGGTTTTTTTTGTTTTTTTTTTTTGTTTTTTTTTTTGTATTCTTCTACTGTCCAAAAAGAAATTCTCTTTTATTCCAGCCCAATGGAAGGGGAGGGGAGAATAATTGTGCTTGTACCATCCCCTCTGTTTCAAACTGGAATACAGGAATATAAGTGAGGGATTGTGTGTAGCGGCAGGTCTGGCTCCATCCTTGACGTGGTCGTTGTGTGAAGCTTGGGGTGATTGGCGCTTCTCAGATTGGTCCTTTGGAATAACTAACTAACTAAATAAATAAATAGGGGAAAGGGAATAAATAGCAAAAAGTGAGGAGCAGAAGGGGAAATCGATGGGGGGAAAGAAACAGAGAAAAGGAAAGTGATAGGAAAAAAGAAATAAATAGCAAAAAGTGAGTAAACAGCAACAAGCACATAAATAGCAACAAGCGAATAAACAGCGGGATGCTCTGAGCGCCGAGAGGCAGCTGTGCAAGTTGAGAGCGAAAGGCAGGTCCCGGCAGCTCCCAGCCCTGGCCGGGCTTTCCCGTGCCCGGCCCCAGCTGCTCCAGCCCCGCTCCCGCCTGGAAACGGGAATCTGCGGCCCCCGGAGCCCCGCAGCTCGCGGTCCCGCGGCGCTCCCGCCCCGGCGGGCTGGGGCGCGGGAGCAGCGTCTGCTCTGCGGGCTGTGGCGGCGGCAGGTTCACATGACTAATGCTGCGAGAGATAGCAGGAGCGCTTTTCTCTCTTTTTTTTTCTTCTTCCTTTTTTTTTTTTTTTTTTTTTTTTTTGAGCAGCTCCAGTCTGTGCACAGTTGGCTCCCAGCTGACAGACAGAATGTGGGGTGGGCTTTGTCACCAGAACGCTGGGTACTGCATGCCCAGCTATGCTCGCAATTCCACAGTGCCCAGAAACCTGCTGCTTATGTCAGGGTGCAGCCAGCCTGAACACATAGAAATTGGGTAGCTTGATTGTTGGTGGTTTTTTTTTTTAATAGTATTATTTTTTATTTTTTTAAATATTTTTCTGCCTCTTTCTTGCCTGCAAAGGTTATATAATGAGGGGATTGCTGCTAAAGTAAAAAGGGAAAATGAAGTCTTTGTTAAATGCCTTCACAAAGAAAGAAGGTAAGCGATGAAAGCAGAACACTTTGATATTTCAGACTGGTGTTTTCTTGTGTACATTTAATATGATGAGCTTAGTGACTCTATAATTAATCAATTCCTGTGATTTCTTTTTCAAAATTATTTGATGTTAGACAGTCTCCGTTTAGGCAAATGGTTATTAAAGCTGGATGTGACTTTATTCTTTTTAGGATTTTCTCTGAAGAATCAAGTAGTTATAAAAATGTTTTTGTTCCCTAAGAAATGCATTTGGAGACATGGAAGGATTTTCCTAGGTGAATTTTGTCAGTGAATGGTGCTGAATTGCACCTTCAGATGTCTGAAGTGCCAGGAATAGAATTCAGAGAGCAGGAGGAAGGATTATGTGGTACTTTCAAGTATGCTTTTAGGGATGATAAATTTAAACTTTTGGGGCATGGAATTGGTTCAGGCATTTTCATGTCATTTTATATTAAGTGCTTTTCCCAAACAAGTTTTCCCACAGTTATTCTTGCAGTTCTGAAATGTGGTGAAATATTAGGGGAAAGCAGAGTCCAACAGGGACTAAAGCATGGACATTTGCATTTCATCATTTTTTGTTGTAGTTCTGTTTTTTAATTGTGAAAATAATATAAATAATGCTGATAAGAAGCAGCTAAAAAAATACCCACCCACTTACAGTTTGCAGATTGCTGGGGAAAAGAAACAGTTGGGTGGAATATTAATCACTTCAGGCACAGAAATGCTTATTTTTAACTCTTTCTATAAAAGATTTGTGTTAGACATGCATCAATTGGTGTAATTAGTTGTCCCCTTCCCTGTTTATTTCCTGTAGTAAAGGCTAATTTTGCTTGTAGTTCTCTCCTCAAGAACAGAACATTAATAGCAAAACAAAAGCTAAACTCTTAAATGGGCTTGTAAAATGTCCCTGAGGTGTGTAAGGGAAAAAGATTTCCTTTCCTCTGGTGCCTGGAGGGTGGCTTCTCCAATCTGTCAGTGCAGATGTGCCCTGCAGCTCTGTGTCCGTGCTGTCACCCTGCCCTGGCACGCTGTCCTTGTCCTCCCTCCCCCTCCCACCAGCAGAGACTCCACCAGCCCCTCCAGAGTCCCAGTAAACATCCCCAAAACGCTGGCAGGATTTTGTTTTCTCAGCCTGTGGCTGGAAGGGCTGGGCAGGCTGCTTTCAGTTTAATGAGGAATTGAAATCTAAAGGTCAGACCCAATTTTTCCTGGATCCAAGGCAAACTTTGGTGACCTGGGGGAATAGCATTGGAGCTTTTGGTAGCAAACCTGAGTGTGCCAAACCTCCCCTGTACTCAGTTTGTGTGTTTTCTCCTTGACTGAATTCTGCTTTGTTGTACCTGGGAAAGATCCCCACCTTCAATGAAGTGCTTTCTGGAGCTGTATTCCAAATGTCAAAAATAAAGGAATGTAGAAATGTTGCATCTCTGCCCCACACATTGACCTAAGGGTCTGTATGTGCTAGTTTTTGAGATAAATGCTGTGAGTTTGCTGTAAGTTAGCACTAACTGGGGCTTTCACTGTGACATCTGAAGCACCAAGGTGCTCTCATGACACCCTCGGCTGCTTTGAAACCCTAAAGAAATATGGAATGGGAAAAAACTTGGAATGTCAGGAAAATTATACAGAGTTCCTTCTAGTTTCTAGCATAAGCATTGGACTTGTGTGCTGTCTCCCACTTAAAGCTTTTAAAGGCTATTTCCTTTATTTCAAAGGAAGCATGGGAATGAACTGGAGCCCTTTCTGTGCGCGCTGTTCCCGTGTTTGGTTGTTCAGATGTCGAGTTGTTTACTAGAGGAAGTTTCAGCTCACTGGAAATACAAAGGATGTTACTGTAAAATATTCAGAATTGTAATTGATAAACTGTAATCATAAACTGGCTCTGGTGAAAATGATACAAACCTTTCTTTTACTCACAGTTCCATCTCTATTTTATGCTATAAATATGCTCTCAGTTTTGCACTGAAACCTTAAATTCTGCTTTGTTCTCTCAATTAAAGGCTCTATTTCAAGGCAGGACAGATTGACTCCTATCTATATTCATATTTATGTGAATTTATTTACTTGCACAGTATGACAGACGTTCTTATTCTGGTTTTTTGTGTGGTTTTGAAGGGTATTGAATGAGTAGACATTTCTGGCTCTTTATAAATGGCACTTACTGGCACTTTAGACATGAAGGATGATATTTTGTGGGTCTTCTTTCCCAATTTACATATGATTTTTTTCTTTGAGAATTACAACAGCTCAGTGAAGCCCTCAGGATAATGCTTGGCTGCCTTTTGTTAGTTATGCCACTGTGACTTTTTGGATGTAAATCTGTGCACTTTGGCTCAGGTCCTGTGACCCCATGAGCTCCACCGAGAGAAATTAATGAGGGCAGTTGCAATAATGGGGATCAAGGCCAGCATGAGGTTTTGGGGTCAATTCTTTTATGACAGGGCAGGAAATTCTATCACGTCTGCTGATAACTGGGTGCTTTTTTATGAGGGAATTTGCCTTCTAAGTTGCACTTGGGACAAGCTGACCCACTGGAGTGGGAAAAGGAGATCTGGAAAATGGTGTGAATGCTCGTGTGAACCAGGAGCACGCATGGAGGGCTGGACCCTCTGCTCTGAGTTAGATTTGTGTCGCCCTTGCTTTGTTTTATGTTGTGGCTCTTTCATTAAGGAGTTTCTTGGAGCCTTTGGATATCCTGGTGTTCCCTCTGGGATGTGGCACGTGACGGAGCCAGTCTATTACCCTGGGGTAATATGCTCTATATACCACAGTAATGGATGTGGTAGGAATGCCAGGATTAGAAAGAGGGGAATGCCTGGGGATTGCAGCAGTGTAATAGAGTTCTGCCAGGACAGGAATCCGTGTCCTCGATTTTTAACCTGCAAGATGGGGATAAGGTGACTGTTCACAGATTTCAGGTTAGGCCTGAACTTGAACTGAGGCCTGGACCAGTTTGGGTATCAGCTGGGGGATGGAAACTGCAAGTCCATGCATGAGGAATTCTGCTGGGCAGCCCTGTTATGTGGCTTTCTGACTGAATGTGACAACAGAGAAGGAAAATGAACTTTCTGAGCCTGAAACTTGGCAATAATGAGGTGTTTCCCATTTCCTATAGCACAGAGCAGAGCGTTCAGCAGGCTCAGGGCACTGGTGTTGCCTCACCGTGTAGTCAAGCCAGCAAACAGGTTAATGTTGCTCTATTGTTTTTGATTTAATGATGTTCTAAAGATAATTTGATCAGCTCTGCTGGCAAGGTGGAGTTTCTGTCTCTGCAGAAGAAACAATGCCATATGTTGCCTGTGGTGGTAAACACACATGAATGTGAAATCATCTGAGATCACCCTCCATGTCTCTCTGCACAGTGCCCTTTAGGGAGGCTCCCACCTACTCCAACAGGAGGAGGAGGCCTCCCAGCACCTTGGCAGCCCCCCGGATCCTGCTCCGCTCCAACAGCGACAACAACCTGAACATCAACAACCTCCCTGAGTGGTCAGCCTCCTCCTCTGCCTCTTCACACCGCAGCCTTTCCCCTCACCTGCTCCAACAGATGCAGAATAATCCCAATGGAACTGTAAAAACTGTGGGGAGTTACACTCCGTCCTCCCGGAGCCGCTCGCCATCCCTCAACAGGCTGGGAGAGGATGCCAAGAGGCAGCAGCACAGGCACATCAGGTGAGCTTTGGCTGCTTCACAGCACGAGGTACCCCTAAAGGCACCATGCTGGCCTGCCACATTCCTTTATGTTATTTGCACTCTCCAGAATGTATAGTTATTCATTCTCAGCACAGTGGACCATGCCCAAGTGTTAATATTTTAACTGGAAGCCCCAAAGCCAGCTGTTTCCTCACAGAGCTGCAGCAGCCAGGCAGACTTTCAAGTTCAGCAGTGACTTAACACAGTTTGCACCTCCAGCTCAAGGTGCTGGCTCTGCACATCTGCCCATAGTTGAAATAAGGATTGTATAGAACAGTGAAGCAAACTGTTCCTTGGATACCTGGTCCCCTCGCAGAACTGTTGGTCATGCCTGGAACCTGTGTTGGAGCTGCTCATGGGTGATGGAGCAGAGGCTGTTCAGGTTCTCTCTTCTGTAGGTGTGTGCTGAACCAAAGAGTGAAATAAAGGGAGTAATATGATCTAGCAAGGATTCTGGGCAAATATCCTGCAGCTCTATCCCACTGGAGAGAAAATCCTGATGAATTAGAGTCATGTAGATATTGTAAGCCATGGAATAAAGTGGAGGGCTGGGGCTAAGTTTTGATCACTTATGCCGGGCTGCAACTTTGAGAAGGCACTGCCCTGGACTTAGAAACTCCTGTCAAATGTGAAAGAGATGGAGATGCATGAGGACAAGGTGTTAAAGTGCTGCGAAAAGGCTGGGAGGCATCAGAGCTGAGCACTGCTGGAGAGAACCAGAGCTCACACATTTTGGCCAAAGACATATGACTCACTCCTCATTTGAAAATCAGGCTTTGTCTGTTTCCTAATATATATATATATATATGTCTGCTGTTCAGAGTAGAAAAGGTACTGGGAATTGTCACGAAATGCAGCTGTTGGTTTCTCTTTGCTGTTTGTAGGTGTGAGGGATGTTCCGTGGAGTTTTCAAGTCAGTAAAATGAAATGTTATGTAGCTGACACTGCCTCTGTTACCTTGCCTGTTCCTCTGCTCTCCCTGGCCAAACTGCCAGGCATTGTTTGTGATGGAAACAGTACTGCTGGACGGGGGGATCTGGTGAATTGTGAGACAAAGTTGTCTGGCATGTAAGAAGGAGTGAAATTAAAGGGAAGGAAGGGGATGCAGATTCCATATGCCAGTGGTTTCAAGCAGCAAAGCAAGCTCATCTTGCTTTGCTGTATGTTACAATAATGGCAAAAGTTCATTTCGGTATAATTTGGGTGGCACTTCCTCACAGAGCCCAGTAACAGCTCAAGATCAGTCTGTAATGAGGCTTCAGCTGGATGGGGAGTTGAAGTGAGGAGATTGTAAGGTTCTTTTCAGAGAATGAGTGTTGTTCTGTTTCTCTGGATTCTGCTGATGCCACCAAAGAGGGAGGTTCTACCTTATAGTTGGTGATTATTTTAGCTGAATGAGATAAGAAGTTCATTTTCATCAATGTTACTGGGATAACACGCTTCAAATTCTAGAAGTATAAATAATCATTTGAGCGGGGGGTAACAATTAGAAATATTTTTTTGATTAAGCAAACATTTACTTGCTTTGACTTTGTTCAACCACTTTCCTCTTCCCTTTGTGAAAAGTAGCTCAGGTGACAATGGGAACCAATTTAATGCCTGAGAGTTTGTGGATATAAAATTTTGGTCTTTCTCTTAGTGCATCAGCATCACAGCTACTGAAGCTGCTACCCAGCTGCAGAGTTCCCTCTGTGCCACCAAGACTTGTTTCACTGAAGTCCAGAGTACATACAAGTACTGAGAAGAGAGCTGGAGGCTCTCTAAATGTAAAGACAACTGAAAGGATTTATATGTAGATTTTTTCCTACAAATAATGGCTTTTCTTGCCACAGGCCCATTTTGCAGTCAGAAATGGCACCTTATATGACACTTTCCTCACAGATTTTGTTTAACTGCATGACCACCTACTTACTGTTAGCTAAATGTGGGAACTGTTGCTGTCTCTGCTTATTATTTGCAAATAATAACAGTCACCACGAAGCTGTTGCTCCCCTGGGATGGAAAAGCCCTTTTAGAAAGAGCAGGAGGTTGGGCTGTGGAGCAGAAGCAGCCAGAAGGGGCACGGTGATGGAGAAGGTCAGACTGTGACAAAGGGTTAATGAGGTCTGTGGGATTTGTTCTGTGGAGAGGTGCTGGAAAGCCATGCTGGAAGGGGTTCTTGTGACCTTTGCAGCCCGTGTGGCTCAGGTGTTCTGTGTTCTCAAACTGAAAGAGGAGAGACTTAGATTGGATATTAGGAAGAAATTATTTCCCGAGAAGGCGGTGAGTCACTGGAACAGACTTCCCAGAGAAACTGTGGCTGCCCCATCCCTGGAAGTGCCAAAGCCAGGCTGGAACAACCTGTCCAGTGGAAGGTGTCCCTGCCCATGGCAGGGGGTGCCACTGGACGGTCTTAAAGGTCCCTTTCAAACCAAACTGTTCTTGATTCTCACAAGGCTGTTGCTCTTCACAGCAAAGTGGTTAGGAGGGGGGAAGCTGAGAATGAAAGGAAAGGGACAGCCTTTGTGTGGAACTTACCCCACAGAAATCAGTGAATGAGGTGCCAACACAGCCTCAGTGAGGGTTGAGCTGCCAAGGATGGCCACCTTCTTCTGGCTGAGAGGGAAACATGTCTACACCTCTCTTGAAATCTCTGCATCCTCCTCCTGCTCCTTCCTGGCATGGCACTTGCTGGGCTTGGAGCCCACGCTGGGGACAAGCGAGGGAGAGGAAAGATCTCTTTTTAAAAAGTCCTGCACCCCACGTTGCAGCCCTGATTTCCATTAGTGAGCCTGTTGCCTAAGAAGTTCTGCATTCCTTGTGTGGGTTTAATGTGCCATTTCCCTTTTCTCTTTCAGTGAGGGAGAAAATGAATGTATCTTCTGTGCTCACAGTTAAAGTAGATGCTGGGAGATAACACTGGGAATAGCTGCCACCAGACTAGGCAGAAACACAGCTTGATACAAGTGGAAATCAGATGTGTAGCTATAGTTTATAGATCTGGATTTTTTTTTTTTTTATGGTGATGACTGTTCCTCCACTTATAAGGAAAAAGGAATGGAGCAAAAGAACTGAAATCTGAATGTCATCTTTTCCAGGCTTTCTTTAAACAGCTGTGAGAGTTGGCTGAGGTTTCTGGTGCAAACTCCATCACAGACATGCAAGCAGAGCTCACTTCTAAACTCCTGAGTGGGGTTTACCATTAGCAGCATCCCTTCACAGTAAAAGAACAAAACAAGGTGAAAGGGGCATGCAATTCCAAATGGTGAAGAGGTTACTGCAGGAAAACAGGAGTGTTCCTGATAGGAAAGATCCTAGGTGTGGGTTTTTATCAGACTTCTGTACCTATTGACTTTCTGGCTCCCATTTTGGTAGGAGACTGGGTAAAAAAAAAAAAAAAAAAAAAAAAAAAGTGGAAACTCAGCAGACCCCAGCCCTTGTTTTTAATTTTGCTTAAAGCAGTTTGAGTTACTTTCTTACATGAAGGCGAGCAGTGTTATAATGCCAAACCACCACTAAATCACCCTGCTTCCTTTGGTAGCCTAACTTTCCCCTATCAAACTCTATTAATATTACTCCTTCTCATGAATATTTTCCTTTTCTAGACTTTGGTTAAGACTGCAAGTTTTTATGCTTTGGGGTTTTTTGAAGTTGACTGCTAGTGTATTGCAAGTTTGTTATGATCTATCCTATAGGTTTCCCACCCTCTTTAGTATTTGGCTCTTTCTCTTTTTATATCTTTTTGACAGTTCACTCATTTTCCCACAGGTTTAAGAGTGATCTTATGCATTGTTCATCACCTTTCAACAATTCTTTTTTTATACACCATGACTGTGAGTTGGTGGTAACCTGTGGCTCTCCTGGGCACATTCTGGAGTCACTGACTGAGCTGGTGATTACCATCCAGAAGAAATGATCATTTGGAAAATGTTAACCACAAGTACCAGGCTTTGTGCAGATCTAAATTTAACCTTGGGCCTTGGAGTGATGAAGTAACTTGATTATTCAGTCCATTTAGTTAATAATTCAGTGATCTCACTTGTTCACTCTGTGTTACAAAGATATCCATTCCCGAGAATTGTAAATACAGACATTTTCAAGTCCCTCTGACAAATTGACATGCTGGGAATGTATGATGGGCATATAAATTTTGGATTTAATTAAGGCCTAGGAATGTGCAATTTAATTTGTGGAAAACCTAAAAGCTTTAATGTTGTGTGTTTTCTGTTCTAGGCCATTATGGTCAGGTGAATATTGATCATGTTTCATACTGAAAGATTTCAACCCTTAAAAGCTCCTGTTTGGTATTTTTTCTGCAGGGTTAGATGTCTTACTGGGAGACAGTTTTGTTATTCACTGCTTAATTTAATCTTGCTAATGTGATGGTAAATGATTAACTTTCCCCTTTTGAATAAGCTGTTAATGGTTTTTCATTTCAATTTCCAGTGCCGTTTACAGTCCCAGTGCCAACAAAGATACTCTGTCTGCCTTGGATTATCAGGGTCCCAAAAGGAAGCTCTACAGTGCTGTCCCTGGGAGACTTTTTATTGTTGTAAAGCCATATCAACCTCAAGGGGAAGGGGAAATTCACCTGCACAAAGGAGATAGAGTCAAAGGTGAGCACCTAATTCATTTGGAATAAACCTTTTCTCCTCCTAGGTGGGAATTTTATGTAAAAATTCTCTTTTACACAGGTGGAAATAATCTGTATGGTGAAAGTGCTTTTATGCATTTGTTTCTTTGCAGGGTATTTTGCTCCTGGTTCTGTTTTGTAACCAATGCATATTTAGCTGCCACTTTAACTGCCTTCAAAGTGCTGCCACAACTCACAACTCTGTGCAGTAATGGCACCATTTTCTCTTACCCAGGGCATGGAATTTGCTGCTGGAGCCATTCCAGAGGCGCTGCTCCAGGGCTTTAAGGGGTTGTAAACCTGTCAGCTATCTAAAGAGCTCAGGAAGGGAATGGGGGTAAGGTCAGCTCTGCTTCAGGCGCTTTCCTCCAGGAACATTTAGTTGGTTTAATAGAAAATGTCCCCTCATGGGACTTGGGATAAGTGGGTAGGGAGAACCTCCTGTAAATATAATTTTGGAGGAAGTGTGGTGGTGCATGTGAAATTTCTGTTCACTCGTGCAATTACATGCTAAGACCAGGTTTAAATGAAGGCCAAGCTTTGTTATTGCTTTGGAGGCAGTCAATACATCCAGGCACAGCTGAAAAAAAGGGAGAGAGGGTGTACAGGACTCACCTTCCCCAGAGTGAGGTGTGAGGCTGTGGTTTTGCACATCCAGGTAAAACAGAGTAAAGGAGACTTTGTGTTGGACGCATACAAATCAAACAACAGTTATGGAAATCAAACAAAAAGGAATAAATACAGTGTCCTAAATAAAAGTGTTAAGCAGCTGCAAATTTTCTTGCAAAGGGAACTACTTATCTCACAAAGGAAGACTTCAAATACCTCCTCCCTTGAGCCTGCAAACAGTAGCTGGGAAAAAAAATAAAATAGGGGGCCATTAGAAGGTATTTTTGCATTTTTATTTTTGGATGTACTGCTTCTGAAGCATTTTTGAATTTAATAATTTCTGTTAACTCCAGCCCTCAGAAGGTGTAAGACAGAAATTTGAAGGGTGCTGCACTTAAAGGTAAAACATGCAAAGTTAATTTTAAATGTAAGGACAAAGGGAGAAGGTTAAACTTAGAGTCTGTAGGGCTGAGAAGATAATTTTGCAGTTCTCAAGGTTGTTCCTTGATCAGGTAGGAAGCAGTGATTATGATCTCATGGGGCACAAGAACTAGGATGACATTTTGGGGGTACTAAATAACTTTCTCCACTCAGTGTTCATAGAGGTCTGGCAGGTGCCAATGGACAAGGAATGAGTGGCTGTTCCATGGCAGGTGCTGGACGTAGATGTTCAATTGTCCTGTTGGATTTAAGGATGCAGGAATATTCTGTTTATGTAGAGGACGGAATATCAACCACACAGGTCCTTCTCCCCAGAATAAGATAACTCTGGGCAGTTCTGGGGAAAGACAAGACAGAAATTGTGTTTCCTCGCAAAAGAGGTTGCCTGGAATGCTGAATATTTTAGAGGCATTCCCTATCTGGCAGGTGGTTTACCTTAGGTTTTAAGACTATTATATGCAAAAATATTCCCAGAATAAAGGATTTAAATTTCAATTAAATGTTTAATGTTTTTGAAAAATTAATTCAGGAGCCCTTGGTTCTAAGTTACAGTAACAGTCACTGGAAAACATTGCAGGAAGGAATTAGTCCACTTCTCAAGTTTTCATAAAATGATGTGGTCTAAATGTGAGACCAATGATTTTGGGGGGGCACTCTAAATGCTGAAATAAAAAATGGAATTATGGCTGGGGTTTTTTCTTTGTGAGGAAAATGTAAGTTTATTGAACATAATGCATTAATTACTGAAATAATGAAATAATTAATTATAAAATAATTAATGAAAGTAGCGCATTAACTATTACTGCCATTAAAAGGGGGATGTGCCCATCCTACATCAAATCATTCCTGCAAGGATTATTTTTTCAGCTTCAAGAATCTGATTTGCACATTGAATTGAAATCTGGCAGAGTTTTTGCAGGTCCATTTGTTTTGAAGTATTTTAGAGGACTTTGCTGCAGCAAAGTCTGGCGAGGTTTCTATACGTGTCAGCCTGCTTTTGGAGAGGGTCTGGGGAAAGAACAAGTGTACACAGGGATTGTCAGTGTTACTCCCAAGGATGAAATCTTGTGAAATGTAATTTAAGGCTGTTTGCATGGCAGGGCTGGAACAGTGTGTGACAGGCTCCCAGAGCTAATCAAAGGGGAAACTTCCAGAACAAGATCAAATCCTATTTCGTGTTACCATGTCAATGGTTCCTCAGCTGCAGCAAAAAATATGTCAGAATGAACACGGCAAGGTCATGTAGAGAACGAAGAGTGCAGGGAAAAGACAGTGGTGCTTTAAAGAGGTCTCTGTTGTGTAACAGTATCCAAGAAGCTGCTCAAACTTTTTGTGCCAAAAATTCAGGTCCAATTAAATCTGGATTCCCATCCATGTTTCAGTCAAAATGTAATTATTGCTAGACGATAAGTGTAGTGATAGGACAAGGAGCAATGGCTTTGGACTGAAAGATGGTAGATTTAGACTACATTTGAGAAAGAAATCCTTCCCTGAGAGGGGGTAAAGTCCTAGCACAGGTAGCCTAGAGAAGCTGCAGCTGCCTCACCCCTAGAAGTGTCCAAGGCCAGGTTGGACAGAGCTTGGAGCAATCTGGGATAGTGGAAGGTTACCCTTTCACCGGGAGAAGGCTGGAACAAGATGATCTTGAAGGTCCCTTCCAACCTAAACTATTCCAGGATTCTGTGATGTTTAGAAAAAATTACTCCATGTGAGCAGGATGGGCTCCCTCTCCATCCTCCAAAAGCACAGGCGGTAGAACTCAGAGTCCTCAGTGCTGTGGGAGTGCCAGAACTGCTGACCATAAGGAGATCCTGCATTTTTTCCTCTCCCTGAGCATGAATTCTTGGTACTGGATGTATTTTCTGTCTTTTACAGACTAACTTAGCAAGACCATGGCTCAGCCTGTTTGGGGTTTAGCAACTTGCTCTGTGCAGTACTTGGAGGAAATGGGAGAATATTAAACCCCATGGAATTCAATTTTTCCTTCACTTTGGAAACATCTTATCCTCACTGAGAGATGGAAAAGCTTTTTCTTGGCCCCTCTCCTCTGCCAGCTTGGTGACTTCACTGTTCTGTGTAAGCCACTGATGCCCAAGTCCTGGCTCTTGGGTTGCACTGGGAAGTTCAAACGTGGCCTGGCACTGGCAGTGAGATTGTGCCCCGTGTTCAGGCTGACCCCAGGGAGATGCTCATCACGAGTGCATCCCATGAGACTAATCACAGCAAAGATGTAGCAAGGCATTTATTGCAGGGATAAAAACCCAGCACAACATATTAGAGAAAGGGATTACTTGGGAAATGTTTTTATGGATTTTCTTTTTTAACTTGGCAGAATTAGAAGGGTCACAGAAAGGGATGAATTCCTAAACTCTTGATGAAAAATCAGCTGTTTTCATCAGATGGAGATGAAGCAGGTTTCTTTTTTTCTTTCTAAAACTGGTAGAAGTGCATCAGTGACAATAGTTCACAGTGTGTGATACAAGGAAACTGCTCAGAGAAATCTGTGAATGGGCAAGGTTCAAAGGAATGTAAACTAAACAAAATCGTCTTGTATTCATAGGATATTACGTAGCCTGTACAAAAATACCTGCTGTATTTTTAGTTGTTAGTCATACACACTGACATCATTTGTGTGTCTGCCACTCATGAGAGAGGAGCCATGGCTGCTTGCAAAAATAAATCTGATATCTTTATTTATACCAGAACTGCCCTAATCTTATGTTTTCACATAAATAAAGGAGACCTAGTTTGATTCCTCACTGAAACACTTCTAATATTTTGGTTTTATATGTTTTTTCTTTCTTCCTTCTTTATCTGAAAGTCCATAGCAATAAATCTGCCTCAATCCAAATGCACACAAACATGCATAAAGTATCTGCAAAATGAATTTGAATCAGCTTTTGTGTTCCTAAATTGAATTCTTGCACTGGAACTTAAGTAGTGTCTTTGACAGCAAAACTCAGAATGCAATGCTCAAAAGATTCATTGTGAGCAAATTAGCAGTTTTCTTGTCCATGAAGATAAAGCAATAGAGAAGATTTTTTGAAAGGTAACAAGTCTGAGTTCCAGGTGCAGACAAGCTCTGGTCACTTCAAAAATAAAAAATCAGAATTATTTTCAGGGTCTGGGTTATATTAAAACATACCTAAAATGCACGTGAACTATCCTTCTCTGACTTAGAAAGAAAAAACCCACCTGACTGAAATACTTTGAGAGCATTTGAAGTCTCACCCTGCTCACAGCTTTGTTTTTCATCATCTCCCCGGATCCTTGTTCTTTCCAGGCTGCCCTGCCACAGCTCTCTCTGCCTTTTCTAGTGCCCAGTGTATGGAAAAACAGGGAGTTATTTCAGTATCTCAAATATGCTCCAACAGACTTCCATGAGCCCTCTGAGATACCTCTGGTGCAGGCACATCACAGCAGGGTTGTGGTAAACCCAAATGCAGCTCTCAGCTCCATTCCTCAGGGTCAGAGGAGCAGGAGTAGCTCAGGAGCAGCAGCTCAAGCATCTGCTCTGGGCAGGAAGTCAGTAGTTCTGTGCAGCAGGAATATTGACCCTTGTGACTCTGCTTTTATTTCAGCGTGATCTCAGCCAGCAGGGCAATCCAAATATATCACTAACATTTTCATTTCTTGTGAAATCCACTTGTAAGTCATTTCAAAAAAGAAAGATTATTAAACCCCTGCTGTGCTCAAAGATATTGCCAACAGACAGTGCTTGTGGGCAGGAGGAAAGTTGGTCTCCTGGGCTTTTGCACTTGTTAGATTAGTAAACAAGATACTGGGAAGGGAAGAGCCTCAGAAAGGCTGTTCTGTTTCTTCAAGAGCATTTTGTACCTTGTGTGGGTAAGTGTGGCAGCAAAATTGAACCTAAGAGGTTTGCAAGGTATTGTTCAGCTGCTCTTTCACATGAAGGATGAAATTAACGTGAAACAGAATATTAATCTTACCCAGGTTCACTGGTCTGTTTTGCTTCCTTTCTGTCTCCTGACTTGAATGGCTTGATTTCAGCTCCTAACATGATAAACTATGGCTCATCACAGGTCCTATCCTAACTCATTCCTTCAAGCTGCTTGTGCCTGAAGAGCAGGACAGAGTGGTGCTGTCAAAATGTAGCAACGACCTGGACTTGCTCCTGCTCCAGCAGGAGAGTTCCCTTTGCTGTCAGAGGCCATGGGAAGGGATCAGGAGGTAAAAGCATCCACAAATCCCCTGTCATCGTGCTTGGCTGCTTTGACACATCCTTTCTTGACTAGTCAGCAACTGGCCTGGAATATTCAGGGGACAGGGAGCAGCAGGAGCCAGAGAGGAGCTGTGAGTGCACCAGTGTGGTGCAACGCAACACTCCAGGCTCTGCATCTAGGTTGGCTTGGGGCCCCTTCTCCATTAATTCTCTCTGAATTTCCCTGATTTCAAATTTGGGCATCACTGTGGAGAAGGGCAAACTTGACTCTGACTGCACCTTCCTCAATGGAGCTGGGGATCAGAGAGTGCATTTTTGCAAAACCCAAATCAGTGCAGATTGATTTCTTACACTGTTTTCATCTCTCCCTCACTATCTCAAAACTATTTCATAGACACGTGAAAAAACAGGGAAAAGGGGATCTTCATAGAAACTTTATGGCAAGGGGAAAAAGCTCCCACAGAGGGCCAAAAGTTGAACTGCACAGCTCAGTTCTATTTCAGCTGAGCCATATTTCCTCAGATTTAGAGGATTACGTGCCGCTTATTGTATTTGTAGGTTTGATGTAGAGAGTGGTTGCTCTGTTAGTAGCCCCAGTCATCTTCCCACCCTGAGGTTCTTCCCCTGAAGTGCTTGTTTGCGCTGTTTCTTTCCTGGGAAAGCAGAGGTGAGAAAAGGGGAAGAGGTGTTTTAAGTCAGGATCTCTGTGTTATCTTCCTAATTTGGTCAGCTCCCATAACTCAAGCTGGGAAGCAATTGCTGCATTTCCTTCTCCACCACAAGAAATGTCTAAAGGGCCACAGCCCAGTCTGACTGCTCAGGTCAATTAGCCAGAATCACTAACTGCAGATACACGAGGCTGCCCTTCCAGGCTGTGGGTGGAGTGCCCAGGAAGGTCTGTGTGTGTGTGCTGGAGCCCTCCCTGTGCCTGGCAGCAGCGTGAGGGGCACCGAGTTCCTCCCCACGCTGCTGCTCTGACCTCAGGTTCTGTCAGGCTCTCTCAATGACATCCCTGGAAGCCAGAACCAGCCTGCCCAGGAGACAAAACAGCCAGATCCTGCTCAGCATTCTTCACTGAGGGAGGGAGGAATTGCTGTCAGGAGCCAGGAGGGGCAGAGGAACAGTCAGAAAAATCCCTGTTTTTAACAGAGAGCATGATTAAGCTGTAACTCATACTGACCTTCATGTATGTTGTATGTAAAGTCAGTTTTCACCAAAGAATCATGGAATCCCAGGGTGTTTTTAGGGGTTGGGATGGATCTTAAGGGTCATCCAGTCCCAATCCCTGGCATTGGACACACCCAGGGATGAGACACCACAGCCTCTAATAAGTATTCCTGTATAGATTATCTGTCATTTAGAAGCTCTACTGCCAAAGACAATTCTGAAAATTTATGTCAGACAACAGACATTTCAGCAAGGGAAAAGCCTAAATCACAATGTTAATTATTTCTGAGAGAAAAAAGTTAGGTCTTCACCAATTAGAAATTAAAAATCTCCTGTATTTCAAAGAAGAAAATTGAGACGACTTTTACCTCGGGACACAAACCCAGAGTTTTTACAACAGTACAGGCTGGTTCAGCTGTTAATTTTTTTTTTCTCAATGGATTTCCAACTTTACTTTTATTCTGTTGATTTTTCTTTTTTTTCTGCTAGTTGCAGAAATGTTCTTTTTTTCCCAGAGTATGGTCTTCCATTCCCAATCCATATGATTATTTATTTTCCCAATAAAGAAGAATGCAGTTTATCCAAGCACTAAAAATTGATTTAGATGTTACAAAGACATTTTAGGTACAGGCTGTAACAGCTGTAAAGATATTGGCCTGAATTTGGCTTTAAATTTCCTTGACATTTTTGCAAATAAGGCTGCCTGGAAGAATTCGCTCCTGGGCATTTCAATATCACAAGGAATTTAGAAATTGTAGTCACCATAATTTGTTTGGAAAAAATACTTTCATTTCTTGTTGGGACATGGAAGGAGCTGTAATGTGGGAGGATACAAATTCTATGTTCTTTTGATTAAAATGATATTGATGGTATATTGAGTAATTAATCTGTTTGAGATTAGTATGCTATATTAATATCAATTACAATAGATACATTGCCAATAGACTTAAATTTACAAAAGATAAAGCATTCTATGCTCTATTCTATTAATTTTATAATATATAATACTGTAAAATATTCAATGTATTTAATTTTCTGGCAGAATCTCAGTGATTTTAAGTATAGTGCTTTAAAGACATTAAAATACAAGCTCCTGATTGTCACCTGCCTATCCATGTTTTCCTGTTACCCACTTGTTTGGTGCTTATCCAATTTTGTTCTGCAGTTTTGTTCATGCAATTGGACGCAACTCCTCTTTTAAACCACACTTTTATTGTGAAAAGATGTCTCAGGATACCTGATGTTACAAGAACCTTTATTTCACTCTTACAACATCAGATTCTTTTTGTAATTCAGGCTGTGTATTAAGAGCATCTGACCTGCTTTTGCCATAGCAACCACACCTTTTGATTTTACCAAAAGAAAAGTGAAAACCACTGGAAATTAGAAAGCCTTATTATTAATTTTGGGAAAGTTATCCTTTCGTTTACCATTGTTTTGTCCTTCAGCAGGGAAAAGATTGATTAGAAAATCTCTTGCTTGTAACAAATTATCTGTTACAGTGAGTCTCTGAAACACTGTTGGGAGAGGAAAGATAGAAATGAAGACCTCATTCTAAAAAAAACCATTCATGGGTGCAATAGATAAATTACATTTTTCTATTTATCCTTTAAGTCCCCACTTTGGAGTGAGTGAAGTGTTGCCAGTGTTTATAGATCTATACTTTATTACAGCCTTGGCTCATGCTGCAGGATTTCTTATTAATGGCACCATGCGAGGGGGAAGAAGATAATTTCAAGGTTTTAGGGGATGCAGAACCATCTAGGGCTCAACTTCTGCATTGGAATATGAGCTTGTCCCCCATATCCACAGCAATTTGTCTGTCTCTGCACATCAGCTGAACTCAGGGCTGTCCATTTGCCTCTTGTGTCATCTTTGTGCCTCTTGCAGCTCCAGCAGGCTTTTCCTCCTTCTCCTGGTCCCCAGCAGGAGGTTTTTCTCAGAATGCTGAAGGCTGCCTGCACTCCAGCAGCACTCATTTCACCCTTCCACTTCTTTTCCATGGTTGTTACGTCTTCAGGCAGGACTACACGTGTTTTTCCTTTGCTCTGGCTATTAGTGATGGCTAATACTCAATAATTCATATTATAATGGGCTAAAGTGGGTCTGGTTCTGCTCTGTAGGAATCCCTTTTCACCCTGCACTCACAGCTAGTCTTCCAAGGCAAATTTCATTTCCCAAAAGTGTTGATTTGCATCAGCTGCAGCTGCCATAAACACATGAAATCACTCCATGGGTTTGAAATGCCCAACTTCCTCCTTACAGTTCCTCCTTACAATTCCTCTCTCTTTCTAGAGATGGAATTGGGAGTGTCAGCAGATCTGACAGATTAATAAAATATCAAATTAGGGAAGTCTGTCTCAACATCTAAGTAGGTTTTGTTCTGAGCATCTTCCCAGTTTGTGGAGTGAAATCCAGGACTGAGATTCAGTGCTGGAAACTCCTCTCAAAAAAAAAAAAAAAAAAAAAAAGGGCAGCTAATTACTGGCAATAGGACTCTCACTGTCTCACATTTGGAAATTTCTTTTGGCTGGAGTCCTACACTCTCTTTTATGACTGAAATTAAACCAACTACAGTTGGATTCTACAATGATTCTAATATACACATATAAGTTGTTATGTTTTCCTGGTTCCTTATCCCATAGCTAAGAAATGCTTTCTTATGTGAGCAGATGTTACATTGTTAAAAATGTATTGGAAGCTGCTGAATTCCCCATTTATATTGGATGGATGACCAGGGAGTGTTTTATGTAACACTGAATTATCAGCTGGACAATGTGTGTTAGGTAATGTGCACAGGCTTTAAGTATTTTTACCAACACCTGGAATACAGTGGCATATTTTTTCATTATTTATGCCCCATGTTTATATTTTTTTTTTAAAAAGACATCCTAATATTTTTAAATACAGCTCAATTTTCAGTGTAGTTTTGGTGTCATCCAAGGTCAGTGCCCTCCCCCACTATCCCATAACTTGCTAGGTTTATGGGAGTTGTAAGTTATAGGTTTTCTCATATATGTCAGAAAAGTGCTTGACCAATTGTGCATTTGGGACCCATCCAGTGTAGAACTTTTCCTTAATGGATGTTTCCTGGGACTTAGTATGTACTTCTTACTGTGGTGGTGTGTAAATGTGCAGTTCATGGAATCTGTCTCTTGGAATATACTACGTTAAAAGGCTTAAAAATGATGTATTTATAAACATTTTGCTGTCAAATGTCTCTGTTAATAGCTGGCCATGCTCTTTAAGTGACACCACAAATAGCTGAGGGTTGCATTAATAAAAACCCTGGAAAACATTTTCTTTCAAATGCAGTTTTATAGCTCCTGGTGTCTCAAATCAGACTACTTTCACATTACCAAGAATTCTTTTTGGTTTGGTTTTTTGGTGGGCTCTGATTGATTTCGTTTTCATCCTGCTCTGTACTAGTGCAAATCAAATTCAGCTTCAGTGCCCCTGAGTCACAGCAGCTGCACTGACCCTGAGTTCAACTGCAGCCCGGCAGGGACCAGGGTTTTAAAGTCTGGCAAGGTTTTAACAGTGCCATAAGTGCTGGTATTGGAGACCATCAAAGCAGCTCTCCTTTATGTCCCTCCTGCACTGAAATACCCTGCAGAGGCAGGAGCCCAGGTGCTGGAATCCCTCAGCAGAGAGATGGATTTGGGCTAGTTAGCCTTGATTTTCAGCAAGGGCAGTTGGGGCTGAGCTGGCACTCAGTGGATGGAGCTGGGCTCAGAGCTTTTGGGAAGCTCTGAGCGCCTGTGCTGTGTGTCTGATCCATATTCCCAATCAAACTGGTTTTGTTGAGGTATCACCTTTGTCTCAAGATTAATGTACAGCATCTTTCTAACAGTACATTTATAGTCTTCTAATATATAGTAAACATACAGTGGCTTGCAGGAACTTCTATAATAGTAATTTAAGCACCATAGCAAGTATTTCGTGTCCTGCCATCACCATAATTCACCTCCAGCTGCTTACTTATAAAATTCTTGCTCTGCAGGCTTTTGTCACAATCCTTTCTCAGTTCTAGAATTAATATCAAGATAATTAGAAGTGCCAGATAAAAGCCTCTTCTCCTATTTATAAACCATTCTCCTCCATATTGTTTTTTCCTTCTATAGAGAAAAAATCACTGAAATGTTTCAAAAGGCATCTCCATTGTAGATTTCACCTATGGGAGGTTCAAGTGTTTGCTGTGTATTCAAACCCTTAAATGATATTACTCAACCTGCATTGCAAATCCCTGGAGCTACCCACTAAATCAAAAAACATGTTTCCTTAGGAGGCAGGAAAAACAGGAGATATCAAAATATGTATTATTAAAATCCATTTCAGTGTGGGTGCAATTTGACAATGGGTTCAGCACTTCATTTCAGCAGACAAGACAGTCTTGGTGGTTTTTTGGTAGTGGTATTACCATGTATTTATCCTTGATTAATCCAGCAGTGAGAACACTGAAAATGGAAACAATTGTGTGAAGGCCAAGGAAACTTGTGGTAAAAAAACCCCAAAAAACTGAGGAGTGATTACAAAGACTGAGTAGGGAGGGTCCTGCTTAAAGGTTACTCAGTGCCCATTTTGGGGGTACCAGCATTAGTTATTACACAGTGTTTGCTAGTTTTCAGGGATTCGTGAAGGTGTAATGCAAAATTGTGTATTTGTGTGAGGAGGCAAAGTGTAACACTGCCTGTGTCTGCCCTGTTTAGTGCTGAGCATCGGAGAAGGTGGATTCTGGGAAGGCAGCACCCGGGGACATATTGGCTGGTTTCCTGCAGAGTGTGTGGAAGAAGTTCAGTGCAAACCAAATGAAAGCAAACCAGGTAATCACATCAAGCCCCTGTTGAATGGTAATGTGACAGATGCCACCTGTCTGTCCCAACAGACACATTAGGGCCTTTGTGCACTGCTAGAAATGGGAGAATTGGATAAAGCTGAGCTGCTGAACTAAAAAATACAGGTAGGTTTATTGATTGGATTTTAGTGTCCAAGTAAACAGACTTTCTCATGAGAAACTATGCTGGGAAGTACCAAAGCTTTTACACAGAGCTGTATGCAGACATTTTGTATAGGATTATGCTGGTTTTTATTTTCTAAAGAGTGGGAGAATGTCTAATAAGTCAAATAAATAAGGGAAGAAAACCTGGCCAGTCATCTCCCAGTCTCAGGGAGTCATACAATGCATTCACAGCCATGTTGACCTTTCCCTGAATGCTAGAGGAGGCATCCTTTAGTGGGATAACCCATACCCATCCCTACTGATGACAAAGGAAATGGAATCCTCCTTTATCACACACGTGTATTTCCACAAGTAACTTTAAGCAAGGAGCCTTTATAGTCCTGGTATAATAAAAGAAGATGAAATCTATATTAAAGCAGGTTATTTTAAGGAATACCTACCATCTCATCATTGCTCTGCTTTTAAGAAATAAGATGTGAGGACATCCTCTCTAATTAAAAGCTCATTATAAATGAGCTCTGAGAATATAATTAATGTTCTCCAGGAGTGTATGGAGTTTGAAATCATCTATTGATGTGTTTTTAGATCTCTGTTGTATTGATTAAGAACTTCTGGCAGTGCACAGATGATACACTAAAATTTATGCATTGTATCATTCATTTACAGATGTTTTTCTTTTATGCATGTCATTATAAACTGCAAGGCATACTTTTCTTCTTCTTTTTTTTTTTTTTTCCCTTTGTGGAGAGGTTGTGCTTCCTTTTCTATCTCCCTTTTGAGAGGGGAAAAGAGGAGGAGGGAAAACCAGATCTAATATTGAGAGAGAATGGATCCAGGCTCTGAGAATGGAGGGAGAAGAGTTGTGTAGCTCTTCAAAGGGCTTGAGAAAAGTCAGAATTTAGAGATGGAGATGTATTAAACAAAAGGAAGATTGAGGCTGGAATTGCCCTGTGTAGGAACAGTAACCCTGCATTAAATTTGAGCTAGCCATTTGTTTCCAAATCTGTAGAAAATTCTGAGGGCATGAAGTGAAGTTTAAAGATTGGAAAGAAGTTTTGAATTTTTTTGGTGATTTTGAAGAGAGAATAACCAAACCTGTTTGTTACAAATCCTTTAAGACTTCCTTGACAATTTCTTCAGGAGGTAAATTCAGTATGTGACAGGATTGTCTTAATAGACGATGATTGTTTTTTGAGCAAGAATGTCTTTGATCATTCAAAGGAACACAAAAATTAAGAAAAAAGAATTGTCACAAGAGGGACAAAAAGATTATGAAAGCTGGATGCAAGAAGAGAATATAAACAGAAGCATGTTACAAATTTTCTGACATGAAATTATGAAGACTTATGCCATGTGTCTGGCAAAGCACCAGACATTTACTGTAATTTATAACTATTGCCTTCTTTCTGATTGTTTTCCTGTTTGCTTATGCTACAGTGGGAATAATAATGTTAACATAGCTTAAGGCTTTAAATATGCCATTCTTCTACTCTAAAAAGGATGAAAATGTAATTAAATAGGAACAAAAGATACACATTTTCTCTGGCAGTGAACTTGTGCACTCCCATATTTTGCTGGGCTGTCTCAAAAAATGTCCTGCACCCAGAATGAGGTTCAATGCTTCTGTGAGTAATGTGATAGATCTGGAAGGGAGGGAAATGAAATATTTGGAATGCACAGTATGTGCCATATTATTATTGAAATATGGCATGGAGTGAAAGCAGCTGATCACAGAATCGCTCTGTGCATTCCCTCTGCATAGGAAACAATGGGAATGAAAGGGAAAAGCTTTATAAGCAAAAATCAGTCCGTATTCCCTCTGAGTAAAAATGAAGAAGTAATTTAAAAAAATGTGTTAGGCATGGTGAAATGATTAGAAATTAAATTAGGTCTGTTGGGATTGCTGAAAGAACGTCAGCTGAGAAACATCACAAACTTGTGCCTCTTGCAAGAATTTGCATCGTGGTCTTTGCAAAGCAGCAGAACTTCTTATGATAATGATTTAGAAAGTAGATCATTTAAATGTGGAGGAAATGAAGCTCAGACTCAGCTTTTTCCACACCAGCACCACAGCAACAGTTCTTTCCCTTCAACGAGATTTAGGAACATTTCTTCCAGCAGCTTCCCTTTGCTATTAAGTTTGAACAATTGTGTTTAATAGAGGCTTGTCATTTGCACACCATGAGTGAAGGAAAGAGGAATAGTTCTTGGAAAAAATAAACTCCAATTAAACACTCCAGGCCCAGTAAAACTGCTGGGCAGGTGTTTCATGTCAGGCTGATATATAATCTCCCTTCTAAAGAAAGTTCCATTTTTAGGGAACTTTATTGCAATCCCAACTGTTCTCTGGAAGTGGGCAGGACAGAACAGCACCTGGTTCCTGTGTTCTCCTCAAAGATACCATGCCAGCTTGGCAGGTTCTGTTTTCCAAAGAAAATCATATTGACTGGCATTAATTCTACTTCCTTTCTTTTATTCTCCATTAATTGAGACTTGTAGGAATTGCTCCATTATTTTGCTAGGGTTGATGCCAGGTCTATGGGCTCCCAATTATCCAGGTTGTCTCATTTGCCCTTTAATGGCACCAGCACAGGAGCTGCTTTTTTCCAGTTTAAAGTACCCTTGACATTTTGAGATCCAATGGAAAAAGAAAATCATTATTGTGGTCTGCTAAATTCTTTTGCCTGCTTTTAAAAAATACTTACAAAAAAGACTTTCATGCTACCTCGTTTTACAAAGTGCCAGTTTTTGGCATTTTGTAGCCAGTTTTTAGCATTTTACCTGCTCAAACAGAGAATACAAATGTCACATATTTGCTCTTTCTGCATTGACAGTTATCTTGTGTTATTCAGTAATGAGCCAATTCCATTTTGAAATGTCTTTCTATTCCGAAATATGTTAATTTTTTTTTTTTTGGGCTTTTTTTTTTGTTTTGGTTTTTTGTTGTTGTTGTTTTTTGGTTTTGTTTTTTGCTAAAGTGTTCTGGGTAAGTTGAAAAAATGTTTCTCCTGCTTTAATTTAGATGTTTCTCTTTTCTTTTCTTCCATCATAAGGTATTACATGAACTTGAGAGACTTACTAGATAAATGCTTTCTATTACACTTGTGATTTTATGCTCCACATCCTTCAGAATTCAGGGCTGTCTGATTGCCCACAACTAAGGTGAAGTATTCATTTTCAGGCTGGAAGTTATCTTTAACTACATTCCAACTTTATCATTTATTATTCCTCCCTCCCTAAAGTGCCTGGAGAGCTCCTAGATTTTACCAGTGATACTGATATAAAGGCAGACTCAGCGTGTCTGAGAGATTCTTGCTGTCTTTCAGCTCTTGGCCTCCTCAGTGCACCTCTCCTTGAGTTCCAGCCTCATTTTTAATATTTTCTTAGGATGAGTTTTCATTCCATAGCCTCCTTCGTGCCCTTTTCTGTCCTGTGCCCTTGGGATGCACCTTATTAGTAGCTGTAGGAGTGCTGGGAGTTTATTTCAGATAAGATCTGATGCGGGCACGTGGCTGCAGTGACCATGAGCAGTTCTCAAGAGCTCCTTTTCCCAGGCAAGGGTCCGATCTGTGCAGCCCGGGCTGTGCCAGTCCCGGGGGCTGTGCCAGTCCCGGGGGCTGTGGCAGTCCCAGGGCTGTGCCAGTCCCGGGGCAGCGCTGGCTGGGCACATTCCCGGCCCTGCGCTGCCCATGGAGCCGTGCCCGTGCTGACCTCTAGCGTCACAGCAGGCTCTGCCAGGCTCCACGCTGGCTTTTACTCTCCAAAGTGGCACAGAGGCATGGGATATTTGTGTCAGGAAAGGCCTGTATCAGGAGCAGTGTGGCCAGCAGGAACAGGGAGGTCACTCTTCCCCTGCCCTTGGCACTGATGAAGTCACACCTTGAGTGCTGTGTCCAGTTCCGGGCCCTCAGTTTGGGAAGGACGTTGAGATGCTGGAGCACGTCCAGAGGAGGCAACGAGGCTGGAGAGGGGCTGGGAACTCAAACCCTGTGAGGAACCACTGAGGGAGCTGGGGGTGCTCAGCCTGGAGCAAAGGAGACTCAGAGGTGACCTTATCACTCTCTACAGCTCCCTGAAAGGTGGCTGTAGTCAGGTCAGTCTCTTTCTCCAAGCAGCACTGACAGAACCAGAGGACACAGTCTCAAGCTGCACCAAGGGAAATACAGGTTGGATATTAGGAAAAAGTTGTTTATGGAAAGAGTGACAAAGTACTGGAATGGCCTGCCCCAGGAGGTGGTGGAGTCACCATCCCTGGATGTGTTTAGGAGAAGGCTGGATGTGGCACTCAGTGCCATGGTTCAGTTGAGGTGTCAGGGCATGGGTTGGACTCGATGATCTTGAAGGTCTCTTCCAACCTGGTCATTCTGTGATCCTGTGTGATTCTGTGAACTGCACCCACAGGTCCCTTAACGTCTTGAAGAAATTCTGGAAATGTGGAAGCCGCCTCCTTCCAAATTTCCTTCACTTTTAACTACTTACACTCTAAGGAAAACCCTGCATTATTCCTATTTTCTTCATCCCAATTGGCTTTTCCAAGCACTAGATAACCATACTTCTACCCAAAACAAATCAGAACTTTCCAGTCCCAAATTCAGGGCTGATGAGGTACTAAACATGTGGCTCTGCATGTCTGAACAAGGCAGGCAAGGATGTCAACACAGAGACGCTTCCATGGGAACTCAAAACATATTTGAGAGTTGTTTGAGCCAAGCTATGGTACAAAAATAGGGAAAAGAAGAACCTGAACAAAAACTACAAAGAATGCGGCTGCAGAACGTTAACATGGGATAACTTCTAGTGCTGTTAGTGGGATAAATGGGAAATAAGCTGAAGGAAATGCTGGGTACAGGAGTAATGGAGGTGGCACATGCTGAAGTTGCTGCATAATACAAGGAATTTTGTAATCTCTGGGAAAGTGATTTCTCTCATCAGCTTTGTTTCTCACACCTCAGACTCCACCATGACAGCAATCACCTACAAGAGAGGCCAGAATAAAGAAGGACAGACCAGCTCCACATAAAAATTACACATAAAACCAGTTGTATGATCACTCACTCCCACAGGAGGCACTACTCTCTTGTTAGAGCAAGAAGTAATAAATAAAGCAACTGAAAGGTTTATCAGTCCACATGACTTTCCCTCATGTTATCCTGATTAATTTAGAGATTATTTGTCCTACCAGTCCTACCAACAGCAGAAAATCAATGAAAGTATTTCACAACTGCACTATTTCAAACAGAGTATTTCAAACTTGGTCCTCAGAAATGAAAACAGAGTTAAGGTTATGCCCAATTCTATACATTATTTCCAGAGATGTCCAAATCTACCAGTTCTTCTCTTCCTCCCTCTTCTCCTGCAAACACAGACACTTTGTTTTAGAATAAGGGTCAGAGGGAGACAGAAATCTCTCAGAAATCCTTGGCTCTTCCAAATAATCTTATATCACAGTATTGCTAAACTGACCTCCCACTCTCCAGTGTACCTGGAATATTCTGAACTGATTTCCACTTCACATTGCCAATCTGTGGTGGAGAGAGGGATTAATGTTGCATAATTCCTAATTTCTTAGACCTGTATATCAGAACCATAATTACTTCCTTTCCTAATCTCCAGACGGTGATGTCCTGATGAAGAGAGTGTTTGGAAAAGGCCAAAGGAGGAGCCTAGCAACTCTAAATGCGTTGGAATTATGAAGGAAAGGAAAGGAACAAAACCATCCACAATTAGCTGGTATAGAAGGTGAAACAGTTCTCACTCATGGTGGAAAGTCAGCAGAGAGATTTCATAAGGGTGGTGATTATGTTGCTGTCACACTACTGGCAAGGATGGGGAAATGCAGAAAAAAACTGGAACCATTTTGGTCGGAAAAGACCTTTTACAGTCGTGTTCTTAAAGCAAATCTGAGAGAAACTTGTGACAGTGTCCACTGTAAATACACATTTTCTCCTGGAAAGGAAGGCAGAGAAAGGCACTCCTTATGTTTGTGCCATTGCATTCCCTCCTTTACATATAAAAGAGAGGAATTGTGTATTTCAAGAGCTGAGGAAGCACAAGGAGATAAAGAAGAGCAAGGAGCCAGCAAGGATTTGTTGCACATTACAAGCTGTGTCCACATCCTACACAGACTCACAGATCCTGTTGGTAGGAAGCTTTGTCTGTTTTTAGTGTTTGGGGAAAATTCCAAACTCATTCCAGCCCCTGAGCAAAGATCCACCCAGCCTCCCCACCTGAGGTGTGTCAGCAGGTACAGGCAGGCCCCATCAGCCATCAGGGTGAAAACACATTGCACAACCCTCCAAATTGCCTTCCTGAGAAGCTTCTTCTGTAACATTTGGACTCAACTTGCATGTCTTTCACTGTACCTCCTGAGAAGCACTTCCTTTGCAGTTCTTTGCACTGAAAGGCTCTTACTAAACCCAGCTGGAAATCACATCATTCTGCAAAATTTAAACACAAAAATATAAATTGCAGTGACTTTTCATTTGGAGAAGAATACTGCAAATATCACCTGAAAATGTGATTGGTCCTTTCATACTAATTTCTTTCTTTTTTCCCCTCTTTGCTGTTTGCAGGAAGTCTTCCCAGGCCAGGCTGCTGCAATCTGCTCAAGGGGAAGGTGTTTCTGTCCATGGAATTGGATGGGCTTTAAGGTCTCTTCCAACCCAAACCATTCCATGATTCCATGAAGAGCATTATGTCCTGTAACAGTCTCACACCCTTTTATCAACTACATGTTTAAGAATCATGCTGTGTGGTGGCACAGGTGCAGAAAGTGCTTCATGGCACCTTTCTGTCTCCAAACAGGATGATGTGAGCACCAGAATATTTCAAATACAGTAAATTAATTTAATCACATAGCTTTAGCTGTCTTAAAATGCATAATGTAAATGATCTATGTGTTCTTGCTCTATAATTATGCAAGGAAATGGACAGCATAAATTAGATCCAGAGATAATTATCTCTCTCCATTGACAAGAAAACCCAGGCAGCAGCTTAGACAAGATGTTTGACTCCATAAAGATGGACAAGATGACTCTGATTTGAGGAGTCCTTCAGTGCTATTGTTGACAACGTTCTTTTTATAAAAAGTCATTGCTGCAGGCAGCACAGGTTTTAGATTTAAAGACGACTGGAGTACTTGAGTTCTAATCAGCATTTCTTTGTATTCCTTCCCTTTGTTATGGACAGTGACCAGCTTCTTTTTCATAAGTGAAATAATGGAATTCTTTAAGGAACTGTGCTTTCAGAAAAAGTCTGCAGAAGCAGTTGAAATAGAAAATCAAAGAATTAAAATACCCCTTTGCAGAATTACACTCTTACAATTAGCTTTTACAACTTCCTCACTTTTCAGAGAGAGCCTAAATGATTCTCCTTTATTCTCCCCAGGGGAGACAGAACATTAAAACCCCAGTCAAGTTATTCAGCCAGTCTCAAGCAAGAACTGGTGTTTTCCACACTTAGAATTGTCTTACAAAATCCCAGACACCCACTCACTCCATGAGGACAATCTTGTCACTTCTATTGGAGGGAAACGAGGGGGAGCGGAGCTGAGGGATATAATTCATCCTGTCACTCAGGAGCCATTATCAAGATCAGAAGGGAGGAACTGTATTTTGTAGCTGGACCAGTTCCTTGCTCAACCTGTGCCCAGCACCACCTGGCTTACCTAACTGCCTTGTTTCACCTGGAGTGGCTGGATCCAGATTTCATCACAACCCATCCTTTCTTCTGGGGTCTTCCTCCTCCTGCATCCTTGTGAAGGGCAAAGAAGCAGAAAAGGAAAGCTAATGCTACCTAAACCTCACCATTCTTGTTTGTCAAACACAATTTATCTAAAACAACCTATAAAGTGTCTACTTTATCTATATTTTGGCTTGCATTTGCATTTGGAAACATAAATTTACATAGGTGTCATAGGCACTCGACACACTAACTTCACATCCCCAGGTACACAAGTGCAGCTCACTCTGGAAACCACAGAGATTTAGAAACTGCAACTTCAGTGTTGTAAAACAAAGGCTACAACTCAGACAATCAAAACCTGTGCCTTTGCATGTCTGTAATAACAATATCTGTTGGAAACTTCTTGCCCATCGATTAGGAACCCTAAAAATAATTAAATATTCCTTTCATAATAGTGTCCAACATATAAAGAGCAGATAATAAATCCAATCAATCAATAGAAGGGGTGTTAAGCACAGATAAGGGAGTGATGCATTGCAGTGCCTCCTTTAGGAGGGTTTTAAATCATAAACATCTTCATACAGGGGAAATGTGTCATTGCTCCTGCTCAGGGACAAAACCAGCAGTTCAGTTCAAAGTTCCTTTTATTCTTCTTACCTGTAATCGAAATGTCTCATTTTTCAGGCAGAACCTTTATTTATCTTCTCCAAAAACATTTAAAGAATCTATAAGGTTAAAATTGTTAAGGAACGGACGTTAAGAAAAAGATTGACTGGTCTCAAACATTCAGTAGAATAAAAACATTCATTAAGCATAACAAATATTTAAATATTTTCTTGCACAATTCCTGCAGAGCTTGGATGGATCAGCAAGGTTTATCATTATCCTTTTCCAGTGTCATCAGATAAGATATCTCAAAAATCTAATTATTTGCTGTAGATAACCAATTGCTCAAAGTCTGAAAACCTGCCATCATAAATGATTATTAATGCTGACTAGATTATTTAATGCTCCCTTGGGATTTTTTTAGAGTATTATTTTATGCTCTTCAATCAAAACTAACCTGTATTATTGAACGAAATATTGATAAAAATACAATTTAACTATTCCCAGCAGTTTTTTACTTAAGCTTTTTCTGATGAGTCAGTAAACAAAGAGTAATATAAATATACATTATAAATAAATGTACATAGGAGTTATCAGAGTATGCACCATTTAAAACTACCTAAGCAAAACAGAAGAGTAAAGTTTTAGGGGGAAAAAGACATCTTTAAAATATAATGAAATGTTAGAAATGAGGCAGATAAAGCAGCTTCTGGGGGAAGCAAACTCAGAAAGTAACTGGGAAAATTATAATAATAATGGAGAATAACATTTATTTATACATATATATATATAATATGGA
>JAYDZK010007056.1:0-34455 GCA_034509185.1 Euphonia xanthogaster
GAGTTGCAGCTGTACTAATCCCCAAAGATTAGGAACATGCCTGCCCTTAATAGGCCACAGCTGTGTCCAATAAGAAGCGTGCTACAGAAGAGTGGGTTATCTAGAGAAGAGAGATGGAGTTTGTTGTCTGTGCTGTGAAGAGAGTTGGAGTTGTTGGCTGTGAAGAAGAAGTCAGTGCTGTGAGGAGCTGCCCATGAGAAATCACCGAGAAGGTATGGAACTTTTGAAATAAGATGACAACATGTGTATAGAAAGGTGTAACTGCTTTTCTAGGGCTTGCGCTGGTAGGAGGTGTTTGCTGGGAATGCAGGCCATGGGGTGTACTGTGCCTGTCAGTTTGTACCTGTGAGTCTCTGCCTTGGGCCCTGCTGGGTTTCCTGTTGTGATGAAGTGTTCTCTAACAGCCATATGTGGAGAGAGGATATTTCCCATTTTCTCCTGCAAACCCCAGCCGTGCTATGAGCGCTCTTAGGCAAGGTGCTAATGATGAAGAATCCGTGACTTGGCAGCACACCAGGGTTTTCAGCTTCTGAAAACAAAATGTGTTGGTGGACTGGCTGTGATCTCTGTGGCAGGTGGAGCTTGCAGACCATACCAGCATCACCGTGCTTCTTGTGTACTCGGAGGGTTGTTTCTGGCTGGGACATTGCAGTCCTCAGGCAGGATTACTGGAGAAGGGCTGGCAGGACCCCCTTCTTCCAGCAGGCTGATGGAGGCTGTGGAAGCCTGCAGAAATCTGGCCATCAGCATGATGCCTCTTCTCTGGACAGAAACTCCTGCCCAAGTAGCTGGGAGGTGACAATCTGTGCATCCCTCTGGCACAGGCTTTCTCGGAGGGAAATCTTGTCTCTTGTTGAAGCAGTGACCTGAGGCAGGGATCTTCCTCACCCATCTTCTGCCTGTGCCTCTCTCTAGCCTGCTTAAAATAAACAGACCTTCAGATTCTCCACTGGAAGAGCCGCTCCAGGGAGGAGCCCCAGAGGAGAACACTTGTCCCAGCACAGGGCATCACTCACGCTTGATGTTGCTGCTGGAGAAGATGTTGGCAAGAGCAAGAAGCTGTGCTTTATATAACTCGGTGTCACAGCTTCCCTCTGAGGGTAGCCTAGGTCAGGACTCACCAGCTTGGGTAAAGCATCAACAAGGAGGACTTGAGACGTGGATAAAATCACCCAAGAAGATGATTAGAAGGTAATTGTTGTTTCCTGCAGGATAAGAAAATAGTGGACTTCAGGTTTAAATCAAACAGCTTTACATGCTGTGTGTGTGTGGGGACCCAATTCAGCCTTGGAAATGTGTGGTCCTGGGATGTTGTGGCAGCCAAAAAATATCATGAACCTTTAAAAAGGAACTTGGCAATTTCATGGCATATAACTCTTGATGATGGGCCTAAACACAGCCCTGAAGCAATTTACAGCTTGGGAGTTTGTAAGTGCTGGGCTGCTAGGAGCTGGAGAATCATCCTGGGAAAACACTTCCACCTTCTCTTCAGTTCTTGCCATTAGCATCAAGCCCAGTTCCTGTGGGAGACAAGGCCAAGTTAGGGGGACCTACAGTCTCTTGGCTGATTGCTTTCACAAGTGGACAAAGGTGGGTGTGTGACCCTATCACACATCTTCTGAAGTGAGACCCTCTTTTTTTGAGAGACTGGGATCAAAAGGGCCATTTTGGGTCAACACTGGTGCCACGTGTTCCTTGGTACAGGCAGATGCTTGAGTGACTCCTGCGGTGCCCACGCCTGCCTGTGCAGAAGTGGAAGTTGTGTTTGGAGAGTTGCTTGGTGACAGTTCATCTAGGAAAGGTTTAGGGAACCAAACAGTTAAGTAGTTTTAATAAAAATGTATCAAAATTTGTAAACATATGTATCACATCTCTTTGATAATGAGGGAGCAGTTAATAAGTATTTGCAATCAATGTTCCTACCTGGAAGCTTTCTCTGAAAGCATTTCTGAGGCTGCTCAAACAACCCATTTATTTCTATCATTTTAACAACCTGTTTTCTCAAGGCAATTGAAATTACTTGCTCAAAGAGCTGTCTCCCCTCCTCTCCACCTACGACACGCTCTATTTTACAAAGCCTTGGCTCAGGCTCTGCCTTCTGGCTGTTTCTTGAACGGCTGGGGAAGATCCTGGAACTGGTGCAGGCTGGGATCCTGCTCTGCTGGAGGTGTTGGCAGGGCAGGTGGGCAGCTTTGGGTGACAGTGATAAGCTGGGCTATAATCACTCACGTGGAGATGCCTACCTAAAAACCAGCTTATGGGGGAAGTCAGGAGCTGCTTTGATGCAGGGCTTGGGTGTATGTGTGCACTAGAAATACTTGCACTGGCTGGAGGAGTGTTGATTTGGCAATGTGTGGAGCAGGGCACTTCTTCAGCTGTTCTTTAGAATAAAATATTGTGACATCCCACTGATGTATTCTGAGGACTTGTAGTACAATTCTTAGTCATCTGACCTCTGTGCCTGGTGCTTTCAGTGTCTGGATGAGCTGTTGTTGTGCTATATGAAAACCATGTATCCTGGTTTTCCTCTGGCACAGAGGTCCAGGGCCCTACCTGCTGCTTCCAGGACGTGTGGGCATCACGTAGGTTTGGATGACTTCTTTGGGCTGTTGGATCAGTGTTTCTTCCTCTTCATAGCAGTGTGTGTGAGTGCGTGGCTGGTTCCCAGAGCAATGATGTGCCTTCTTGAAGACTGCAGGATTAGTTGGGGTTGGTGCAGGAGTAGTTTAGGTCTCCCAGCCTGGGCACATCCCAGGTCAAGGCTTAATAGGTCAGTGTTGAAAGTGCCTGTTACAGAAGCAGCTTACTTTTGTCCAAGGAATTTGGCAGGTGATGAGTGAGAGCTTCAGCTTCCAGGGTTCTTCCCCACATACTTCTTACAAGGATTTAATTTCTCAGGCTGTACTGGTACTTTACCTTTCCCTGGGAAACTTGGAGCCATGTGGTTCTGACATTCTCTCATTCCCTGGGGTTATTCCCTGCCCTCCTCTCTGGGGATGTGTTAGGGCTCTGCTTTGTGAGATAACTAATAGGGCTGTCAGCCCCCTTGTCCCAAGAACCTGAGAAGACAAATAGTCCAACATGTGTAGCCACCTTTGCAGGTCCTGAGGCCCCGGCAGGAGCCAGCAGGGTGACGGATGGGCTGACGAGCAGGGCTGACACAACTGGATCAGCACCAATGTCAAAGGGGTGGAAGCTGGGCCTCCTTCTCCCCTCTGCTTGGCACCCCAGCGCCTCTGGGCCAGACAGTGGCCACTTATCACCCCTTCCTTCAGTGCCTGCTGTAAGCTGGCAGCACCAGAGCCTTGTCTAGAAGAAAGACACGAGTCATGGTCCTAATGCTCTGCTGTGGAGCTGCCATCTGTCCTCTCCTTGGATATCGCTGCCAGGGCAGCCTGGGAACATAACCCAGTGCTGGGGCTCTGTCAGGCAAACATCTGGTTAGACTGTGCTCTATGCCTCTGCCTTCCCTGCACGCTGTGGTGCTGCATTCCCTCAAAATGCTGAGCTTCTGTATGTACCTGCAGATACAGATGTGGATATGTATCTATTTTTTTTTTAGAATTTCAACTCTGCTTTGCATCTTAATGCTGCTTTCTTTGCCCAGCCTCCTACAGCCTCTCCTCTCTCATCTGGAGCCAGCTTCTGTGCTGTGGGAAGGGTTTCTTGTTTGGAGAGGACTGTGAAAATAATCTCATGAGTTTCTCTCTTTATGGACGAGTGAGGAAAATTTGGCAAAGTGGCTGCAAGTGAATCTTGTGAGCATGCTGGAGGGATGAGCTGAGAGCCCTGAGCCAGTCTCAGTGTGCAAAATCCATTAGTTACGAGCAGAGCTGCTTCTGGACTCAGCATTCAGTACCTGTTACAGCCTGAATTAGTCCCTAATTTCTGTCCCTTACAGTTAAAATTACTCAGACATTTCTTTTTGAGATGGGATATTGCTTCTGACTAAATACCCTAAAGCCATGGCTGTACTGACTATTAAATTGTTCTCAGGAATGCACTGATCCTCTTGTCTCCGGGTCAGTGTAGGCTGGTGTTGTCATCTGCATGCTGCTGTGGGGCTGGAAGAGGTACTTTGCTTTGCTGTAGGCAAGCAAATGCTGGGACACATTTGAGGACTCGATGGCTGCAGGTTTAATAAGATCAATACTACCTCTGGAAAAGATTATATGGTATACTAGGCAGCAAATAGAGCACTTCTGCTGGATTTGGAAACCGTTTATTGAGTCTGTTAGGGATGGTGAGGTAGAGGGGATGTATCTGGAGTGAATCACACAGTCGCAGTAGTTGAGAACTCCCACATTAAGGATTTTGCAGTCTATTAAATAATGGAATTAAAATCAAAATGAATGAGGAAGTTTTGTCCAAGAAGTCCTACCTGCAGCCACATCATCAGCCAAAGAACAGAGGAGAAACATGCTGCCCAGAAGATGAGTGCTTGCTCCTGTATCCATTGGCCTGCACCACCTTCCTGAAGCCTTGAAAGATGTCAGGAAGAGGGGAGGGTTGTCTGTCAGGTTTCTGTCAGGACAAAGAGCCAGTCAAGGTGGAAGCTTGGAGATCCTCCTCTTCCCACCCAGCAGGCTGCTGGCTCTTCCACCCACAGCTGGCAGGTCAGAAGTTGTTTTGTGCTGTGGAACATCCCTTGTGCCACACTGTGTGCTCTACAGCCAGGGTTAGTGCTGCTGCCTAACGCAGCCCACAGTGGGCTGGCTTGAGTTAAGGAGCAGCTTTTGGGAGCTCTTTTGGTCTTGTCTGAGCTGCCCTTGTGCTGCCATCACCTCCTGCGGTGTGCACTGGAATAATTAGCTCTAATCAGACATGAGCAATAGCCTGCCTGGTCACCCTCTCTGCTCCTGGGGAGCATGGCAGGGCACCTGACTCCTGTCATTTCTCTGGTGCTCTGTCCAGTCTCATTTGAAATGCCTTGCAGGATGAATTACGGTGCTCTAAGGGAATCTGCAAAATAGGATCACAGGCCAATTGAATCCATCTGCAAAATGTGGGAGGATGATGTATCACCCTATGGATGGATTCTGATCACCCCTTAATTTTTTTTCCTTTTAAAAAAATTTATTTTAAAACTCTTGGTGAGAGCAAGAAGAACAAATGCTGGAGGAACGAGGAGCTGGATCAGGCCATGCTGACTAAAGGTGGGTGATGCAGAAGGGAAGTAGGGAAGCAAGGAGAGATTCACACTGTCTGTTGGCCAGCCTGGTCCCTCTGAAAGCAGACTAATCTATGGGAGTGTTTCATGGCATAAAATGTGCTGGGATAGACTGGAATTACCATCCATGGGGAGGCTTTAGGAACAAATAACAACCTGCCCAAGTCAATCAAAGCAGCTTCTAGTAGGAGCTGTGAAGGTGCTGTGACCCACCTGGATGTTGCAGGTACCCCAGAGCACAAGGGCAGCTGAATGCAGCCCTCAGGATCTGCTTTAGCAATTCCTGGCTGGCTGGCCTGGCCATACTCCCCCGGGAATGTGGCCAAGGTCACCCATCTTGGCCCTGGTGTGGTTGGACTGCCAAGGAAGAAGTTAACCCCCTTGCACTTTGGGTGGATTGAGGTTGGGCTGGTGTTACTGAACTTCCTCCTCCTCTGGCTGGGATGCTCCAGCCATGGCCTGAGGGGGAAGGGAAATGAATTAAACCCATCTTCAGACACGTTTGTATTGATTCTGTCACTTTCTTGCTGCTTGCTGACAGGTGATGGATGGCTCATAATGCGACTGGCACAGTACATTACGTTTCCCATCCAGGGACTCCTAAATCATTTCAAATTTTCAAATTCCCTAATCAATATTTTATCAGTAGCAGAAGAAAGCGGAACAGACCCATTTCTCAAGAGGCAGAAGAATGAATGTGTGTGGATGCGTGCCTGCACATACATAGGCATGGGAGTTTGGGTATTTATAATCACAACTAAGGCACCCTTAGTTTAACAATTATATCTGCAACCAGAAAAATAAATACAGAAGTAGGACCAGGAGTGATGCTTACATTTAAGTGACTTCAGGATGAAGTAAATTAGAGATTTGGATTTCTGATATGAACATGGAGGATTAATGCCATGTGGACTTTGCACTCATTGCTCAGCTGGTCGCTCCATCCTTATGCAGGGTGCAGGGGGGTTGAGGCAGGTGCAAACATGCCTCGTTTTTTGGGGAAGGAAATTGGATTTTCAACCACCTCTAATGCAACAGGACTCAGATCTCTCACATGGCACTGAAGCAGTAATGGGGAAATATCCCTAGCAAGCCTGTCTGGAGCTGGATTACGTGGCCTGGATGGTTGTTTGTCTGGCACTTTAACCAAGCATGGTGATGCTTTCTTGGGACTGGGGTGGGCAGAGAAGCATCCTGGTGCCATGGTGTGTTGGCTCCTGGGGCACTGGAAGAGTAGATGGGAATGTGCCTGCAATGATGTGTGCTTGAAATGGTCCTGAGCAAACAGGGTGTGCCTTTCTACTCCTGTGCTGGTGTTTGCTGCCATAGGAGGATGTGATTCAGATGGGGCTGAGTGAGGGTAGAGAAAGAAGGACTGGGGCATTTCAGAGGAGGTGCAGGTGGACTCTGTGATGTTAGGATACTGTGTGGAGTGGCTGGCTCCAAACTGAGTCCCAGATTCAGTAACTTTCCATGTCTTCCACACTGGGCTTCCTTCACCAGTAGCTCCCAGTTCCTGCCTGGAATCTGGCTTTCTGCTGAGCTTTGGGATGGAAGAGCCCAGGGAAGAATGGAGCTGGTTCCCCCTGTTGTAGGAGAGTGATCTGTGCAAAGTGGAGGCAGCACCGGGCTTTGTTCTTTCCCCTCCAAAAGATGATCCTGGTGAGACAGCTGGAGCATGCCTGTCTTCCCCAAATCCTTCCTGTGCTGGTGGTCCTTCCTTTGTGCTCCTTGCATGCCCTGACCTCATCTGCTCAACAATCTTTCTCCATCCAATTACTCATTCTCTTAGGCTCTTGTTTTTTATTCCCAGACTGGATGTTTTCCAAGTAAAAGATTTATTCTTAAGCTATTTTTTCCTTCCCTGTGAAGAGCGCTTCCAAACAGCACAGATGTGAAGCTAAACATAACCTTCCTTGTTACTGTCACCTCTCCTCAGCGTTTGCCTGCCTGATCTGGTGTTGCCTTTGCTTCCAAGTGTTGTTTCACAGCTCAGTTATAGCTTGCTGCTGGAATACACAAGGTAGGTTTGCAGAGGGAGCAGGGCTGCTGCTCTTGGGGGCACAAGGTGGAGCTCAAGGGTGGCACTTAAACCCATGCTGACCTCCTGGCCCTTTCCCAGCCTGTGTGGGGACCCTTAGCTCTTTGGGCTGGTGTGGTGGCACGGGCTGAATAATAGGAGAGTCAGACTCTCCTTCTAGAGGTAGTTTAAAAAACTGCTTTTTACTCATAGAAGAAACTTCTGTGCCTTTCCACCCTGACCTCTCTGCAATTTAGGGAAGACACACAATGCTCTTTCCCCAAGGAAAGAGTGGCCTCACCACCAGCAGGGAGGTCTTATGCTACAACACTTCTATGCCAACGTTTTTTCTTTATGTTCAAAGTTTTCTGTGGGCTTGGTTTCAGAGACTTGATCCCTGCTGTGCCCATGTGGAGGTGAAATTTGCAGCTGTACCCTTTTCTCTCTGTTATCACATGCTCAGGGTTTGACAGGGATGGGGGAGGCCTCTGCTTTGTGCTGTCCACACTGCTTCCTCCCCCAGAGGCACTATGTGTAACAGGAACCTGGTTGAACATTGCAAAAAAATGTGTGGAAATAACTGATTTTCTACTTCTGAAAGCCTGTGCCTGATCTGCAGGAGCAGGAATCCTTTTGAAGAGCTCTTGCATACTTCATGTGTACCTGAGGCAGGTTGCAAGGCTGTTTTCCTTTTTCCTTGGTTAAAGATAAGATTTAATTGAACCATGGAGAAGTCAGTGTTTGCAGTGTCATTTACTGATCTGATGGCTGTTTGGAGTTGGGTCTGAAAGTGTCTGGAAGCAGAATTCCTTCAACCATGTTACTCTGGGAAGTGTGTCCATGATTCCTGTAGCACAGCAGGAGAGAGGAAAGGAGCTACTGAGGTGCCTCCCAGGGAGACAAGGTATTTGTCATGTAGCTGTCACCAACCACTCTTCAAAGTAAACTTAGTCACCCAGACTGCCTCCTGCTTTCCCTCTTTTAAGTACAACAGCAGGAATTGTCTTTTCCCTCCTGCTTTGGTGTTAACCTCCTCTTGTTCTGGTGCTTTTTGAGGACACATCATGTGTTTCACTGTAAGCAGGACAAGAGTCAGACCCAATCATTGCAACACAGGTGTGAGTCCCTGTCAATGACTGCATTGGGCTGATAAACTCAGTCCTTCTTCACAAGAGCTGAAGCCCATTGTTTGGGCACAGATGGCCATAAATACTGTTTCCCTGGATGAGGGATGTTCTGAAAAACTCTACCTGAGAGAGAAATGGGCCCTTACCACGTGAAAAAGTTTGCTGTGTGTTGCAGTTCTCATCTTTGTGGTTCCTGTGCCTGGGAAAGAGCAGAGAAACTGGGAAACTCTCTGCAAGCAGTATTAGGATTAGCTCAAACAGGAGGGGATGGGGTGAACTGGCTCCCCAAAGGCAGTGCTTAAACCCCATTTGTCCCTAGGATCAGGAATGTGTTCAACCCTAAAGCTCCAGGATGCAGCTCCACCCTACATCTTAAGAGGTCTTTTTCAACCTAAATGATTCCATGATTCTGTAGCTTACATGCTTTAAAATATACTTGGGTGTCCTGAAAGGATCTCAGGTTAGGAGCTGGGATTTATGTCCCTCAGGATAAAGAGCCTGGGGCAAACAGATCTCAGCTTGGCTTGTCACCTCTCTCAGCTGGCAGTGCCAGGGTTTCCTGCCCCTTTTGTAGTGGGACAGAGCTGGACATAGTGGCACAGCTGCTGTAAGGACAAGGAGCTGCTTGGGCAAGGAGGATGTGGGCTGAAGATACCTTGAGACTTCAGAGCTGTCCCTTGCCAGCCTACCAGAATACCGTACAGGAAAGTGAAATTTGGGTAACTTAGCAAAAAAACACCAAGGCTCTGTGTGGTTTTCAAATGAGCTGTGGTGGCATGAAGGGGAAATGCCCAGCTGGTTTTAATATCCAGCTTAAGGGAAGTCCTTTTGTTCATTTAGTCTTGATTTAAAGTGGTCTGAGGAGGTGTAATCCTCTTGCCTCATCTGGGTCTAATCTAAGCTGGGTGCTGATAAGCAAAGAGCTGTTTTTCCCTGACAGCCGCTTCTGCCAAGGCAGAAATAGCCTGCCCAAGTAAGCTCACCATAGCAGCATTTCTCATTCAAAAGTTAATAAGCTTTGAAATTGGATTTTAATCAACTAATCTTTGATCCTAGGCACTAGAGCTTGATTAGGAGTGTCCAGTAAACCAAGTTACATCTCTCTTCCCTGCTGTCTTCCCCCCCCAGTCTAGCAAAGAAAAGGCTGAGAAATGTTTTCAGCATTTGTGGACCTCTGCATTTTAGGGTTTGTGTTGTCCCTGTTCTTTTGATCTGATCCATTCCATGGATGAATGGAAAAACTGATCTCTGGAGGCCATTTACTCTTCCAAGGCTGTAAATGTCTTTTATCTGCTCTTTTAGGGAAAGAGATGAACCCCTTTTTTAACAAAGGTTTGGATTCAATCAGATGAGGTGGGATGAGGGATAGAAGATCTGCTGGCACCCTAACCATATCCCTCCTATTCTCAGCATCAATATAGAGTCCCATAAATTCTGCATCCCACAGAATCATGAAATAGCTGAGGTTGAAGGGACCTCTGGCATTTTGCCAGGCTGCAGAGGAAATCATAGCTGGACTTCAGGGTTACACTTCTGCTCAAGGGATGGATTCAGTTCAGACCTCTCCAACCCACTCCCCCTCCCCATAAATCTGACCAAACACTCCTGTCTCAATTTACCCCCCAAACACTTTTCTCTTGATCAGATAGAGGCTGTTTTTATTTTTTAAAGCTATATTTAGATTTGGAACAAGCTTCTGTTTCCTACAGAAATACTGGCTTAGTGAGCTCCCCAAGGACCACACAGTTCATCCCTGTGCTTGTGGAATGGTCAGATCAAATGGGAGAGAGGATTTGTTTGGGCAGCAGAGTGAGCACACAGAGGCACTGCACTGCTCACATGCTGTAGTCTTGTTATCTTGAGTCACCCCTGACACTGCTGTGGTGCCAGGGCTGGGGTGGGCTGTCCCCATAGGACACGAAACAACACGACGCAAACTTGCTGCTCTTTCTAAGGTAAAAAAGGGACTTTATTTTTCTGACTCTAACATTTATAGATTTCTAAAAGTGCCACTGGATTGGAGGGTGAAAGTGCCACCTCCCCAATGACACTGGACAAACGAACAGTCTTTCAAATTTCTCCTCCTCCATAAAAGAATGTAAAACAATAAATTATTTTCATAAAGTGCGTGAAAAAGTTCATTACAAGAATGTAAACATCAGAAGGCTTAGAAAATCTTAAAAAATCAGGGTGACAGTGGGCTCTCTGAGGGGCACCTCTCTCCCCAACACCACACACTTGGGATGCTGGGAGAATGGCACAGAGGCCCTGGAGTGGGCTTGCCATGAGTGGTTTGGGTTTGATGGGACATCGGGGAGCTGGTCACGCTGGCTCTGAGCAGAGTCTCTGCTCTCTGGTACTTCTGCTTGCTCTTCCAGAGGATGTTGTATTTCCCTTGCCCTGGGCTATGAACATCTCCTGGACATTTATCTTCTTTCCTCTGAGGAAAGGCAGTCGAGGGAGTGTAATGATCCTTCCGAACACACTTTACAACCTAGAATATCTATTCCATATAAAACTACCCTAATGGCCAGGTTTTACTGTTTCCAGTGCTTTACAGAGGATTTAAGCTCTGTGATGGCACTTGCCAGGAATATGAACTGTGGTGTGTCAGTTTCTGGGGGCTGTCCAGCCTGTGCTGGGCTGACAGGTAGCTTGAAGGGAAGCTGGTCTAGTGGGCAGGATTGGCTAAAAACTGTTCAGAAAATAGTGTGCTTAGGGTGAGTCAGCTTGCTCTGGAGGTGATGCTTCTAGCCAGCCACAGCCACATGATAAATGAAAAGTGACAATAATCTACTAACCCTCAGGCCAATACAGTTAGGAGAGCTGATTGTACCAAGGGAGGGATGAAGGTAGCCTGGTTAGGATCCTCTGAGGCCTCTGGATTTTAGAGACTTTGAGGGGTGCTGATCCCCAAACCTCCCCAAGCTGTGAGTGGAATTCAGAAGCCCTCACTGGGCTGATCCTTAGAAGGAGTCCAGAGCAGGTCTGATGCCCCACAGAATGGCAGGTGGTGTCCCAGAAGCTTTTCCCAGGCCATGCTGAAAATAGAGGAGGTCTTGCCTTGTGTGGCCCCAGCTGTGAAGAGATGATGGCCTTGTACAGGGAAATCTGCAGAGCCTTTCAAGTTTTTCCTCATGTTTTCCATTCCTACTTGATATTTCTAGCTAGAGCTAGTTTTCTTCTTTCTAAGTTCAGATAAAGAGCGGCCCCCCAACAAACCTCAGTCCTTTATTGGGTAACCAAAGACCAAACTGTTCTCACTCTGGTGGAATTTGGTGGTCAATTATTTTGTGAAGCTTTTTGGAGTGAAGCTGCCCAATCCCATAACAGAACAGCAAGTCTGGTGTAGTGAAACAGCATTGCAGGCCTCAACTTGTCCTCCAGGCTCCCTGAAAAGTGAGAACAAGCTGCCAGCAGCCATGGTGGGTGTGAAGACCAGATCCTGCTTACTTTGGGACGTGTGAATGTTTTGACCTTCTTAGGGCTTCCCATTGCAATGTTTTAGGGCCTGATTTCTGACAGGGCTCTGCATGTCCCAGCTTGTGTCCAGCTCTCATGCCCAGCTGACCCCAAATCTGAACATGAGATCAGGTTTGGACACTTCTCCATGTGCTGTGGTATATGTTTGTGTGGCTGAAGAGAACAGGCATAGCTCAAAACATCTAGGAGAGAATAACTCATCCTATTCCTTCCTCCTGACCATCTTTTCAAGGTGATTCCTCATTATTGCTTCCAGCAAGCCACTGGAAGGACTAAAATCTCTGGAGATGTCCCTTCTGGAGAGCCACCCAAGTTAGAGCCAGCTGCTGAGCTACAACTTTCAGATTTGAGATTTTTTTTTTGCTATGGCGTTTGAATAGAAATACTGTGTGTCCAGTTGTGCTTATGTTTGGTTTTGGTTAGGGTTTTTTGGGGGGAAAAATGAAGGCTAAATGGATTATGCTGTGCAGGTAGAGGTAAGCAGCTGATGGTCATGGAAGGAGATGGTCATGGAAGTTCAAGGTCTTTGGGACCTACATGAGTTGAGAATACAGGAGAACCAATTTTGAGTCCATGTCCACCTTGATTCAGAGCAATGTTGAGCTTTTTCCTTCTCTTAGGCTCATGGCCTAAGGAACCTCTCTTTTGATCTGTGCTTAAACTCACCTAACATGGATCCATCTCCTTGGAAAAGGTTGGAAATATTGAAATAGCACTTTTAACTGTGTTTTTCATAGTTGTGTTGTGTTGGGGCAGGTTTGGTTATGATTGAGGGAGCTAGTAGGAGGATTCTATGGAAATGCAAGCCTGGGCAAGGAGGAGGAAGAGGAATGGAAATTTATTGTAAAGCCATTGCTCCAATGGGAGGGGAAGGTGTTTGCCTAGGAATGTTTTGAAGGATTGGTGCTCAATGGGCTGACAGAAGCCAGTCTGTGATGAACCACTTGGAAGACTTGATGATGCTTAGAAGTTGAGACTGGGGACCCACCAGTGACATTATTCTTTCCTTTTACTGGGGGCAGAGTTTGTCTATATCCCTAAGGAGGAGGACCAGATCCTGGACTCGTGTGGGGATGGTAGTGCCCAGCTCTGCCCTGGAAGGCTGGGGCTGGCCTGGACGAACTGCAGAATTAATTTGTCTGCTCTTCTCCCTATCCCAGCACACAGTGACCTCCAGCTGAGCCCAGGATCTGTGGCTCATCCCTTCTGAAGGACACAATGAAATCTTGCCCAGGTGACAATCTCCAGGGACTGCTTTGCAAAGACTTGCCAGAGCCGTGGCAACCACAGACTCACTTAAATTCCAGCAGCGAGCTAGCTGGTGCCAAATCCCATTTGTATCACTGAGAAAAATGGTAAAATCATTGTTAGGTGTTCACTAAAATACTCTAAATTTTAGAGAACACGAAGCATGAGTCAGGCATTGAAACCAGCATCCAAAGGAGGGAGGGAGTGGCAAGAGGCAGCAGGAGTGCTTATGAAATATTTTGTTTCACTGGCAAGAGGACAAGAAATAATTGGGCCTTAAATCAAGGAAATGGGAGAATAGGAACAGCAAATCAAGGGAAATGGTGGAAAATTAGGTCTTCGAGTAGAGTAATGTGTACACATGATCACCTGGTGGTTCTGGCAGAGATATATGCCCATAAATCTTCCCTTTTAACCTCTTCCCTGTTGCTTTATGGGGAATAGTGTCAGGCTTGCTGGCCCCATCCATCTTTTCTTGAGACCACTAGTTTTGGTTTCAACTTGCTTGGTGGCCTGAATCTGCTTTAGAGCTGGAGAGGGAGCTCCCAGCCTGTCTGGACTCCTTGAGCAGCCTGGAGACTTTGACCTCCAAGACAAGATCCATCCTGTGTGTGGGATGGGGTTGGATGGTTGGGGTGAGCTGTGAAGGACCCTCTCCTAGAGCTGTAGTGTGTGGGTACACACTCAAAGATCTTAAAACACAGAACTGAGAGATGTTAAAACCTAGAAGAGCAAGGTAACCACTCTGGAGACCCTGGCACCTCCCTGCTATTTAAGCACAGGACATCTCAGCAGGCTCTTCCAGCTGCAAATTCTGCTATTTAAAAAAAAAAAAAATCCCCTTTACACCTCCCTTAAGATCCTAGGCTTATTTTTCTTATAAAAATAATGAAATGTAAAAATAAAGCTTCCCCTGTTTGCTTTGTGCCAGCCACCCCTCCCTTTGCACAGTGCTCATTAACTCCCCTAACGCTCGAGTCAGACACGGCCTCTGGTTAAAAACAGCAACCGCCCTCGTGCCGTGCCTGTTTCCCAGGAGCTGACAGCCAGACAATAACACCAATGGGATCATCTTCATCAGAAGATGTCAGCCCCTCTGTAAAATTTACATAACTTGAATTTGGAGTCGGTGGTGGGGGGAGAGGAGGGAAGCAGATTGAAAAAAATGTTGGAAAATAAGTGGAAAGAGGGAAGCTGCTGTTTAGGAGAGGCTGCTGGAGAAGCTGCCTCTCCGCATGTCACTGCTGAGGGATCTTTTGGGCAGGTAGGAATTTCTGCTCCAGGATCACAGGTGATGTGTTATGTGGCTGTATCAGTGGTTGGACTTGATCTGGAGGTCTTTTCCAACCTTAGTGATTCTCTGGTTTTCTCCAGCACAGTTTTTCTGATCCACTCTGGTACCTGGGGAGAGAGTACTCAGCAAGAGTGGGGTGTTAAATTATTCTGTCAGAAACAAAAGTCTCTGCTGAACGTTGTTTTAAAATAGCCAGCCTGGGCCACATGGTTTGAGGAGCTCTATTAGTCAGATAAAAACATTGTCTTGTGGTATTTAGGCAGAACGGGGGTGTCCAGAAATGTCTTAACACAAAAACTGCTCCTTGAAAGCCTTTAACCTGATTTTGTTTGGCTGTTGGTACATCCTGGTGGGAGTCTGATGTTGTTCCACCTCTGGCTGCTCTAGGGCAGCTGCCCAAGGAAGGCAAGCCCAAGACCAGGGACTGTTAGGGTGACACTGCTGATCCAATTCCTGCTTGAAATGGCTGCATACCCAGGGGCAGGCTTCCCCAGAGGGAAGGGGAGAAAGCCATCACTTGCTGCTTTGGTGTGGGAGGAATTGTATCCATTTTGGACATCTGGGATGAGGCTCCTCAGCTCCTTCACCTATGGCTGTCAACATAGCCCAGTCTGGTGTTACATGGTTTTGGGGTTCAGTGCTCAATGCTATTGTGGATCCCCTTTCAAGGCCTAGATGTTGGAGTTTTTGTTTTGTTTTTTTTAGTTATCATCACTCCAGAGTGATGCAGAGGAGTGAGCATTTGTGCCAGCAGCAGCTGAGGGTATCAGCAGCTGTCTGGGGCCATTATGCAGAAGTTCAAGTCCTGGCCAGAGTGTTGAGTACTAACAATCCCTGACTGAAGACACGTCCGAGACATGTCAGGCAAAAGCTTATTCTTTCTTAGTGTATGCTTTTTTGAATGTGGGAGATGCTGTTTGGAATGAGTGTCTGGGCACAACAGCATTGCTGTTCCTGCCTGCTTTTCCATCACCTCGCTCTCTCTGCCTGTTTGTTTGCTATTGTGGCTGTGTTATTTTTTTCTCTCCCCGCTTGTTTCATCTCTGGCATAAGAAGTTATTCAGCCCCCGAGTGCGCAGGAGCCTATTGTGCTCAGAGAGCTGCAGCACAAAGGATTCCAGAGACAATCTTGTTCCCTCTTGTTAGCACAAGCTGCCCAGCCAGATTCAGAAACACATCTGCAAGTCTTAAAAGGAGTTATGCTCTGTTTGACTGCAGCTTAAAGCACAGGGAATAGGGATGGGAGAGGCCTTTCAGGAGCCTGGTGGGTTTTATCAGCTCACTCATGGTCCTGTGGCACAGCTGCAGCCCAGACCATGCAGATGTTAGTGAATGCCTGTGTTTGAGATGGAGATTTACTTTGCAGCTGGTCTGAAGATAAGCAGTGGACAAACTCTCCCCTTGAGAACCTCTGGTTTGTAGGGTATGGAGATGCCACACCAGGCAGGCTGCAATTTTAGCACCAGAATGGCTGAGTTGGTGGTGTGGGAATGCTCATTAGTCCTGGTGTTCAGCAGGGCTCAAATGTGGGTGCAGACCTCTTTGACTGCTTTCCTGCAGTGGCAGCTCTGAATGGCACTGTGCTGTAGGCATGGATCTACTTCCTTAGCAGTAGCTTCATGCTTTCCAGGGCTCCCAGAGAAGTGCCTGTGCAGGGACACCAGAGGGTGTGTTGCCAGCCCTGCCACATGGTGGCTGTCAAGGGCACTGAAGCACAAGAGATGACTTCAGGAGACCTGGGTTCCTACATCTCCCGGAGCTGTTCCAGGTAAGCCTGTTTGAATGCTGTCTTGACACTTGGCATAACCCCAGCTTCCATAGCAGGGCTGAGAGAAGCTCTAAGCTTGGGTTCTGCAGGTCAGTTTAGTCACTGGTCTGTTTGAGTACAGCTCTGGTCCAGCTGGGGCAAGATGAGGTTTTTCTGACTACAGAATAACAGGATGGTTGGGATTGGAAGGGGCCTTGGAGATCTTCCCATTCCTTGCGAATTCCAGTGGGTAATTCCATGTCCTTGCCATGGGCAAGGACACCTTCTACTAAATCAAATTGCTCTGAGTCCTGTCCTGCCTGGCCTGGAACACTTCCAGGGGTAGGGCAGCCACAGCTTTTCTGGGCAACCTTTGCCAGGGCCTCACCACCCTCACAGGGAAGAATGCTTTGCAAATATCTCATCTAACCTCCTCTCTTTCAGTTTAGAGCCCTTCCTCCTCTTCCTGTTGCTCCAGAACCTTGTCCAAAGTCCTTTTCCAGCTCTCTTGTAGCCTCTCTCAGCATGGGAAGGGGCTCTAAAGGTCTCCCTGGGGCCTTTTCTTCTTCAGGCTGGACAGCTCCAACTCTCCCACCCTATCTCCATTGGAGAGGTGTTCATTCCTCTGAGCATCTTTGTGGCCTTCCTCTGGACTGGCTTCAAGAGGTTCACATAAACCTGTGGAAAACCAGGGAAACCCCTCATCTCTAGATCTGCACAGATGGGGGGGGTGGGGGGGTGGTGGTTAAACCCATGCCACTAATCTTTCCTTGCTCCAGTCTTGTGAGACAAAGTATTCCCAAGCTCATGGATCAACCTTCAAGCTGAGGCGTGCTCTGTGAAATGTCAGGCTTGGGGTGACCTCTTCCATTTCACCTTGGATGCTGCTGGAGTTCAGCACTGCACTGAAATAGGAGAAGAGGAGGTGTCCAAGCAAGTGGCAGGGACAAACAGCTTTAAAAAAGCCCTGCCTTTGCAGAGTGCTATTTCTTTTAACCTTTAAAGACTCTGCCTTGCTTCTTTTCAAAGCCTCCTGCTTTGATTTCCCGTTCACAGTTGTCTTTCTGGCAGCCCATGGAAGAAAGGAGACACGGATGAGGGTTAAAGAACAGCTGCAGGAACATAATTAATGCTTTGCAACATTTCTGAAGGCCTTTAGCACCTTGCCGTGACCCAGCCTGTAACATCTGTGCCTTGGCAGCAGCCAAGCTGTAAAACTCCCCTCCTCCAAGTACTGCACAGAGCAACTGTCACCTGCCCGAGGCATGCAGTCAGGGCAAAAACGTAACAAATCAGTACAAAAGGCAGGCTGGAGCACAGATGGCAGGTCCTTGGGTGCTGGGCTTGGCAGTGGTAAGGGGCCTCCAGCTGTTGATCCCTGTTAGGTGTCCAAGGGGGGAGGTGGAAGGATGCTGCTGTTGCAGAGATTTGATAGGAGAAATAGGACACAGCCAAGTGCGAGCATCCCTGCACTCTCCTGTGTTCTCCCCCACAGAATGGGTGTGGGCCAAAGGCAGAGCCCCAGCCCTGCCCAGTGCTGTCAGGATGATTGCCTGTGCAGCTGTCACCTACCCCGAGGGATGCCAAATATGTCCCCATTTGCATCATGTTTTATCAAGGTCTGTCTTTTGCAGCACTTTTCCCTTTATGTGGCTAAAGGGCACCTTCAGGGCTTGCCACCCTCATTTTTATGTGAGCTGTAACTCAGTGCAAAGAAGACACATAAGTGACTTCTAACCCAATCCCCTAGGGTTCCAGCTGGCATTCTCCTTTCAGTCCCAGACCCAAGGCACAGCTGGAGCTAACTTGATGACCAAAGAGAAGCTGAACAAAACCATTTTGGTTTTGAAGATTAACTTTTTTTCTTCTTCCATATTTCCCATTTCCTCCCTGTTTCGCTGCAGCCAGGCCTGCTGAGTTTCCAACCTTCAAAGCCCATCGTATCCAGCTGGACAGGAGAGAGCCTGCCAAGGGGAACTGTTCATCCTTTGTTCTTTTTGGTTCTCTGAGAGGCCTGTGACTGTAGTGGATGCCAAGTAGCCCTGACCTTCACCTGACTGGAGTTCCCAGCTGCTACAGTGTTATTACAACATCCCTGCCTGACAAAAATTCAGCTTTGTTCCTTGTACCTGGAAGTTTTATATGACAAATGTGTCTAATTTCTAATTCTAGCCTCCTTTAGGTGGACCGGAATGTCTGCTGCCTGGGAGAGGTTTGTTGATCCAAAAGGCTGGAAGGAAGCACTACATTTCTCTCCTTTGCCTCCTGTTAGAAATGTGCCAGAGACACTAATCCAGCATTTGAATTTCAGCCAGGTAGCTGGAAGGGACTGCATCTCCTCAGCACCTTCCTCTGATGGACTACCCAGCTCTGCTTCTCGTCACGCTTCCCTGTGCTTCTCTTCCTTAGGGCAGGAGGGAGGTGTTGCTGGAGAGGCCGACTTTCCTTAAAGAAAACTCTTGTTTCACGAGTCAGATGAGGATGTTTTGCTGCATCTCTGATGAGTTTTCTCCCCTTTGGAAGGAAAAGTGTCTGGGTTTGCAGCAGGCTCCCTCCTGGTAATAAAAATGATGGGATTACTTCAGGCACAGCAGCTGGGGAATTAGGCCTGAGTAACAGCATATTCTAACATCTCAGACATCTTTGTTTATGCAACTTAAACAATGCCTGAGCCACGACATCCCTGTGGGCTTGGTGAGCCCCATCAGCTCTGTGGGCACCTTGGAGGCAGATCTCTGGTTTTGCAGCAGCTGTGGGTTTAACTCTGTGTCTGTAGCTACATGCCTATGCACTACTTTCCTTGATGGGGAGGAATACAAATTACTGCCTGGCTGAGATGGCTTGGCTATGTTTAGATTTCTGGTGCTGAATTATTTTTCATTTGGCTGGCATTCATAAGGAGGTATTGTGGTTTTTTTTTTTCCTGGTGTTAGTGCCCTAGAGTCCTAATTCTTGACCAGTTCCTTTTGCTGGAGTCTATGCAATCACCTTCTTACCCTGCAATCAGGGTGGATTTTTAAGGGAACTGGAAGAAGCCACAGAGTATTATTTTCATTTGTGAATTCCAGCTGAAATAGAAAGTACCTTGCTCTGGTGGTCAGTCCAGTGTCAGATGTGTCCAGGTGTGCTGGTTGGAAAATGGTAAGCAACCTGCTGCATGAAGGAGAAAAAGGAGAGAGAATAATCATGGGGGAGCAAAAGCTGAAATGCTCTGAAAATCTGGTATCAACAGTCAGGAGTATGAGGAAACACTTTGGGCTGTGCAGGCACATCAGAGGGGAAGAGGAAATAAATGGCATGCCAGAGAAGAAAGGGCAATGGATTAATAAGTTGCACAAATAGGATTGCCATCGCTCCTGCTCTTTGATTTATTCTTCTCAGCTCCAAGACACTGATTTTAAAAAGAAAATTAATGCCAAGATTGTGTGTGAAACGTACATAAAATCCCAAGCATTTGGTTAGGAAGCTTCTTGTTTCTCTCAAGAATATTTCTCTCTGTGCAAATGTATATGCTCTGGGCAAATCCCCTTAAAGCTACTCTGTGGTGAAGGCCCTCGAATACTGGTGGTTGAATGAGAGCATATTCACTTTTGCACTGGAATTTCTAATTGTATGGGGGAAAACCTCTCGTTTCTACCCAATTCTCCTGAAGCAAGGAAGCATTACATTCTTCTGTTTTGCCTCTTATTAACAGAGTTTCTAGAGGTGCTGAGCTCCTGCAGTTCCTAGTGACGTGAGCAGGGCAAAGCAACCTTGGAAACTAGATGTGAGAGCTCTCCAGAGAGAGCTTTCCTTGCAATCCCAGTGCATCCTGCAAGATCCCAGATGTGGGACGTGGTGTGTTTGCTGCATGTCAGTTTGCCTTAGGATTCTCACCTGCTTTATTGCCCTGCGTGGTGGGATACTCAAACCAGCGAGTCACTGCTCAGGCCAGATGATGGGACCTGATCTGAGTGCTATTACTTTTGGGTGGTGGTTGTTTCCCTTTGATTGCTGGGCATAAATCTCCTGGGGGTTTATAATAAATATGTCAGTGGGATCCTGGCTGTAGAGTCAGAGTGAGTGTCTGAGGCACTGCCCGTGTGTTTGTCCCCAGTCCTGTTGATGTGGCAGGGTGCAAAGGACTAGTTAATCAAACTGCAGAAATTAGGTGCCACCTGGCCATTTTTCAGTTGTCACCTGGTGATCAGACAGAGCAGCTGCTGCAACAGCCCCAGGCACTCAGCCTGTGGTGTTTGACAGTGAATTAAACAGCAGGACCATACTTTCTGCTTCTTTGCTCTTACAAATTGGGACTGAGTCCTCAAAGCAACCGTTCACCTGTAGAGGAGAGGAGGAAGAACGGGGATTGTGGAATAAAACAGACCGGTCAAGTAATTTAATTCTTAAATCTAGTCTCCCTTGGGCTAATCTCCTCCAAGCCATTCTTTGCTCAGGTCAACTGCTTTTAATTAGCAAGCTTCATTGATCAGGGCAGGAGTGGGAGCTGGTGGGTTGCTGTCCAGGTCTTTTTAATTAGAAGCTTCTCTTCCTTGCTGGAGGAATGGTATTACCCAGAGAGGAACCTGGCAAGAAGGCTTGCAATTGTTTGAAGAAGGCTGACCTACGATCGCCTTCACGGCATCTCTCCTGGCAGTGTCAGGGGTTAGCAAATTTTCAAGTGGAGAAAGAGGGAGGAAAAAGAACCAAGCCTGAAAGAAAGTTGTGGTAGCACTGGGAATTACTGTAGAGATGTAGTTGCAGGCAGGAGTGTGGGAGTGTGTTTTTTGTCCTTCCTAGGGAAAAGCAGAAAAAACCAAAGGTCATTGCAGACACCTCCAGTTTCCCCAGCATCTTCAGTCTGCTTTCTGAAATGTTGCTGCCCAGCAACAGGAGAAATGGAGCACCTTTGTGGGAAGGAGAGTAAAGAATACTTGCTCCCTGCCTTGAGGAGGAATGCCCTGCAGTCTAACAAGGTAGAGGCTGCTATCACAGTTTTTCCCTCTTACAGTGGTTCTTTGGGGCAATAATAGTAGTGGGGTAGGGTTTTTTTGCCCTCTTGCAGCAGTTCTCTGGGGCAATAATAGTAGGGATGGGGCTCACCATGTAACTGTAGCTTTGGGCAGGGGTGCTGGTGGTGTTGCTGACTGGCTTCTCTAGCTGGTGTCCTTTTAGGGTTACAAGACCGAAAGTGAACCCCTAAAATCTTCCATCTTCTGAAGGATGACACTTTACTCCTCTTTCCTGTAAATGGAAAACAACGGATATGACCTGATTTTAATCCTTCTTTACTCCATGACCAAAAGTGGTAATTTCTATTAAGTGTAGATGCCCACACTTCAAGGATGTGGATGCACCTGTATCTCTGTTCTCTGCCAGGTCCCCCTCATGGTACAGTTGTCCTGAATTTTGGATGGATTCTGGCACAGGTAGTTGGCTATGTGGTGACTGCAGGTGCAAATCTATGGGCTGTCATGATGTGGTTCCTGGGTGATAATGCTCTTGGCCTCTGGGCCTCTGCAATTCATGGTTAAGGAAAATACATCTAATATTAATTAATTAGCACAAATTTGCTATTTTATGTATTTGATCAACTCAGCCATGAAAATTCTGAAATGCAGTTAAATCAAACAGAAAGGAAGTGGCTTTGTATCAAAGGATTGAATTAATATAATTATCTTATTGATTAAATCATCAAATCAACCTGCAGCCCCTTTATCTGCTTTACTTGGCCATTTGGGAAAGCATCAGCTCTCGACCCCTGAAGCACCATTTTCAGTGCCAATGCCTGTCTTTATATTCCAGTCAGAGAGCTGATCTGCAGGTAGTCTGCATCTGAATGTCCCCTGGAGAGCAAGGCTCTGATGTCCATTACATCTGTCAACCAAAATTATATATATTTGGGCAAGAGGTGATCTCTTGTATACCCACTCTATTGTGGCTCATAGAATGGTTTGTGTTTCAAGGGACCTTAAATATCATGTAGTTTGTTGTTCCAGGTGTGGAAAGGCTGGTGAGTCATGACTTTTTAGGGCTCCACATGCCATAGGAACACAGGTATCTGTCTTGTAGGCCAAGGGCTACTTCAGGGGCTGGTTTTGGAGCTGGGGAGGTGCCCTTGAAATGTCTTGTCTAATACTTTGGGTTTCCTGTTCTTGCATCTTGATGGAAAAGTGTGTGAGTGGAAAGGTATTGGTATTATTATTAATAAATGCTAACATGGGCTAGCTTAGGGAGACCTCCTCACAGGACTGATGTTCTGCTGCAAGTAATTTTAGCCAGTGGGTTTAGTTGCTCAGCTATTTAATGTATCACACTGGTTTCCTGGCTGGAGGTTGCTGTCTTAGTCCTGTCAACTACGAGACCTTGCTAATGGCCCTGATTCTTGGTGCCTCACCAGAAGCATGAGAGGAAACAGCAATGTCATAAAGAAGTTATGTCAGGGAGAGCCTGGCAGCTGCAACCTGGAGCTGTAAAATGTGGGCTTAAGTTTAAATGAGGGTCAGCTTCCCATTGGAGTAATCCAAATTTTAACCAGGCAGCCAGCCAAGAGCTGGCAGTGATTAGTCAGAAGCATTATGATCTGTGAGCCCACTTCTGTTGACCCTGCAGGACTCCTAACTTGAAAACATTAAAAACTTGACACAATTTGGTCCTAAAATTATCATTGAGCCCCTCGAAGTTTTATCTTCCATAGACATGTGCAAGAGCCAGTTGCTGTCTCTGCAAGCAGATAAGTTTAAGTTGGTTTTAGGCTTTGAAGCAATGCTGAGCTTTGTGTAGGAGTTGGACAAAAGGTTAGGTCTTTTGAGAAAGTCCCTGCTTTGGGCTCTGTTTCCTAGTCCCAATCTGTGGCTGTCTCAGTGGTCCTGCAGCCACCTCATTGCTGATAAGCGATGCCATTTCATCCTTAATCATTCCAGCTGACAGCAGCGAGGATGACTCATCCACAGCACTGTTGTTGGGGTGTGAGTTTAGCCTCCAATTGTGCTGTGAGGAGAGAACAAGCAGGAAGGGTTCCCAAGGAGGCTGTGTTGTTCCTGCCAGCTCAGGGCTGCTGGCAGGGGGCTCAGGCACTGACAATATTGCTGGGCTCTCTGAAATCTCATTCCTGACATGCCTCAGTAGGGGGTGAAAGGGTAAAAAAAAAAAAAAAAAAGGGACACAATCCAGGTTTGGCTTTGTGCTGTGCTCAAACTTCTCCATGGTTCCTCCTTCTCCAGGAAACAGTGGCTCTGCAGGTGAGGCGTGAAATACATCCACTGAAGAAATTGAAAGAGACTGTCTCAGCAGGGGAGGGATTCGAATTCTGTCAGATTTGGGGGGGAGGTTTCCAGCCTTCCTTGGATGCAGATTTCCCAGGGGTGATGCTTTTCGTCCTGCATGTGATTTTTGCTTTTGGCAAGCTGCCCTTTGGCGCTGTGTGTTGCTTGAGATGAAAGGCTGGAGCGAAGCATGTTCTTAACACTTAGGAAACCAGCTGTGTTGTCAGATTCACCTTGAAATACTGATGAACAGCTTTGCAGGGGCCAGCCCTTGTGTTACCCTACCTTGCCCAGGCTGCTGCCTTGGCTGGAATCCATAGATCTGAGGAAGACCATGGCCTCCCTTTCTGGTGGAGACAGCAGCAGGAGAGACAAGTTGATTGGGGACACAAAGAAGAAATGGTTTGGTTCTAGCCTCTGATTCTGGAAGTCTGGTTCAGCCTTTGAGCTTGCACCCTGTGCTGATGTCCCCTCTGTGATAAGCCAGCCCTACCTGGGCTGTCCCTGAGCAACACCATTCGTCCTGGTTCCCTCCTGGAGAACTGTCACATTCACCCATTGGTGTCAACTGATGGGGCCTTCCTCTTGTCAGGATTTGCTTTCCTCTGGTAATGCTGAGACATGGGAGCTTCCCCTTGGAAAGATACTTTCAAGTAGATGGGATTAATAATTTCTAGGTGGATGGAAATAGCTGAAAAACATCACTTGGAAATGTGTGCAGTCAGGCACTGAGAGCATCCTTGCTGTGGCATTAAAGTCAACATTTCTGGCTGTGTACAGAAAAGTGATGATGGGTTGTTATTGCAAGTATCTGCAGTGCAAGGGAGATCCCTCTGCTAGAGAAGGTCACTCTGTAGCAGGAGTGTATGATTCTGATGGTGCCTGGTGTGATCCCTACAGTCTGGTGTCAGTGCTCTGATTTATAACCCTTACAGTGCCATGGTACCTGCAGTGTCAGAGACCTCACCTCCCCTTCTCTGATGCCTTGCTTGCTTTGTGCTGGTAAACTTTAGGAGCAGCTCCTGTAGATTTGTGTAAAGTCAGATGCCTTTGCTTCTTCCTCTTCCTCCTTCCTTCCAGTATGCCTGAACAGTGTGTATCTGACAGGTTGATGTGCCCCAGGAAGATCTGTCTGTTCCCTGTTGGACATCACAACCCTTTTCCCTCTTTGCTTCTATCAACCAGTCAAGGTTTGTGACAGGGGAGTGCTCTGACTGCTGGACCATGTTGGTGTTTGAGCATCCCTGGGCTATGCATGAGCTGCAGGTGGGAGGGTGCCCCAGGTGCTCGATGCCTTTGTTTTCCCTGCTTGTCCAAGGAGGGTGTGATGGGGCTTTGCTTCCCTTCCCCCTCTGTATTCCCTCACCTGAGAGTAAATGCTCCAGCAGAGGATTTGGTGTCAGTGCTGGCACATCTCATGACACTGCACATGGTAGCAATTCCAAACTGTTCCAGCTCTGCAGCATCTCCCTCCTCTTTCCATTCCTTGCCCTCCTTGGGCTGCCCACATATCTGCATAGGGACATGGCCATTCACCCTGTGGACAACTCTGAGTCTGGACTACTCTTTTTTGGCAGAACAGCAATCTGTGCTTAGGTCAGCTGTAAATTAAATCGAGCGGCACAAAGGATTTAGTGCACCTTGTGGATAAAAATTGCCTTGGGCTGGACAAAAGAAACACACATGGCATTCCCTTTCTCTCTTCCTGTGACTGCTTAGGCTGTGGTTGTTTTTTTCCCTTTTGTCTCCCACTCCATGGCATACAACGCAGATGTTATTTGCATCTTGGTGTGTCTCAAAACACTATGAGGCTTCTTACTAGCAATGATGAATTCAGTGTATGCAGCATAGAGCTGTGATTTCCCTCAGGGTCCTTTGTAGTAATAATTTCTGTAAATAAAGGCTGGAATTGGGATCTCTGTTGTAATAGGATTTTATTTGTGCAAGGGCTGGTAGCCATGTCCCCCTGATGCTGCCCTGTATTAGGATTGTAGAGTTTATGACAGCTTTGTGTGTGGCATGGGAAGGGTGGGCTGGCACAGAACACCCTTGAAGGGAGGGAGAGGAGTAGGACTCATCTAGGGGAAGTGCTGGGAAGTTTGTGGGCCAGAAGCACAGTGCTGATGGGCACCTCCACTGTCTCTTGAATCGCTGGATCTCGCCAGACTGGTTTGTATTCCTGACAAGTGGCTGGCTTTCTGTAAAGACCCCATGGCCAAGGTAAAGTCCCCATCCTGCGTAAGGTGCCAAAGCCTGTGAGTCTAGGAGGAGAAGAAAGAGCTGGAGAGGATAAGGTCTGAACAGGCTCCAGCAGCTCTTGCTGCTGCTGTGACTGCACTGATGTGTGTGGAGGAAAACTGCAGCCTCTCAGTTTGTCTCTGGACTTGCAGAACTGGCGATTCCGTGAGCCGGTGACTGCGGTGACCCGCATCGCGAGGCAGCTGCCTTTCCGAGAAGCTCACCTCTAGAAAGCACACACCACTGCTGAGAGAGCAATTTGTCAGCCCCTCGAATAAAGAGTGCAAGGAAAGGGTGCCTTTAATTATGCCTGCTTGGGAGAGAGGTGAGTGAGGAGCGCGTGTGATCGCAAGCCTTGCGGGCTGCTAGGTTTTCTTCTCACCTGTTCTGTCAGTAAGAGGCGCATGGGGGAAGCACGTGCCTGTTCACACATTCACTCTGCTACCCCTGCTGGGTGCAGTAACTCTTCCTGTGCTGGTGAAAGGATGTTGATGGAAACTTCTCTTCAGTGGGAGGACTGGTGGCTGTGCTGGAAGTGATGGGGGCTTTTGTGCCTGGGCTGCTGCAGCATTGCAGAGCATCGTTGTTGCAGGATCCTGAGCAGCTGTGGGTGAATGCAACATGCTTTGAACATACCTCAGACGTGTTGGTAAATTAAGATTTCTATTCTTGTGCTGGCTGTATCTCATCCTGAATTGGTCCTGTACCCACATTAGGTGGGCTCAGTACCACCCAGTGATGTGAAGCTGAACTGTAGCTCTACTCCACTATGGAGGTGAGAGGCTTTTCCTCAGGCAATGATGGCAAAGTATGTGTGCCAGGTTCTGTGTCAGCAGCAGAGAGTTGTGCTGTTCTCAAAAATAACCAGGTGCTAGAATTGTTTGTCACGTGAAAAGGTGTGCTGGCACTTCATCCCTCCCTGGCATCACGGGAAGGCTCAAGTGAGCTCTGACAAAGCCTGCACACCATTCACAGTGTAATTAGCACCACAAGTCTTGCTAATTGCTGAGGGTTTTTTCTCTTCCCCCTCCCTTTTTCCAGCACAATTCTTTTTTCTAGTTATCTTGGGTTATCATCATGGTAGGCAGTGTGCTAAGCCTGGATGCTCCTTCTGAGGGCTGGTGTCAGGAATAATTACTGCCATAGTAAGCTGATCAGCCCTTCCTTATTAGCTGCTGTTGTTGTTACTCGACATTGATTAGTAATTTGTAGCTGCCAGTGCTTTCCTCTGCCCTCAAAGCCCTGGGTTTGCTGGTGCTGTTCTGCCAAGGACAAATGAACATTTTCCCCCCTTGCCACCCCGGAGCCTTCCTGTCTCGAGTGTGGTTTTTAAATCTCCAGCTCGTGGCTGGGAGAGCAGCAGCAGCCCTGTCTGAATGCTGACTTTGCAGGTGAAAATTGCTGAGGATCCCAGCTGGCTGCAGTGGTGGAAGATCTTGTGGTGAGTGACCTAGTGGTGGGACACTGTTTGTAGTTTTAGGCTGAGAGCTTTGCAGTGATGCCCTCAAGTTCTGCATCATCCTGCTGGTTGGAGAGGTGAGTGGGGGTGCCATCTTAAATATCAAATGGGTCCAGAGAGATCTGTGATGTTGCAGGTGGCTGCTCACATGTGTTCATACCTGAGCTGGTGAGTGGTGGTGAAGGCAGGTTTTGGAGGGGAATGAGCAGAAAACACACCTGTAGCCTCTATCCTGTTGTGAGGTGTTCAGTTTATTTTGAAGTGAGGCCACTTAGCAACTTGAAACTGCAAATGCTGGGAGAGAGGGAGCCTCCCAGCCAAGACCTGGGGTCAGGGGTCCTTGCTCACAGTGCTGACTCTCTCTGTGGTTGGGTCTGTCTCTTATGTCTTTCAGCTGTTCCTATCCAGCTCTGAGAGCAACGTGCCATCACTTGTTTGCCTGACCTGCTGCTCTGTGGACCAGCTGTGCCTGTCAAAGCAATGTCAGAGAGCAGAAGGCAGGCTTGCAAGCCTTTGCTGGGATGGAGAGGGAAGTTTGGGGAAGGAATAAAGGAATGGAAGTGCCTTTTAGGTAATCTGTGTCTCTTGTGTCAGCATGTAGCCATCTCACATATTGTCTCAGGACCTCAGCAGCAAATCTTCTGAGCATTTTGGCTTGTCCAACATGCCCCCTTGCAGAGTGACATCCCAGGAGATGCTCTCCCATCAAGCACCTGCATGCAAACAGTAATCTACCCTGGGCAAGCCCTCTGTGGAGGGAATATGGAGGAAGTCTGGGGCTGGCCTGGAGCAGAGCAGCGTCCCCATCCATCTCTGCCAGCCGTGCCGCCAGCGCTGGGAGGCAGCGTGTGCCATCGCTGTCCGTCTGTCACTGTCCGTCTGACACAGCAGGTATAAATCACGCACGGGCAGCAGAGACGGCGGGGAACGCGCCTCCTCTCACCCCTACTCTGCCCAGCATCCCCGCGATGCCAGGGGGGTGGCAGGGGGCAAAGCTTGATGTCACTTCTTGGCACTGTACGAAGACGTTATTCAAAGAGACGGTGACCTCTCCTGGCACGCAGAGCGCTGCCGGGGACCTCCAGCCCCGCGTCTGCGGCAAATCAAATGATGTGCTGTGGGAGAGGAGGGCCGGCACTCAGACATCCATCACCAGCCTCCTGACCGTGGAGGAGAGGAAGAGAGCTGCCAGAAGCCTCCCCTCCATCAGTCCTCGGAGGCGCCGGCAGCTTAAATCCCGGGGTGTCTTCTTACTCATCCATTAGTGGGCACTAACCACAGCTCCCTGTGCAAGCCCCTTAATGGCTGCCTCATCTGGACAAGCCCTAATTAAGACTGAGGAGTGTTTTCTTTTCAAAACCTGTGCTTAAGTGTGTTTTTCTAGTTTCTCACCTTCTCAGATGAGATTTCCAGTGCTCAGGCTAGGTGATTTTTCTTTTCTTTAGTAGTTCCAGTGATTCACCAGTTTAAAAACGTGAGAGGACTGCAGGACACCCGATCAGGCTTCCTTTCTGATCACACATTCAGGGGATTTTATTATCTTTTCTTTTCCTCCCCAGAGAGCTCCAGCTCTGAGGTAGCTCAGGTAGAAACCTGCAAACCACAGAAATTAATCTTTGCTGACAAAAGCTTTCTGGCTAAGTACTGGTCTGGATGTGAGGATGTGCTTGACACTCCCAGGTGAGCTTGCAAAGGTGGAGAGAGCACTGGCACGTGGCAGTGGATCACAACAGGGTATGCACTCACCATGGGGCACAGTTAGGGGGTCCAGGCCACTCTCTGTATGTGACAGTGACTGTGTAGTGCTCTTGCTGGGGATCTTGGAGGGTGAGACCAGTGAAGTGCTGGAGATCTGTGTCTTGCTTGCAGGCTGCTCTGTAGGGCTGAGGGGTTGCTTCAGCTTGGAGGCTGCATGCTTCAGCTCCCGTTCTTCACTGGTACAACCCAGTCTACACCAGTGACTTCAATGGCCAGCCTCAGTTTACCTAGCATGAGGATGTTACCTTTGACCTCAGCTGCATTCCCTGGCTTATCCTCTCCCCTGTGATCTACCCAGCTTCTTGTCCAGCTTGCCCCTGTTGTGGAGGCCACCATCTCAGCCACGGGAGCAATGCTGGGCCTTGGCTACTGGTTCATGTACCACTGGAAAGGGTTGGGGATGCTGTGCTCTCCCTCTTCCTTGTGCTTTGGGGTAGGTGTGGTTTCTGCAGCACTGAACACACCAGAGGAGGACGCTGCAGGCAACCCTGAGAGCGTCCCATGTGTTCATTGCCTGAATCACGGTTCTCTGTGGAGGACCTGCCTCCCTCTGCTGATGAGGAGGTGCTGTGATGTGCCACTCTGGTCTTGTGTGACAGAGGCAGCAGCATGTGAGAGCCTGTCGACTGGGAGAGAAGCATGGGCAAAAAAAAAATGTGGTAGAGAATGTCTCTGGTTTGAAGTGGTGTCTGCTGGGGTCTGAGCCTTCCTTTACAGAGGACTTTGGGTGGTTGGCACTTTCTTGTGTGCAGAAAGAGTTTGAGATCCTCAGCTGAGGCAGGTGCTTTCACAACCATTTCCATTTCTCAGGCACTGCAGTGATGCTGCCTTGGTGTCTCCCCACAGCACAGTTCAGTCCCCTCAGCCTGGTCTGCCCGAGGATGTAGAGACTCTTCCCCAGCTCACATCTCTCCAGGTGGGTTGCCGAGGCCAAGAGAAGCTTTCAAACACCCCAAAGCAGAAGGAACAATTGTTACCCAAGCCCTGGCCAAGTTCTCCTAAGGAGAAAAGAAAGACCCAGGTGTTGCAACATCCCTTAAAGCTCTCTGAGCAATGATGACTGCAATGTCCTGGAGTCTGGCCCATGCTGCGCTCCCAAACATCAGCTTCCCTGTCCCTTCTGACAGCTCTCTTCCACACAGGTGCCTGGGGAGTGTGGAAATTTCTGCCAGGTTTTCCCAAGCCCTTTCACAGGCAAGGCAATGGGCTCTAGATGGCAGTGTTTCTGTTCAGGAGCCCGGCAGCTGCTCCCAGGCGAGCTCCATGGATCCCTTTCGTGCCAGGCTTTGGAGAAGCTCCGAGATTAAAGCTGGGCTGAAGTGGACAGCTTAGCACCCCGCTGCCTCTTATCTCTTCCTCAGTGAGAGTGGCTGGAATTCTGTGACCTTAGGGGACCAGCGGCTTTAGCAGGCTGGGCAGCAGTTTCTGGCTGTCCTTCCCCACCACGTGATGAAATTGGCTCAGGATTGATTGCTTGGACAATTGCCTGTTGGTCAGGGAGGTAGCAGGGATCTTGGTGGTGGTGAGTGTCCTTTGCTGTAACAAAGCCCAGGTAGTTTTCTATGTGTGCTTGAGGATGCAGACAGGGGGTCTGCTCTTCCCAATGTGTGTGGAGGCTGCCTGGGGGGGACTAGGGCCTTGTCTTTGGCTGGAGGAGAGCTGGGAGTTTAAGGAAGGAAAATGCTGCTGGAGAGAGGACTGTAATTGCTCCTGCACACTTGGAACTGTCACTTGCTGTCACCTCCTTCCTGCACTTGTCTCTGCTCACTGCCTGAGTGATGGGGATGCTGGGCTCAGTACTCTCCTCCTTTCCCAGGGCTTCTGCTGTGATGCTGAATGGAGACCACACCTCAGAGGCTGTGCCTGTGTTTATCTTCTCTCCTAGATGCCAAAGTGACAGGTACTTTCTTTGTCCATTTTAGTGTCAAGGGAGAAAGATGGAGGGAGCCTGGAGGCTGCTGTCCCTCACTGGCTGCACTTGATAGCTTTGCTTCAAGCTTGGGGCCGATCTCACTTGGCTTCTGACCACATTTTATCATGGACTCAACCCATTTGGGGTGAAGAAGAGGAGAGGAAGACTCAGAAAACCAAGGATGTGTTCCTGCCCCTGGGCACTGAAATGCAGCACATGTAGTTTGGGGTCCTGTAACTCTTCCCTATTACAGCCCTCCTGGAAGCTGGCAGCAAAACTTAGCCCCTTGCCAGGGCCCCCAGAGAGCTGAGCAGGGGGGAAGGCAAGCACCATATTCAGCAAAGGTCTGGGTCATTTGTACTCATGGTGCTCCTTGGGGTTTTATGAATCGAAGTGTACCCTCATCATGGGATAACTGGGTTTACTCTGTGGACCAGAAATAAAAGCTAGACACAGATCTGCTTGAACTTGGCTGGTGTGGTGACAACAGCTGACCTGGGATCAGCTAATTCCTACCACTTCCACTGAGGGAAGCATTGAGATGGGTGTGACAGCATTTCCTTCCTGTATGGCAAGGATGGAGGAGCAAGCCCTGCTCCCGAAGCTCTCCTCTTGTACTCCATCCCCTCCTTCTCCCCTCTGCCTGCCTGGCCTGGCTGCTCATGCTCCCCTTCAGCACTGTGGAGGAGCCTGGAGCTGCTCCTGAGAAGCAGAATGGTGCTGGTGCTGCAAAGTGTGGAATAGATACTGGATTTCAGGGGCTGCAGGAAATGCCAATCGTTTTCCAGCTCTGCCACAGCAGAGGAGAAATCATTCCTATCTCCCTGTGCATCATTTCCCTCTGCATAAAACAGACAGTGATCATTTTCTTGCCTCCTTGAATTGATGCCAAAGGAGAGAGACTGGTTCCTCCTTGTTTTTCCCCCAGCACAGATGATAGTCTCTTTGGGGTTGGCATGGTCATGCCTGGGCTTTCCAAGCCCCCTGGAGACCTTGGCCCCTGGCTTTGCAGGAGTGTGGCAGCAGAGATGAGCTGCCTGGCTGTCCCTCAGCCTCTCAAGGCTGTGAGACAGCTTGCTCCCAGCCTATGCAGGAGCTTTCTCTGCCAGTCCTGCACCTGCAGCCTGGGAAAATGGCTCCAGTCATGCTGCAGCGGGCATGGACAATTGATTATAAGTGGTCATAGATTACTTGGAGCAATGCTATTAAATTTAATACACTTCTCCACCGGCTCTTGGGGCTCAGCCTTGGGTTGTGTAACTGACATCTTGTTGCAAAGCATTTTGGGGACATTGCAAGGGGCGGGAGGCAAAGAGATTCGGCTGCAAAAAGAGTGAGAAGAAGATGAGTTTCTGTTGAGATTTATTTCCTGCCCTATAATTGCCCAGAAAAGCCATGTAAACCTTCTCTGTTTGTGGAACAAATACTGCAAGAGTTACTGCTCTGACCTTTTTTTTTCTTTTCCACTGGACAATTGTCTGTGCCCTTGCTATTCTGAAGCCTTGATATGCTGTTGGCAGATTTATGTCACGTTGAAAGCCACTTCTTATTGCCTCAGAGTTGATTGGAAGAAAGGAAACTTGCTTGCTGGAAAAATAAACCCGCTACCATGTGCCCTGCATGCCAAGCTGGGGTTGAAGTTTAGAAGTCCTTTTTTCCTTGTCAGCTCTTTGTCTCCTGCCACTGTGTCATCTTTGAAAGGTGAGGGACCATCTCCAAAGAGGATCACCACTGGATTTAGGCAAGAACGAGGTACCTAATGAGCAACCCACATTGTGATGCAGTGAGGCCACTGCTTCCTCTCAAGGGAAAGGTTGTTCAGCGTGCAAGTCCTGCCCTGGCTTAACAAAAGCTTGTGGCAAATCCCCAATGTGAGAACACTCTCACATTGATTTGGCAGCTGCTAAATTTGGGAATAAATCCACCTTCCATGGCAGCTGTAGTAAATCAGATGAGCCATGTCCAGAGAGGGTTTGGAGTCCACTGCAAAAATGCACTGCACTTGGTTTGTGTGTGGTTCAGAGATTGCCTGTGCTGAAGAGGACTCTCTGGAACAAACCTTGGAGTTTTAATCCTATCCTGGATGAGATCCCAGGTGAGATCTCAGTTAGTGCTTTTTGGAATCTTCATCACTCTTCAAGCCTCTGATATTGGTGCTTAAAGCCCCTTTCCCTCTGTATCAACACAGAACTGACAAGCCAACAGGGTTGTACAGTAGCCAGACAGCCTAGAGGGGCTGCACAACAAAGGCCACTTGGAGTCATCAGTCCTTCCCTTGAATGCCACACAAGAGCTGATGCCACTTGCCAACCTCAGCTCCTCATAAGTGTTGGGTGGGTTTGAGGTCTGTTGCTACTGGCCCTGTCCAAGCAGGGGTGGTTCTGTCTGTAAGTTTTATTCTGGGTATATAGGATCTGGTGTAGCTGGTAAATGTCAGCCCTCATTAGGAAGTGCATCTTCTTGGGGGTGTGTTTCTCCTTGTGTTGGAGGCTACTGGTGTTTCACTGAGTGTCTGAGTGGAGAATCAGGCTTGAATGTGTGTATATCTGTATGTCCCTGTGCAAATCCTCCTGCAGGTGACAGGAGAGCAGAGGGTGTGGGGTTTAATCCGTGTGTCTCTGTGGGCAGCTCTGTTTGGCTGTTTGTCAGCTGGGATCCCAGCACAGGGCTCTGCGGCATCAGCCGTGGCTTTCTTTTTTGCCTTCTGTCACATTTGGAAGGAGGGAAGATGTAGCTGAGTCTTGCAATAGTAGGTCAAAACATACTGCAGCACTAAAGATCAGAGCAAAAGCTTTCTTGTACAAACACATGGTTTTATTCATCCTGTTATTTTCTTTATCAAGTGCTTACTTGCCTATACGGAGCAGCTTTCAGCCCCAGGGGAAAAAAATGTCTTTGGGAGGGAAGCTGGGCTAGTGACTGGAGTAGGTGACAGTTATGGAAAATGGGCAATCTGGACTTTTATTCCTGATTCTGCTCTGGCTTCCGTCCTCCAGATCTCTGTGAAGAGCTGAAGAAATGAAGTGCAGGAGTTGTCACTGCATGTGTACGTGGCACACAGTGTGGTGGCACCCCCAGAGCACCCTGGGTGCAGCAAGCAATGCCAGTTATGCTTGCAGCTGTTTCTGCCTAGGGAGCAGCCTGGTTAGGGTGCTGGAATGAGCTCTTTTATCCAGGCAAAGCTTTGCCTGGGATTCTTCAACGTCCAGACATGCAGACAGCTTCTTTTTAAGGTCTCATTTGAAAGATGTCAGCTCCCCCTCCCTACTCTTCCCCAGGCAGCGAGAGCAGAAAACTAAATTTATCTGCATTGGGACAGAGAGAGCTGGAGTAAACCAGCCAGGCGCTGCTCCAGATCTGCTGGGTGGAACTACTGGCACAGAGCTGTCTGTCTGTCCGAGTCAGAGGAGCTGTGGTGCAGCTGATGCTGGGCTGACTGTGACACCTGCAGAGCGTTTTCCATTCCTGTCCCCGGGGTTCAAAATTTGCTGGAAAGTTTGCCTTGTGTAGGTGATGTTTTATCAGTCTCTGGGTTAATATATTTCTTCTATAGATGAAGCAAAGCAGTCCCTCTGCTTGTTGGGAGACAGATGAGGAGCTACACTCCTCTCCTTGCTTCCCAAGACCTTGTGAGAACCCCAGGGTGGAAAAAGTGCTGGAGAAGAGGTGAAGCCCTTGTTGCTCAGTAACTTTTGACTATCCTGTAGGTAGTGCATAGGGATGGGAACTCTTAAGGACTCAAATATTTTCAATTT
>JAYDZK010007487.1:0-33944 GCA_034509185.1 Euphonia xanthogaster
CTGCCCCCGCCGCGCTGCCCATCTCATGCTCGACTGGCACCGCAGAGAAACCCGGGCTGCTCCTGCCGCTGCCGCTCGCTCTCACACTGGGAAGGTCCCGCGGGACGAGCCGTGCAGTTTAGCGGGAGCCAAGAGAAACAGGGAGGCAGGGAATGCGTGCAGGGATTGTGCTCTCAGCGGCACAAGAGCGGCTGCACGGCCGAGAGGGAGCAGTGACAGCAATGCCAGCACATGTCCGGGAGCCAGCACAGCCCGGGCCGAGCCCTCCCGGCCCCGCTTTCCCGCTGCCGGCAGCCGGCTCCGGGCTGGGCTGGGGCCCCCGGGGCTCCCCCGCCGCCCGGGGCTGCCGGCCGGGACCGCTGCGGGCCGCAACCGGAGCCGGGCACAGCGCGGCTCTGCTCGCTGCACAGCCCCCACACAGCACAAGCGTTTGGTGAGGAAAAGTTTGCTGTCAGAGCCTTCCCTGGCCAGCGAACAGCCTGAACACGTCTGCATGTCCGAGAGGTCCCGCTGTGACCGAGTAAATGAGACTCATCTGCGACATCCGATATTGCAGGTCATTATTCACTGGCTGGATTTTAGCATTCAGCACCTGAGACCCGATCAACACTGACAGGGACATCACCCCTTCCCCACAGATCCAAAAACTTGGGTTCAGTTTGGGTTTCATTTTTTAAATGAGTGGTAATTTAACGGAGTGATTATTCTCATGAACACCACACCACTACTGCAAGTCCACACCACTTCTTCCAGTCCAGAATATCCACGTTCAGTCCTTTCTCTGCAGAAAGGCATTTTGGGAATCACAAGCCATGGAAGTGCTTCTATCCCAGGCAGCCCACCCCTGCCTGGTGATGATTTCACCACCAAAGGGAGAGAATGCCATTAGCTCCCTCTTCTCTACGGTAACATGGTAATATTTATGGTAATAAATATTGCCATAATTATGGTAACATGGAAATATTAATATTTGACACTTTCCCAGCACAACCTCGTGCTTTTATTACATTTGGTCACAGAGGTCCCTTGTCAAATTCAGATGCAATTTTTGCAGTCCAAGTCAGTTCTCAGAAACTGCAGGTTCCTGTCAGAGCCTTCATCCTCAAGCCATGAAGAGCTTTTCCCCTGAATATGCCAGAAGTCAGTACTGTATTTCACTTATTATTTTACTGCAAATGATCCTCTGTTTGAAGGCCCCTGTGCTTCAGAGTGCCAGTGTCAGAGATGGGCTGGGCAGCCCAAAAATGGCAGGGAATGATCACCTCAGGAGCCAGCAGGGTTAGCAGAGCGGTGTGGGTCAGTAACATCACACAGGAGGAACTCCCCATAAGTTCACATTTTTAATCTGCAGATAGCAGATTTTCCAAGTCTTTTCTCCACTTTTCAGATTTATTTCTCTAACAACACAGGGAAGGGACAGAGAGTTCTGCCCATTCCAGCCCTGATACCTCTCTCCTGCCCATGGGCAATTCTCCCAATTTTCCCCATTTGTTGCCTACACTGACAACAAATTTCAGTCTATTTTACGTGTCCCTTGTCCATATCCTACATGATGCTGTAACACAAACAGCCTTGAGGCCTAAAAAGCATCTTCACATGGCTGTGAAGACAATTAATCAGCTTTTCCTCCTCACAAACGATGAGTGTAGCACAGCATGTACAGGAACATACACTTTTAGTGCAGGAACATAGATTTTTAGGGTAGTAAAATGGATTTTTATGATAGGAACATAAACTTTTCAAGCCTTCTTCATCAGCTGATAGCGATTTTCCCCTCTTCAAAGTTCCTCTTTGTTCTTTCAGCTCTGAAAATACCCTTGAGAATTTTTAATGCTCAATGCAAGCTGTTTAAAGAACTGAAAATTAGCATTGTTAGAAAGAAACTCTATTTATTTCCTACCCAATGTCCTATTTCTCCCAAAGCTTGGAAATTTCCTGTGCAAAAAACTGTCAAAAAGGCCTTTAACTGTTACACTGGAAAATTTATCAAAAGGTGTCACTGGTTGCTGAATTTTCAGGTATGACAAGCTGGGAAAATTTATGAGATGTCTTCTCATATCCCCAAATAAATGAGACTATGGGGTGCTGCAGCACGAAGAAATAAACATTTGAGGAATGTTTATGAAGGAAATCAGTGCCTATAAATTACACAGCCTGGGCCACCCCTGGAGAAGCCTTATTTAGTGCAAACAGGGTATAATCAGCAAGAATGAGCCTTCCATGTGCTGCTCTCCCCTCAGGATCCCTCAGCCCATCTGATTCCCAATCCCCTCCTGCACCTAGTTATTTCTGATAAAATTAGAAAGCAATTCCTGACACAGAGTTGGTGCCACTACACATCACTCTGTGCAGCCTGGCCTGTCATGGACAAAGGGATTACAGAGTGACAATGAAGAAAATCTCTTCTGAGGATGGAAACATATTTGCTGAGGTCAAAAGCATCCTGAAATGACCTGTAACAGGCAAGAAAGAGATGTCTGAATGTGTCCCTACCACACATTATCAGAGAATTATTAATGTTAGAAAAGACCTCCAAGACATCAAGTCCAACCTTTGAGTGAAGAATCAGAATTTACAGTTTATAAATACATGGAGCAGAAAAGGATTTTATCAATGTAAGACCAGCCTTATCATAAATTTTGGTCCTTCTGATAAACAAGTTCTAGTATTTGATCACATAATTCCTACCAGAGAGTTTTTTTCCTTCTAAGTAGGAAAAAAACCCCATAAAATAAGCAAAATATTCTCATTCTATCTGCTGACAAATCACATTTTAACCAGCCATGATATGGACCATTCTCTAAATTGAGTTCATTAAATGAAATCATCACTCTCATTCCCACAAACAACAACATCCAGCTCTCACTGGCACAGGCAGATCAGAAGCCTGGTTTAATTCCCAACTCTGAAATAATTTCTCTTTGATCTCCTTGGTACTGTGGGTGTCTGTGGACTTGGGGATGAGCTGGGGCAGTTTGGGAGTGCACACAATGTGCTGTACACCCCAGCAGGTTCATGTCTCCATTGTGAAGTTCTCTAGAGGAACAAAGCAAAATTTTCCTTTGCCTCTTTCCCAGAGAAATCAAATCCACAAGTTTCCCAGGAAGCCAAGCCCAGTGGCTCTGCTGGAGCAGGGAGTATCCTCCAGGAGTAACTCTGTGCATCCTCTCAGAGCCAAACCCCTACAAGCACCTTCAGCACCACCAGCACCAGTCACCCACTGTCCCCTCACCCCACAGAGCTGAACACAGGGAACCAAAAATTCCTGCTGGCCACAAACCAAGCTCTGCTTGCCACGGACATTCCCATCAAACTGCAGATGCACCCCTGCAGCACCAGCACACCCACGTGTCCAACAGGAAACCACCTTCAGTCACTGGCTGGAGGAGCCTGGTGGCTGCAATGCCAGACCTGGAGAAGGGCCCCTGGATACTCCTGGCACAGGTGGCCACCCTCCTGTGCCAGCCCTGCCACCACAGCCATGTCCCCAAAGGCACAGCAAAGGCCCTCCAGTGCTGTCACTGCTCAGAGCAAAGCCAGCTCAGCTGACCATGGGCCACAGCCACAGCAACTTCAGGGCTCTGCTTGGGGTCTCCCATGGCTCCTAATTTAAAAAAAGAACAAAAATGCCCCATATCTTCCAGCTGTTCACAAAGTACACGTTTTTCAAAGTCCTCAGCCAAATCCAGAGTGTTTCAAAGCCTCTGAATGGCTCGAGTTTAATTTGTTGTTGTTTGGGTCTGTGTTGATTAACACATGTAAATAAAGGCAGCTGGTGTTACCTCTCTCTATTTCCATTTCACACTCTATTAAAGCCTGGTTTCACAATTAATTGAAAGCAAAAGGAGATTATTCAGAAATGAATCCTCTCTGGCAGGTCTAGTGAAAACCTGGGGAGACCCAGCCCCCCTCCTGGCAGCATCTGGAATGCAACATCTTGGATACCACACAACGACACCAAAACACTGCTGGAAAAGGAAATCAAACCCCTCACGCTGCACATTCCTCAGCACAGGAGAGGGGAGGAATCTTCTGTCCTCCTGGCAGGAAAACTGTCTTCTTTCATGTACAGAATTTAAGAGATCAAAGTACCAATGAAGACAGACAATGAAGAAATGCTTCTCCTGCACCCAAACTATCAAAAAACAGGCCCCAAGGAACAGCCCAGCCATGTTCAAACACCCCAGTCTGGTGCAGGAGGGGTTTGTCTCAGTGTGGAGGCAGGACTGTATCTCATGAGCCATGAAAGCACAGCAGTAACAACTGGATAGAAACACCTGACAACCTCTGGACATGCTCTGAACCCCAAAAACTCACTTATGACACATACAGAAATTGTACAAAATCAGCCCATGACCACAGAAATCTCCTCCTTGGACTGTGTCACTGTTTCTCCTGCCCTTTTCTACACCCCAGCCCATCCTCCCTCCCAAGAAACACCAAGCAAGCATCAAGATGACAGTTTTGAAAATTGGAAGTTCACAATGCCAAAATTTTATCACAACCATCTCCACCATATCATAAAATCATCAAATCCCAGAGTAGTTTGGGCTGGAAGGAACTTAAATCCCATCTCATTCCATGGGCAGGGACTGCCCATGCCACTATCCCAGGTTGCTCCAAGCACTGTCCAACCACTTGAACACTTCCAGGGATGGGGCAGCCACAGCTTCTCTGGGCAGAAATGAATCTGGAGCTGCTTGGAATTAGATGCAGGTAGGAGAGCGCTGCTGTGATGAATTTCCAGAGCAGGGCAATCCTGAGAGCCCTCTGCACACTAGATGGCATTGCACTACAAACGATGGCAGGGATCAGGACAGGATCCTGGGTCCTGGAACAGCAGCACAATCATCCTCCTGCTCCTGCAGCCCGGGGCTTCCACGAGAGTAAAGCCCAGCCCAAGTGAGTGAATATTTACAGGACCAAGACAATGGAGATGGCTCTGGAAGAGGAACCAGCACCTGGTGGCTTTGGACTAAAACAAAGAGGCAATTAAATTAAAGGACCTGCCTGATTTATTAATTTATTTAAAAGAGAAGTGGCCTTGCCACAAAACAAAGCATCCTTTCTTTCACTGTCTCCCCCTGGACCAAGCAGGATTCCTCCCTTGCCTGTTGCCAATGAATGAGCACAGACACACAGCATTCCCTGTCAGCCTACCAGGGGACCATAATTTATATTTATTTGGCTCATTCAAGAACCACTTCCACAGAAAAGCCACGTGAATGCACCAGGAATGAGGTTTTCTACAGTGTGTGTCATCATTTTTTCACAGGTTCAGTTTATGTGCTGGTGACATAGGTAAGGACATAAACCACTCAAACCCATAACACATTCAGGCTTATTGAGAAGTGCATTCATCCACAGGCAAAAACATAAGACTAAGGCAGTGAATATCATTTTTTATACAGCTCTATAAGATGCATACAGTTTTTATCTTCCTGCACATGGCATTTCATAAAACTGCTGACTTTCAAGGAAAGTGCATTAAAATCACAGAGTTAGTTATGACTGTCTTTTTCTATCTGAGCTCCAAAATCCATTACATTCTGTGGGAGGCCAGTGACAGTTTTACTCCTAGTCTACTTTTCCATTTGCTGGGAACAAGCACATTATTCCTCTGAGAGAAGTGAAAATTGATACAGCCCTGTCATTCCAGGCTATTAGTCTCTTACTCACTTCTTCTGTTTTCTCCCCAACTAAATCAGTATGAACTTTTTTTCCATGCTGACAAGAATCAAAGTCACTGGAAAAAATGCCTTATATACCTGAGATACCAGCAGGAGTGCCAAGGGAGGAGAAAAAACAACACAGAACCCCCAGCAACAGTAATTCTGATGGAGGGAAGAGTGCTGTGGCAATGAGCAACTTAATTGGCTTAAGGGAGTCATTGATCCTATCTCAGTGTCACATTTTCTAAGTGCCTTTTCTACTCAGAGTGCAGATACATTTATGCTGGGATTTCTCAGCCTCCTGTCATCCAAGAGGAGGTATTTGTGTGATCTGAACTGTGCTGTGCTGAGTAAGATTTGGGATTTTTCATGTACAGAGAAGCAGGACCAAGATCTGAACTCCTGGAGCAGTCAGGAAACACAACTTAGCAAAGCACACAAGGGAAAACCAAACAGGGACGGACAGCCTTGGAGCAGGAGCCTGGCTGTACCATGGAGGTGCAGGATGTGAATAAAGCTGAATTCTCATCAGGAAGTGCACTCCTGGCTGTCCTGGGAGCAGTTCTGCTGGAGCACAGCTCCACCAGACCCTTTCCACAAGCAGGACTCGGTGCTGGGTGAGGAAGGAAGGCTGGAGGAAGCAACACCAACATTCCTGACACTCCAAAGGGGGGACACTCTCCCCTCCCAGCACCAAACACCCCAGTCTGGTGCAGGAGGGGTTTGTCTCAGTGTGGAGGCAGGACTGTATCTCATGAGCCATGAAAGCACAGCAGTAACAACTGGATAGAAACACCTGACAACCTCTGGACATGCTCTGAACCCCAAAAACTCACTTATGACACATACAGAAATTGTACAAAATCAGCCCATGACCACAGAAATCTCCTCCTTGGACTGTGTCACTGTTTCTCCTGCCCTTTTCTACACCCCAGCCCATCCTCCCTCCCAAGAAACACCAAGCAAGCATCAAGATGACAGTTTTGAAAATTGGAAGTTCACAATGCCAAAATTTTATCACAACCATCTCCACCATATCATAAAATCATCAAATCCCAGAGTAGTTTGGGCTGGAAGGAACTTAAATCCCATCTCATTCCATATCCAACCACTACCCCAGGTTGCTCCAAGCACTGTCCAACCACTTAAACACTTACAGGGATGTGCAGTCCAGAACCTCTCTGGGAAATGACAGCAAATGTACTTTTTCAAATGATGAAGTAAGGTCTGTAAGAACAAATAATGCTGGCTCAACTTTCATAGCTTTGTCTTTGCAGGGTGTGCAGGGTCTCCAAAAGCCTTGTCCATCAAAAATGAACATCCCTGTCAGCTTGCAGTGACTGACACCAAGAGCTGGCACATTCCAGCCACAGCTGTCTGAGCAGGACCTGGCAGCACCAGGCCAGGGCAGAAGGCAGGGAGGGGGAGATCAGTGCTACCACAGCCACATCTGGGAATTCCTTCCCCACAACAAACATTATCTATCATCTGGCTCAACACCAACTTCTCTTGCTGACAAGAGAAGCAGCAAGTGAAGGACAATAATCTCCCCTTACCTATCAGCAGGAAGTGATAAAAGCTGAGGGGAAACTTATTCCACTTCCTCCCATGACCCCACAAGTGGGAAAGATCAACAACCACTCATGTGGACAAACCAGGCTGTGTGAAACCCAGCACTGCTGGCACTGAGGCTGTGCCTACATCCCCTGACATGAAGCAGAGGTCAGGCTGTGACCAAACCGGATGAACTTTGAGAGAACACAGCCACAGCAAGAGCACTTCCCAATGAAGTCCTTCAGCTTCCCACTCTGCCAGACCTGAGCTGGGGGAAGGTGCAAGCAGGATTTTGTGTGCCATGCATGAGAAATACTTCAAATCCTCACATCTCCAATCTGCCCCCAACCCTGCGTTGTTAACCAAAGAAACAGAAAGCCCTTGTCGCACAGCTGGGACAGATCTGACCCATGTTTTCTAACCCACTTCCACTTCTGTACAACTTGAGCAAGTCTTAAACATGGAACAGACTCCATGGAACCACCTCCCTCAGCAAAAGGGGGAAAGGGAGGCTGGAAAATGAGCAGCAGAGGTACCTGGTCAAACTGATTTTCTAAAACAAAAGTTTTTCTAGGAGTAGAACTCAAAACTTCCCCCTTAGCTGAATGTTGCATAAAAACTTCAGCCAGACTAAAAGAATCTGGTGTTAACAGGAAACTCACAGCTCTGGGCTTTATTGCACCTCCCCATCTCTTCAGGGGCACAAACACAACCACACACATGGTCGTGTCTCCTCAAAATCCCATCCTCACAGCTCCAGCCATGTCAGAGCTCACCAGCAACAAGGACAAGCTGTGCCCTGCACAACTTCTCCAACTGCTCTTCCTTGGAAGAAAGGGGTATCCCAGGGAACCTGCAGGCTTTTGGGCAATATTCAGCTCACACAAGCATACAGAATTCAAAATGTAGCTGACAAGTAATGCAGGTGTAGTGGGTTTAAGAACAAAGTATTTTCTACATATTTAAAAAAAAAAAAAAAACAACAAAAAGACCACACACTGCAGGTGTTTACCTGCTCTGCACAGTAAATATTTCCCAGATTGAAAAGAAACATTTATACAAAGTGCAGAACAAGCATAAGTCAGTTAAACCAAAACCTCCCTCCCACACACACATGATGTTTTAGTATTAGATTTTACATTGATCAGAAAATCCCAGAGTTGTTTGGGTAGGAAGGACCTTAAAGTCCACCTCATTCCACCTTCCACTAGTCCAGGATGCCTCACCCAACCTGGAATCAATCCTACAGCTACAGACACAGACAAATTAGGGTAGGAAGGAACTGAGTGCGTTTGTGATGAAAACATCCAATGACATTTACAGGAGTGAACTGATTTAAAGAAACTACCCTGGAGCCATGAGGGAAGCTCTGCAGAGTGCAACCAGGTGACTGCTCACACCCACAGCCACTGCTGTGTGCTCAGCAGTGATGGGTGAGGGAAAAGAGGATGAAGAGGAAGGACAGGGAAAACGCCTGTTTCTGCTACATCCTGGGAAACTCACAGGATTCTGACAGAGGAAATTGGATTAATCTCTTTATCATCAGTATTAACAGTCTTCCTACCAAAACAGAGATGCCCAAACCTTGCTAGAAGTTCAAACAGACACCAATACAAGCCCTAAAATGAGTGCTTGGGTTCAGTTTCATCTCAACCCAATAAAGGAGGAAAACCTCTAAGAAGATACTGAAACTTAGATGTTTCATCTGAGGCTCTGTAAGACTCAGAATTCCATACTGGTTGATATATAAGGCTCCAGCCTCCCTAATTCTGGCAAAAGGCACTTGCCAGCAAACACAAAGCTGCTCTAACTCAGGCATTAAGAATAAAACCACTGGCACCACGGTCACTGATTTTTGGTTCTGAAAATAAATTAGTTTGGGAAAGAGACTGAAATGATCACATTGAAATCTTAGGTCTTAAGCAACTAAGGGAGAAATTCAAGCTTCTTTAAACAAACAAGTTTCTTCACTCTGGTTGAGAAAGCCTTGAAGATCCTTGTACACTGAAGGGATTGCACAGAAAAATCCCTAGGGAAAAGTGACTTATTTTGAAAATTTTAATCCCCACAATTTTTTATCTCATTCTATAACTTGGTGATTTATTTCTTAGAGACAATATGGTGGAAAAACTGGATGCTATTGTCTGTGGTTGGCCCTGATGATCTAGGAGGTCTTTCCAACCTCATTGACTCTGTGTCAGTCCAGGGACATCAAACTCTGCACTGCACTGAAAAGCATCCTATGCTCTGAAATACTAATTGTACCCTTCTTACTACCAAAAAGTGAAGGCAGTGGGGATTTTAGAGCTCTTTGGGTCAGTCACAAGATGCCAAAGTTGGGTTCCTGCTAAATTCTGCCTAGAAGTGAAGCTCTTAGTTCACTAAATAAGCCCTAGTAAGGACCCACAGTCAGTCAGGGGGTCACAACACACAATCCCCTGGAGCAAGGAGAGAAAGGCCAGGAAAATCAGATCTCCTGAAGCCTGGAGCACTGTGCCATCCAACCTCCCACATTCCCTGACACCCCGCACCGTGAGCACTCCAGCAGCACTGGGTGTTTTCTGGGGCTTACATGTAAATGTACAGCAAGCTCACAGGCAGGCCAGATGGACAACATGAAGCTGTATTTTCCTGAACACAAGCACACACAGGAATTACTCTGTTACTTGCCTCTCACAGGTTATTTATGTGCTGTGCAAGAGCAGTGTATCCAGTATGGATCCAAAACCCCAGGGAAGGAAGAAAACTGCTTTCACAGATAAAAAAATGCAGCTTCTGTAGGTTGACTCAGTGATGGGCAGCAAGAATAGCACAACAAAATGCCTGAAATTCAGGATATTAAAGAAATTATCTTGGAAACCCTTAATAAATAGGATGAGCTTTAATTTTGTGAAGTAGTTCATAAAGAGTGTCTTGGTTTTTGATCCATCTATCAAAACTGGTTGTGTCCAGAGGATGGACTTGAAGAGTTACAAGGTTAACTGCATAAAGGGTCACAGACAGATCTGTAACTCTGTTTTCATTTTTAATTTAGAAAATTCCGCCAAAATGCCAGAGGCAGGAGATACAATAGTAGAGATTTGAAAAGAATATTTTAACCTTTAAATTTCCCAGATGACACTGCAGGAGAGGTGGGTGGTGAATAACTCAGGTTACACCGGAAATGGTTCATGTCCTGGGAACTACCCAAAAGCTTCTCAGTGGAATTGGAACTGGGCTTCTGGTTTTTAACCATTTCATTCACTCTCCAAAGGGGTTAGTGTAACTCTCCCCGGTGCAATGCACTGCCTGTAAGCTCCTGTTCTCCACAGAGAGGCCTCACCCTGCAGCCCTGCCCTGCTCCCAAAAGGGTCTGTGGGGTTCAGTTCTTGCAGTGTTTAAACACAAGCACGAGGACAAGAGTAATGGCACAACCCAAGCTGGGACAGGCCCCTAGAGTCACCTGAGCTGGCACTGCTGTCACACTGAGTGTGACTCATTAACCCAACCATGCTCACTAACCCAAGTTAAATGGCTAAGCCTTTAAATCACCAGGCAAGGGAATTAGGGGTCACAACAAATCTGGGACCTCACAGAGAACAGCTCTGCTTCACACACCAGGACAGACACAGAAGTTGGAGCTGATGATCCCTGGGGGTCCCTTTCAACTCAGATTTTCTGTGGTTCTACAGAAAAACAGAACCTTTCCAGAACAAGTTCCCCAGCTGCTCCAAACTGTGGACAAATGAGACATTTAAACCTCTATTATGCTTCCTAATATTGGAATTTCAGTTAAGATTTGTACTAATAACATAGCAGTTTTTGAGAGAAAATAATGAAATAATGACTTGCCAACAGTTCTGTGCAAAATAAATGTTCCTCTATAGCAAACACGGATACAATAACTTGTCTAAATGGGCACATGAAGGACGTAAAATGCTCCAGCCCTTCTCACAGCTCAAACTACTTTCAGCCATGGGGCCAAGCACATTTAAATGTGAACAAACTGCTGTGGAACACTGGAGCACACACACAGAGCCTGCAAACCCCACAGCACAGGGCCTGTGTGGAAGGTGCTGCCATCCAGATCATTATTAATTCTGCAGGCAATTCAACTCAGGCTTACTGCTGCAGACACAGTTTGCTTTACAGGGGCTGTTTTATCCTTACTCAGATCATCACAACTTACAAGACACAGACACTCATAATCCTAACAGAAAACACATCATCCACACCTTAATTGCTTTTATAACAGGAAAATAAACCATTCATCCATGTGGTGCACCACAAAGAATTATAAGAGCTCATGGGTATTTTGTTGTTAAGAAACCCAAGTCTTCCCTCTCCCCTGGGTTATCTGAAAATGATAAACTGTAAATCTGGAACATTATTTTCCAGACTCTCAGAGTGAATTGATTAATGGCCAAAGTTCTGCATCTTTGTGACATTGGATAGGCCTGAGCAGTTCAAGTCAGCTGGGAGAGGAAAGCAGGGCTCCAGACCAAACCCTCCCTGTGTCCTGGTCAGCATCCCTGGGGCCTGCAGCTCTGCAGAACCCTCTGCTGTCTTTGAACTGCACTTAGTGGAACAGAGCTGGAAATTGAGGGATATAGGGAGGCTTAAAAGAGTTCAAAGGGATGAGGAACCAGGGGAAATAAAGCCCAGCACAGCTGTCCAGGGTGTATTCAAAGTGCCCATCAGAGCTCAGTGCTCCTGCTAAAACCCATCAATAATTCAAAGTGCACCAGCCTAAGAACTCACTCCTCCACGAAGAGCTTCCAAACCTAACCCAGCTTTTATTTAATCTGAAAGCAAATGGCAAAGCACAACACTAAATCAAACCTTGAGCCAGGGGACTCTGAACCACTCTGATGCTTCTCAAGTCTCACACCTTTTACTAAGCCTCAAAAAACCCTGAGGTCCCCTCACCTCAGCGAGACAGCACCCCTGTCCTGATATGACATTCTCCTCCTCTCATGCAAATCCTTTCTGCCCCAAGGCTCCAGCTCCCAGTGGGTTCCTGCCCATTCCAGCACTGCTATACCTACAGTTATTGCAGGACTTAGCAGATAAAGAATTATTCAATAATTTAGCAACATTGCAAAGTGAATTCCTGGGCTCAAGCTGTAAAAATAACAGAAGATGTTTTGATTTTTGAACTACTTCAAGCTGGTAAATGGGAACCTGGTCCAAAATCAGTTCTTTTAAAGGCTGAATGTTTTGACATGTTGTATTTGCAATAAATAAGATTCACACTTAAACACCACACAGAGGAATTACAGCTCCACTGCAAGGTAAATTAGAAAAGTTTCGGTTGGGATCTAAATAGAAACTGTCAGGACCAGGCAATGCCACTTCCCCAAGAAGTGCATTTTTCTAGTCAGTTTGTTTTATAACCATATTTATAAGTTTCATCAGTTTTCCAATAGAGCAGAATGGATTTTAAGGCCTGTTCAAGGATTCTGAACATCTATAACATCTATGGCACTATGTATTTTTATTTCCAACTCATTTAATACCAGATTTGTGGGTGTATATTAAGGAACCATCTTCCCCTTAAATTATAACTTACATCATTCTGAGTGTGATGTTGCCAAAAGTTCTCTCTGCAGTTGTCAATTCTGACTGCAACTCCCAAACCATGCCCTGAGCCTCCAAAAAACATCTGATGGAGCTTGAAACATCTCTGTGCAGCCTAAACAAGCTTTTGATAAAAGCTCCTTCTGGGAAATGAACTATTTGAAAGGAAGAAATTCATGGATGGTGATAGGGAATGTCTTGCACTTTAAAAATATGTCCCAGAGTAAGTTTTTCTTAATATTTCTTTTACTTATCTGGTTGAGTGGAAGCAAGAATTAGTGAGTAGAACCAAAGTTCGTTCACTTAGTTTTAAGGGATAAAAGAAGTTAAACTTCAGGGGAGGGGGTCTGGAAGAGGCAGTGAGATAATCTCATGCTTCTCTGTGTAAGTATTTGCTTTTCAAAGCCCACAGCCACACATCCACTTGTGATGGGAGCATTCCCTTTCCCTTCAATGCTTCTTTGCCAGGAAAACAGCAGCCTGAGTTGCAGGTTCTGCTGAGAAAATGGCCAGAAATGACAAGCCAGTAACTGATACCTTTGGAGTTCTGAGTCAAGACCAAAGAGCTCTCTGCTCTGGAAGCTCAGGACAGCTGAGGGTCAGTGCCTCGCCCGCAGGACAGGGAAGCAGGAGCCTCCCCCTTCTGCTCACACCCCACAGCAAGGGATAAAATCACAAACCCATCAAATCCCACAAACTCCTCCAAATGCCTTCCAGACATCCAACAGTCTGTGTGAGGGGAGTGTGTGCCTGTTACTCCTCTGAAAAACAGAAATCTGCCGGAATCCAGCCCCTTGGAAATGTTTATGTTCACAGGAAATTTTCTGCCCAAATCTCTCTTTTGCAGGTAAAATAAACAAAAGTGTGGTCTCAGCTCAGCAGATCTAGAAACACCCTCTGTGACCCCTGTGCAGCTGCACATCCAGAGCCCTGGCCCAGGACAGCAAACACTTCCACGTGGAGCATCCAAACACCAGGAGCCCAAATTCTTCCCCTTCCTCAAAGGACAGCTGGGCACAGGCCAGGCCAGTGACAGGACAGTCCAAGCGCTCCAACAGCTCCTCCCTGATTTCACCCTGAGAGAACAACCCTGAGCTCATCACAACACAGGGCAACACTGTAGTCCTGAGTGAAGCAGTGCTGATGGTCCAAGACTGGAAATTCCCTGGAAACCAGATCGTGGAAGCACCATGAGGAAATGGTCACAAGGTTCAGGACACAGAGCACAGCTGGAGACAGAGGTGGAGCACGTGTAGTGTGCTCAAATCTTACACAGAAAAATATCAAAGCCAAGAAAGTTGGCTTTGCAGGATCAGGTTATATTCTAGACACAGATTTAGAGAATCCTAGAATGGTCTGGCTTGAAAGGGACATCCAACCCAAAACCTCATCCAGTCCCACCCCTGCCATGGGCAGGGACACCTTCCACTGTCCCAGGCTGCTCCAAGCCCTGTCCAACCTGGCTTTCAACACTTCCAGGCATCCAGGGGCAGCCACAGCTTCTCTGGGCACCCTGTGCCAGGACCTGCCCACCTCACAGGGAGGAATTTCTCCCCACATCCCATCCATCCCTCCCTGTGTCAGGCATCCCAGCTGTGCTCCTGCAGCAGGGAATGAATGAACATGTTCCTAGGGCAGGGCAGGGCAGGGCAGGGCACCCACCCCAGGGAGGGCTGAGCTACTGAATGAACATTTAACACCCCCAGCCTGAATTGCTGCCCCTGAGCTGCCAATTCTGTCATCAGCCCTCCAAACTCTGGCCCCTAAGCAGGGTCTGAACAAGCTGCCCTTTCTGTAGGCAGCTACAGGTTAAACACAGCACAGGAATGTTCCCACGGAAGTTTGGTTTCACAGCTCATCCATCCTCTGGCTTGACCAGCCTCCACGAGAGGGGGAGCACAGAGCCCTGCTCCTGTAAATCTCAGGGATCATATCTACAAGGCAGTTATTAAATCACTCCAGCCTGGCATGCTGGCAGATCCCTGAGCCCAGCATTACACTGCACACTGCATTTTAACACCATTCCTGCTAATGGATGGCTGGCTACAGACAGAAACTCACAGGATTTCATCTCCCTTCAAGCACTACCAAAACAGGCATTATTTTTCTGGAGCTCACAGAATCTTTTCAAGTTTACAACATATTTTAATAATGCATATAATACAGCTTTCTGGTTTTTCCAGGTCGTTAAACTGCAGGAAAGAAAAATTTTCCAACACAAGTGTGTTCCAGTTACTAATTAAACCAATTTTAACACTTTTCTGCAACTTGTTGGTAAAGATGCTTTATGGGGCTGGCAAACAGCAGGAGGTCAATGTCAAAATACAGCTGGGCTTATTACAGCCACTTGAAGATTTACTCATGACATCAAATAGCCACAATGAACAAAAAACCTACAATTCCACAGACAAGCTTGCTGTATTTCCAGTGGTAAATGCTGGAGAAGGGAAAATAAGCTGGATTCCTGCAGGAGGTCTCTGTTTTCTGTCCCAGATGGGTCTGTTCTCCTGTGGAGATATGGATTATTCCCTTTAAACTCATAAAAACATCCAAAAGAAAAAGGAGATGCTAAAAAAGCCCCAAAAATACCTGTTGTACTGAACCAACAGGTAAAAATCTCATTTGTTTGTAATACTTCTTTGTGGGTTCTAGCCCACCCTTCCATGGGTACAGCTTCATGAGCATCTTTTTAAAATAAAGCACATAGATGGAATCAGACACAGCTGATGAAGATAAATAAACCCAGGGAAATACAGAGCCCCTGTGAGAGGCCATTCCATGAGCTGAGCAATGCCATCCCAACTGCTCTTTCCTTTGTAAAAAAAGATGAAGTACTGATTCAGAACAGTCAGTCAGAGGGAGCAAAGGGTGTAAAACACCTTCAGAAAGATTTAGCAGTAAATCCACACAGGAACACCAGCCTTGACCTCCTTTCTGCCCTGTGGATCAGTCACAGCTCCACAGCTGAAGTTATCCTTCCATGACAGAACCCACACTGGATTTCTTCCCATTTCACCAGGGGAAAAAAACAGGGAACCAGGAATTTCACAGGTGAGATCTTGTTCCAGGGAACAATTTTTCTGAGGAGCCTGGAAGCAAGACCAGGAAACAGCAGAATCCAAAATCTGAGGTGAACTTAATCGAATATTTTCATAACTCCTTTGGCAGCAGAAACCTTGGCCCAGAGACTCCAAATTTTTGAAATTTGTTGATCTTGGCAGGAGGCTGTGCCAATTTTCAGGGAGTTGTGGCTGGAATTATTAAGTTAATAGAGGCAGTTTCCACCTACACTCTGAACTGTTGTTTTTATATACCCATGTCCTTAAAACAGCCCTTGCAACATCCCCAGCACCACTTTGGAAGGCAATAGGAAAGAAATCACATGGAGAAGACAGGGAATGGGAGGGGAAGCCTTCAGTTTAAAGAAGGGGAACATACCAGAATCCAGCCAGGTAATTCTGGGAGGAGATTAACAGCATCCAAAGATGAAGGACTGAAAAGGGGCCCCTCTTCACATATAGTCTGGGTCTACATCTCACTCAAATATTCATAAAGACAGAACAGAGCAAAATTGTCTTTCAAAGCCCCAACACACACCAAAATTCAGGCCAATTTTTATGATTCTTACTGAAAACTTGCATCTTTTAGAGGAACTGGGATGGGGAACTGCTGGTTTATGTTTTACCTTTAAAAATCAATTCTTTTTCCTTCTTAAATGCTTCACAAAATGAGTGGGATAAATGATACTGCAGCCTGGAGCTACTCATGCTGCCCCTGGACTGCCATGCACTGCCAGCATGGTACCTACAGAAGAGCTGGGGACAAACAGACCCTCCTGCCCTGCAGGCACTGAGCAGGCTTGGGGTCAAATCCTTGATGGAGAGATCCAAGCCAGGCTGTCCCACCTCTGGCAGACATAGAGCAGGGAGCATCCCCGTCCCTGCTGCTCCCAGCTCATCCACAAGGCTCCTTTTAGCTGTGGCACCTGAAACTATCCCAGCTTACCCCAGCCAAGGGCATCTGGCCAGGCTTTACCAGCTTTGCTTCCTCGGCAATCCATCTTAGGAAAAACCTTACAGAGACTCCTTCACAAGCACATTCCCCCCGTGCTGCTCCTTCCCTGGAATACCATTATATAAAAGAAAAAAAGGCAAACCAAAAGCAGATGAGCTCGAAAAGGATCTTCTCAGCAGGCTCTGCCGACAACAGGCACAGAAGGACTGAGCTGCTCTTTGCAATGTTTCTAACTCCTAAGGGACAGCAGGAACATCCAATTCCAGGGGCAAAGCCCAGCTGCTGCTGGAGGCAGCCCATTAGCTGGGCAGAGGCATTCCCACAGGACACAGCTCCTGACAGCAATTCCTGGCAGCTGATGCCTGCGCAGGCGGAAGTGATTCTGCCTCAAATACTTCCCTTACCACTGATAACACAATTCCTGCCGTGGCCCTGCCAAGGCTGCACTGATAAGGAGAGGATCTGTAACCCAGTCCTGCTCCCACAGGGATTTATTTTTAGATGTCAGATACAGCAAGGCAAACACAGAGACTGAGCTGTTGGAAGGGATAATTCTGTGTCAAATGCAAGATGCTGAAGTGATATAAATGTGCATTACAGCACTTGCCTTGAGCAAATGGCTTTTGAGGAAGCAAAGAATATTATCTGGGAAGTGTGGAGCTGATCAGCTCCCCATATTCCATTAACAAAACCTACTCAGCTGAAGATAATGTCTTAATTCTTTCAAGTGAAAAACAGAGTATTAGTTCCTGGTAGAAAGTAGATATTTAAGGAATTCCTAATCACTCTTTCTCCTGTTTGCATTAATGGCATTTAGCACTAAGTAAAGTAAAACCATATTTGATGGAATCACAGAATATCCTGGGTTGGGAGAGACCACAGGGACCATCGAGTCCAACCCCTGGCCCTGCATGGACACCCCAACAATCCCAACCTGTGCATCCCTGAGAGCATTGTCCAAATGCTCCTGGAGACTTGGCAGACTTTCTTTAGCATATAGTTATTGAATTATATTGATATCTTCTTAAATTATAAAAGAAATTTAACTCTGTCTCAGTCTAGAGTCAGTTCTTAATGCAAGCAGAAGGATATGGGACTCCATATCCATTTTTCTATTTTTAAACTTGGGGAATTTGAAGTTGCCTCAATAGGTCCCACAGATTTTTGATGAGTTCTTTTCAGTTATTTATTCATAAATCTGATAGAAACCAAACAAATATAAAACAAAGCTTGTACTTGCTAGATGCAAAGTGCTGATGTTGAACAGTGGGCATTTTTATCATTTCACAGGTGTAATTACAGACTCTTCTGCACAAATGCAATTTAACCACTTGGAAATGACCTATTTGTACAAAGATTTTATGTAGACTTACCATCAATGTGTCCAATGAGTGAGAACCAGGTCAAAAAAGTTAAAGGGGAGATACCTTGTATTTTATGTAAATTGAGAAGAAGCTAAATTCGGAAAAGGTAAATTGAGAAGAAACACTGTATCTCCCTGGGAGATGGATCATAAAAAAGCTGAACCACACTTCTGAATATTTATACTATGCCAGACTAAAACACATCTATGAGGCAGAACCTGGCTTTTCATTAGAAATTAAAAATTAATGATGCAGCCTTTAAAATAAATACAGTAATGAACATAAGGTATTTAAGCAAAATGCCAGTGAATTTTGGGCACTGATGCAATCTGTGAGGCTTAACCTGTCGGTACAGCTTTGACATCACTGCCTTTGCCTGGCAACCAGCAATTTCCTGGGATACCACACATGCTTGGCTGGCCAGCCACAGGTATGGGCAAGATATTGCTGTCGGAAGCAGTGTGGAAGGACATTTCTGAAGAGAAAAAGCCCCCCAAAATGCACCCAGCCTCACTAGCACTGTGCAAGGATTAGAAGAGAACAAATCCCTTTGCATACCTCTCAGCAATTTAATTTAAAACTATCTCATCAGGTGAAATGTCAGGCTATTAATACCTCCTGCACCATGAGACCATATTATAAGTGACATAAACGTTACAAAACAACCTGAAATTTGGCCAGGCTGTTAATAGACAGCATTACACAATTCCTGACATGGACAGATAATGCTGTATTTTCTACTATGCAAATTTCTAACAGTGAATAGATTTTGAAAGCAGTTTACACCCACCAGCCCTCAGATGCAACTCAGTAATTCTCTATTAGGTGCCAAGCTGTCACTTCCCATCACTCCAGCCCACTGCTATTCTCTGCCCTACCTTGGGAGCACAAAGGAGCCTCCAACTTGATTAAAATGCATGAGCCCTGTGTGAACCTATTTTTAAATCTCCCAACTAATACTGCTGTTGTATTAACAGCTTTCATTTATTTTACCATTAATGCTGGTATTCTAAGGAAGTGCTGCAATGCTTTATCTTTTCTCATTTCAGCAGCAAAGCTCTTGTTCTCAAAGAGATTTTTCACCATATAAAAAAGTCCTGACACTGTGTGGATTTATCAGAAACCTTGCTTAAGAAAAGGAAGCAATTACAGGCATCAAGGGCCTGAGTCACCTTATTTAGGCACAAATTTTGCTTTAGGTACACAAATATCTAAACACGTAGGGTTTTTCAAAGGCAGATGTGGTGGAAACAGAGAACTGATCCCTCCACACACACACAGAGTCTCAATTTTATGACAGTTCTTCTCATGCTGTCACCAGCCCCTGTTTTCTTCCTGGTTTCACAGCACAGATACAGAAAACAGCTCAGGGCTGAGATAACCAATAACAGCTCAATAACCAATACCATTTTTGTTTCCTGTGCTACATCCTTCCACAATCTCTGTTTTTCAGGCAGAGATTACAGCCTCTGGTCTGGTTGTGCCAGGAAACCACTGAGCAAGAGCAGGGGAAGCTGCAGGAGTAGCAGTGACATCACAAAAAGCAGTGCTAAACCAATCCTGCTTGTGGGAGCTTCCTAGCAGAATGTCCTTCATGAAAACCAGATGTATCACCTGGTCTTACTTCTGCCTCTCACAGACATAAAGATGAGCCCCACTGGTCTGCCCTGCCATCCTGAAAACATCCCAGGAAATGCTTCAACCCACAAAAGAATTAATTATTGGTCATCAAAACAATGTGCCATGCACAGCTTGCGCTCCCTCTCCAGTTGCACATTGTGCTGAACACCCTCGGATGATGGGAGGGAGAACTCAGAGGACCACAGGATGCAGAAACCACACCTGTGCAGACACAGACCTGCTCCAACATAAAACTTCTCTCCACAATTACTGAAAAATTAGTTGCGTCAAATCAGCAAATTACCAGGAGACAGAAAGCAGGGACATGGATCAGCCATGTTGTTCCTATACACAGAAAATGAAAATAAGCAGTTTCCAGCAGAGTCAGTTCTGCCCCTGCTTGCCTGTTTCCTGGGGCCTCCATGGGAACTGAGCTCTTTGCCCTCTATCTCATGCCCAGTACTTTGTGTGCCTGGGTCTGCAGAGCCCACACCCCAGAACCAACCCTCCCAGAGCCACCAAGTGTGAGCAACAGCAGATGCCAGCCCTGAACAGGACCCAAGCTCCTTCCCAGCCAGAATTTTACTGAGACAGAGAAAAAAACCCAGCTGCATAATTCTGCTTGCAAAAGTGTCAAGTACGGCAGCATGGAAGGCTGTAAATAATTCACTCGGTATTACAGGAAATGTTTTACAAATGAAAAGGTTGTAACCTCCTTTTGGCTACAAGGCTGGCAGATGCTGGAGGCATTCCTGCTCCTCTAAGTGCAGAACAAAATGTGTCCTGTTTGTGAGAAACTCCTGGGTCTCAGCCGTCCCTGGAAAATGCTTCTGCCTGTATTCCTGAGGGAGGGATCACAGAGGAGCAAAGCCTGCACACTTCCAGAAATGCAGTTCGGGCTGACGAGCAGTTTCTGGTATTTTGATGACACAGCTGCTGCAATGCACAATGCAGAGCTAAGGGAAGGGGTAAATTTGATTTATTTATATTTACATAAATACATTCACACAATTTTTTAATCACACACACACTCAAATCAAAAATACACACACAGTGATTACAGATGACTGAAGACTGAATGATTGATACAGTTTTAAAACAGTGACATCAGCCAAATCCAGTGGAAATAAAACCATCTCCAAGCTTAAAGGAGAGCTCCACATGACTGAGTGCAGATTCTGCCCTAACACATAGAAGCAATTCCAAATAAAGTCTCTACAGCTTTAACTTCTTACCACTAAACACTTAGCAGCAAACTCAATGAGCCTCAGTGGAAGTCCCTCTACAACCCCCCACCAGGTCAGCCAGCAGGAAGCACAAGGTGTTTTATGTGTAAGAGAAATCCAAGACTCACCTGTATGTTGCCAAAGTCCACATTTTCATAGTGGAAATGTGCACACTCAGCCATCTTCGGGAAGTGCCCCTTTGTAAAGGATAACCTGAAGCACACCAAGAGCACACCATGAGATGGATGCAAACCACTCAACACAGATAAACAACAGCTACTGATACAAAACAGCAACCACTTTCTCATCCTAAAGCCAAGGGAACACAGGGATTTGTTGATGTGATGCACCAAAACAGTGGGGAAGGGAACCAAGTGAGAAAGGAAAGCTGAAATGCCAAGTGGCTTTTCCACTGCATCCCTATAGAGCTGGGTGACATTCCAGCAGCACCACATCCCAGTGCATCCCTACAGAGCTGGGTGAGACATTCCAGCAGCACCACATCCCAGTGCATCCCTATAGAGCTGGGTGAGACATTCCAGCAGCACCACATCCCAGTGCATCCCTAGAGAGCTGGGTGAGACATTCCAGCAGCACCACATCCCAGTGCATCCCTGGAGAGCTGGGTGAGACATTCCAGCAGCACCACACCCCTCAGGATGGACAGCAGCAGGGACAAGCAGCTGCACCTCACAAATGCACATCCACAGCCTTACACGAGACATGAGGAAAGCAGAACTTTACCTGTGAAAGGCATCACAGCCCATCAGTCCCGGGGGGATGTATCTGAGGGTGCAGAACAAACTCTATTTATCCTTTGCCTTTTGCAAATTCAAAAATCAGGCATAATTATTCCCAAGTGTCTCCAGCAACACTGGTGGCTGCCGGGGAGCTCCTCTGGCTCTGCAACATGCTTCTGCTTCTGCTGAAGCTATTATAGACTCCTATAGATATTCCTGGTGGTGAGCCAATGAGATTGTCATTATCTAGCTCCCTCTTCCCACGGGAGTACAAGTGGGAAGTGAGATGCAGCATCTGGCTGCTCAGCACTGGAACAAAGAGCCATCTCCCTCTCAGCAGAGCACTAGAGGGGTGAGCTGAAGGCTCAGATCCATCAGTCTCAGGGAGTTCTGCCCCTCAAGTCAGCATTTTTAGCAAAAGTAATATTGATCATTTCTGATCCCTGTTGCTGCACACATAATGACTTGGTTTACAGTCTCTGGGAGACAGGCAGAGACAGAAATACAGCATGAGGCCAGAGGAAAAAAAAACCCACAAACTGGGAGATCGGGGAAGAAAAAATATCCCTTAGAAGGGAAAACTGTGTAAAATCCATTCAAATGAAGTTACAAAGGGCAGAATGCAAAAAGAAAAGAGAAAAAAAATATCATATAAAAAATACATATAGGCTACCCACTTGTCCTGGTTTAGCTTTCCAGAGCATAAGGAGACAGGGAAAATTATCACATTTACACATCACCTGGGCTTCTTTTGAGATTTTTGTTCTATTAAAATAATTGTTCTATTATGTTCTATTGTGGGGTTTTTTTAAATTAATCACTTTCAGGAAGAATTGCTAAAGAAAATTAAAAACACTGAATAGTGAGGTTCAAACCCTACCTAGCTTTGTTTCTATGGCCAGAAAGAGGAGAGAGAGCCAGCAAAACCTCCCATGCCCAGTTTTAGGCTCCATTAGCTCCAACTGCCTTAGTTCCACATGGATTTCGATTGCTCTGCTGAAGATACACCATCAGAAATGTTGCTGAATGTCCTGCACTGCAGCACAGCAGCCAAAACTCAGCACAGCAAAACTGGAAGCCCAGGAAAGACGGGAAAATCACAGAAGTCTGCTCTTACTTTTTCACGTTCTTCACCTTCATGCTGGCTGTGCTGCCGCAGGAGCGGAGCGGCAGCTCCCCTGGGATGTCCGGAATGTCGGCACCTCGGGCCTGCAGGGAGGAGACAGGACAAGCAGGGAGGTTAAACACGGCTGCAGGCTCTGGGCTCTGCCTGCTGACAGGAGCCCCTCTGTTCTGCACGGGGCTACAAACCTCACACGTGCTTAAGCTGAATTCTGCCTTCTGACCAGGGAAAACTGACCCTTGGGATGTGGACCAGGGAGGTGACAATCTCTTCCTGCCCCAAGCCTTGCTAACCCTTGGGGTAACTGTGAAATCCAGTATTTAATTCATTGCTACTTCTGCTTTCTAAAGGGAGTGAAACAGATATTCCCAAACTCTGTACTTGGACTCCTCAGCGAGTACCTGATTTTTCAGACATCTGTGCGTTCAGACTCAGGCAGAGGCACTGCAACAAGTTGGATTGCTCACACAGTGGAAAACAAGTTAATGACAGAGCTGCTTATATGTGGGAGGTGAACTTCTAAAATAGATGTTTGAAGCTATTGGTTTAAGTGCTTGAGGATATTAAAATTCCTTAATTACAAAAATTCATTTACTTCAGTGAAGCCAGAACTCCAAACTCCCTCCTTTCTGTTCTGTCATACTTTCCCATCCCTTCCTTCCTCCAGCTGCCTTTGCCTAAGCCATGAGCTCTGCTGGGGTTGAATTCTCCATCACAAGAGAACAAACACTCGACTCCATGGGTTTCTCCCACTGTGATCCAGAGGAATGAGGGAGTTCAGTGAGGCTTTTATGGAGAGAGCAGTGATCAAACAGCAAGACCAGCACAGACTTCACAGAGAAGGAGGAGAAAAACAACTGATGCTGGCCAGAGATTGCCCATCAGTGATGTGGGTGACACCAGCTCAGTGAGCTTTTTCTGCTTTATACAATGCACAAAAAACATGAACAATGTCCCAAAGAGGGAGTGCTGAGCCAAGAGGAAGAAAGACAGCGTTACTTGTCTTACAGGCCTGGAACCAAAAAGTATTCCATCAAAGCCCTTTTCTAATGACAGGAGCAAACAGGATTGCCCTGATGTTACATCAGTCCCAATGGTTCTAAGTTGGTCCAGCAGAAGATGTCTGAACAGAGCTGGATCTGTCCCAAAGCTGTGACTGATAAGTGAACACAGCTGCATTCTGCAGTGTGAACTATGGAGAAATATGGAAATTAGGTCTCCACCCTCAAAACTTTATAGTTGGACCAGCACAACCCAAGCTAGCAGCCCGTGTGTGGGATGAACTACAGGACAATCTTTGTCACCCCTCCCTGAAGCTCCCATTTGACCCTGGCACAGGTTACCTGTACCTGAGCTTCACCACACCACCGAGAGCTGTGGTGTGTCAGTGCCATTCTCCTGCTTGCTTTCACCAACCAGACCAGTGCCAGAGAGAGAGAGGGATTCATCCCACTGAAGCCCAGGCAGGCACAGGGGCGAGGCTACAACCACATTATCCATGTGAGGCTCCTGCTACAGTCACCAGGGACACTCTGGTACTTGGGGTCCATTCCCCTGCTTTGGACAACAGGAGGAGATTCCTGGAATGGTTCAGGGTGGAAAGAAACCTTACAGATCATCCAATCCCACCACTCCCCTGGGCAGGGACAGCTTCCACTATCCCAGGCTGCTCCAAGCCCCATCCAGCCTGGCCTTGGGCACTTCCAGGGATCCAAGGGCAGGCACAGATTCTCTGGGCACCCTGTGCCAGGGCCTCACCACCCTCACAGCGACGAATTACTTCCTCACATCCCATCTGACTACTCTCTGTCAGTTTGAATCCATTTCCCCTGTCCTGTCACTCCAAGTCCTTGTCCACCGTCTCTCTCCATCTTCCTTCTCAGCCCCTTCAGGCTCTGGAAGGCCACAATGAGGTCACCCTGAAGTTTCTCATCTCCAGGCCGAACAATCTCAATTCTCTCAGCCTCTCCTCACAGCAGAGCTGCTCCATCCCTCTGATCATCCTGGTGCCTCCTTTGGACAAAGCCAAACAGGCTGCAGGAGCACCCACTCCCCTGGACACAGGGCTCCAGGCTGGGCCTGGCTCTGGGGAGATGAACCCCAACAGCTGCAGTGACCCCCAGCAGCTGCACCCACCCAGCTCCGGGCGCTTCCGGCACCGCCCTCGGAAAATCTACTCCAAGTGAGCTCCCCCCTTTGAGCACCACCGAGTCAGTTTGAATCCAGGTCTCTCTCTCTCCCAGCTGCACCCTCCAGAGCCCTGACCACAGCCAGTGCTCTGACCCCACTGTCCCACAGCTCTGCACAACAGGCACAGCCACTCACCAGAGGAAAACAGGAATAACATTTATACACTTAAATAAACCTACCCTGGGCTGACTGACTTACTGAGCACACAATCACTTCAGGATTTAATAGGACACTTGAGAGTCTCATTGTCAGTTTTAGCATTAAGAGGATCACCAATTTAATAAACCTTACAGGTCTTTTACATAAGAAAATAACTACAAGAATAAATGTGCCATTTCAATAAGCCGCTTCTAGGCCAAGCTGGATGTGCTTGCTTAATTTCCTAAGGAACAGAATTTCTGTAGGAAGAAAAGTAATTTTTCTTCTCCATCACCAGTAGGAGCTGGTGGGATATAAAAATGGATAAACAATCTGGCAGAAAATGTGGGCTTCAAGCCAGTTTGCAGCAGTGGGCAGAGACCTCCCTGGATCTGACTCAAAGCAGCGTAGGCAAAACTCACACCTCCAGGAGCCCAAAATGCCAGCACCTCTCTTGGAAAAGTTGTATTATCCTCTCCTTCCCAGTGGAGTTAAGTCCAAATTGAGCTGGATTTCTGCATCTCCCATTTTCTGCATCCAGTTAACTGGACCACAATGAGATGAAAGGCAGTAATTAACTCCAAGGGGTTTTCCAATTAGATCTGAGCTCCATGGACTGCTGCAGAACAATGATCTCTTCAAGGCTCACAGCTGAGGCAAAAGCACAGAAAGGTAAAGGCACAGAACTTGTGCAAGCTCAGATCTTTATTGAGAGGTACCAATATGAGAAAAAACCTTGGTGAAGAGATAGATACCGAAAAAGAAATTTAACTGCAATTTTAGAAACTGCATTACTCCTAAATAACCACAACTCCTTTCCATTCAAACCAAAGATACACAGCTACATAAAATAGATTTTATACACTATTTTGCACCTGTTTTGACACAAAACTTGGCATGTAGCATGCAAGTCACTCTCCCCTCAAAACACAAAGAAAACCCTCCAAATGAAATTTGTCATCTTTTGTGCTTTGTGTCACAGTAATTTAATTTTAAAAATAATTTTGAAACAGTTGGATTATTTACATCTGAAAATTAGCTACCTGGCATCATCAGTGGCTTCTCACTTCCCTATTTTCTATGCATCACTGTGCTGTGAAAACCTAGTAATTGCAGAGCAAATCAGTTTATGCAAATTGTTTAGTCCCATTTTCACAGCTGAATGTCACTGCTGTATCAATCTGCTTCGGTCCAAAACTTGGTAAACAAATTAGAGCTCAAGGCAGAACTCAGAGAACTGATTTATCAGGAATCTCAGTCGCTTACCTTTGCAGGGAAGGCTTTGGAGCGACAGCGCTTCACCAGCTTGCCCTAAACCGAGAAATTCTCCTTCCAAAAGCTTGACTTATATCAGTAGTAGTTGAGACAATATTGCAGAAAGTCAGTATTTTGTCACAGATACCTGCAGGGATTGCCAGGCAGGGAGATCTCACTAAAGCCTTCCTCTAGGGAGGAGGAAGAACGCCTGTCTGCCTGTCCAACCCTCCTGTGGATCACAGCATCACAGGATTGTTAAGGGTGGGAAAGGCCTTTAAGATCAAGAGCACCCCTCACTGCCACCCCTGTGCTCAGCAGTAAACCCTGTCCTAAGGCTCCACACCCACACGTTTTCTGAACACCTCCAGGGACAGCCCTGGGCAGCTGTGTCAGGGCTGGACAGCCCTTTCCCGGAAGAAATTTTCCCTGATATCCAATCTAAACCTCCCCTAGAGCAACTTGAGGCTGTTCCCTCTCCTCCTGTCCCTGTTCCCTGGAGCACAGCCCGACCCCCCCCGGCTGTCCCCTCCTGGCAGGAGCTGTGCAGAGCCACAAGGGCCCCCCTGAGCCTCCTTTGCTTCAGGCTGAGCCCCTTCCCAGCTCCCTCAGCTGCTCCTGGGGTCCAGCCCCTTCCCCAGGTCTGCTCCCTTCCCTGGACACGTTCAAGTGTTGCTCCTAATCTCCCTGGGAATCTGAGAGCAGAATCTGAGAGCTCTCACAAATAAGGCTGTTTAGCTTTATGCATTTGAGATTTCTAGTATTTTTATTTATAGACATGATTTAGAAAACTTCAGCTTTGTGCTCTCTAGCACACAAAACCTTAGTCATAAATAATTTATATCTAACGATTCCACAGCATAATATGAAAGGATTTTCTCCTCAAGAGTCTCCTTGCATTTATCAGAAAACATGTCAACCTGTCTCCCTCACATGCAGAGACATAACACAATCTGAAATACGTGTAAAACTAAACACAACAGTCCAGTGAACACAACATGATGAAGTTTCCACCCTGGTATCCTGACAGGGGAGAATATTGAACCAGTGCAGAACCCACAGCCCTCCTCCTGCTGCTTCTGATTTACTCTGGGATGCACAAGAAACCCTGGAATCCCACAAGTAATCCCATAGCTGGTTTTCCACAGGACTACGGACCCCTGAGGAGGCACCACATATAAACTTTGGCAGGTCACTGAATCCAGGTGAGATTTGTGAAGGCAGGAACTTAATCCAAGGTTATCACAAAGCAAGAATAGCTATTAGACAGGCACTACCATATATTCATTTTCCACTGTCAGTCTCTCAACAAAACCAGTTTGGAGGGACTAGATTGCTGTGGATTCTGTCAGCACATGGCCTTGTTTCTAAAAACAGCAGAGCTGATTCCAAATGCTGTTTGGTTTCCATGACAGTCTTTCCTTTACATCATCTTCATCTCCCCTCGATCTTCTTGGAAGGAAAAATTACAAAGAGAGGAAAAAAACCTAAACCGCCTTTAGAGCTCTCAAAAACCCTAAAGCTTCACTTCAGTTTTACTTCTTTGCTGGAGAACAGCAGGGAACAGAAATGTTGTTTCAGGAGAAGTCATTACTCTGTAGGGAACAGTAATTTTTTCAGTTTGTATGAGGAGGAATGAAGAGGGCTGAAGTGGGTGCTCATCTACATGGACATCAACAGCTACCCCAAATTTTGGGTACCAGCTCACTACACAGAGCTGGCTCAGCGTCTACTCCATCAGGGAGTTTGCTGTGCAGCACTAAAAAGAAAGTGTCCCACAAAACTTCTTGCTCCCTGTGAGGATGGCTCCCTCAACACCTGCTCTTAGGAATTACTGCCCAGGAACTCACCTGGAGCACAATGAAGGAAGAATTTTGGTCATCTCAGCTTTGACCATGCAGCCTTTAACACACTCCAGGGAGACAAAGTTCTCTCTGCTCCTCCTTCAGATGTTGTGACAACTACCCTGGCTCTCCACAATACATAAATCAAAGAAGGAAAGGGAAAATGCTCCACTAAACTGAGAGTCACCATGTTCGAGCTACTCCAAATAATTCTGAAGGAAAGGTCCCAATTCCACAGCATTTACCCCTAAAAGGATTAAGATGTACTGAGCACAGCAAGGCTATAACTGGGTCACAGTTTTGAATGACAGAAGTATATGGGAATGGATGAAGAGACAACATTCACCCCAAAATGTCAGAGGTACAGGGGCAATATGATGAAAATGCAAATATTTGCTAAGTTCTTCATGTTACCACTTTCCATGGATTCATTTAGTGGAACCAAATTAATTTCTTAAGCATTTTCATACAGCATGGTTCTGTCACGTTAGCACATTGCAGCTACATTTTCCAGAGCTGCTTAAGATATTTGTACACATTTAAAATAAAGAAGCAATACCCAGTTTAGGTACCCAAGAAGCAATACCCAGTTTAGGTCTGACTATGCCATCTTAAAGAAAAATATGTGCTTGTCATACTACAGCAGCTTTACCAAAGAAGTTAAAAATAACATTAAATATCCCCCTCCAATTCGCATTTCTTTATTGACATGGGAGGTTGTGGTCACCCTGTCCCTGGAAGTGCTCCAGGCCACGCTGGACAGGGCTTGGAGCAACCTGGGATAGTGGAAGGTGGCCCTGTCCATGGCAGGGGATGGAACTTGATGGGCCTTAAGATCCCTTCCAACACAAACAATCCCGGGATTCTGTGATTTTAAGGATTAATCCTCTGCTGTTCATGTTCTCATCAGCAGAGTGCAGCACAGGCACATTCAATAACACCCAGCACAAGGATGTTTTCCAGAGTGAGAAACATGGGAACCTTTTAAATTTTATATTTTTTTTTTTTAATTGAAGTCATCACTTAGCTCCTTCCATAGTGCAAATATCTTTCTGGCTGGAGGGGGGCTTTAGGTGCAGAGCTCAAGGCCAGGATGGCCTAAGTAATTAGAGGTAGTACTGACCTTTTAATCTAGCTCTCAGTTTGGGGATTGTGGAATGTGCAGAAACACCCACCCAGCCAGAGATGCCTTAAAATCTCATGGCAACTGAGATAACGGGATAGAGAAAAGGAATGAAAAAATGACAAGTGCTTACAGTAAGGAAACTTTGAACATTGGCAATGCACATTCTTAATCCCATGTCTAAGAAATCTGCATTCAATAAAGACAGGTGAATGTGCATAATTTTGTGAGTTTAGAACTTTTAATTCCATTTTTCAGGTTCTCAATTCCAAACTGCTCCAACTAGTACTTAGTTCATGGCATGTATAAAAGAGAATTCTTCTCTTTTTTTTTTTGAAGGACCACACAGAACATGTTTTTTCTACTCCCAGCATCTCCATGAAAAAGGGGGCGGGGGGGTTGTGAAATAAGAAAAAGCGAAACAAAAAACCCCAACACTTTAAAGCATTGCCATGAGCTGGCAAATTCAGAGAAACCTCTCATTCCAGAGACTTAGCATCACAGAGGAGTTAGTCCAGGGCATCCATTTACCATAGTTTAAAGGATCAGCCTGGAATGAGCAAAGAACAAATTCTTAACTATTTGTCTACTGTGCTTTCAAATGAAGATCTGCAGCTCACAGATACGTAGGTGAAACCTTCCCCAGCTCCCATGTAAAACCACTGAAGTGGAATCCAAGACATCGAACAAGCAGCTTGGCAGCTCTGAGCACCTCCTTTGGCACTGCCACTGTCACTGTGACCAAGATTCACCTCTGCACAGCAGCGTGAGTTTGTGCCATGGCAACATTTCCCAAGTGAGCCTGAAAGAGACACACAGATTCTCACTGATTCTCTGCACATGAATCCAGTGCACCCAAGGGGTGCTGGGGATTTTCAGCAGAACAGTCTCACACTTGTGTTTTCCTTCACAGAATCCACAGTTTTAGGGCTAAAAGGGATGCAACCAAGCACAAGGGAATGGTCAGCTACTGAGGGCAGCATTAGCATGATAACTCCCTGACAGCCCTAAGTTTGGATCTGACATTCCCATGGTGAAGCCTGATTACCATTCCCAAAGCCCTGGGCCCAGGAGCTGCAGGGTACAGTACACAGCCTCACACAATGGCAGAGTGGCTCAGGAATGTACTTTCTTTAAGAACAAAAATCCCACATACAATATGCGTGGGAAAGGCAGACAGGGTTAGAGTCCTGCTTCTGTACAGCCTACAAAATAAATTACAGAGAAAAGCCACAGAAAATAGAACATCCAACAAGAACAATACTTCTGATTCCAGTTTCTTGTTGGTAAAAAAAAGACTCCAAAGATCCCAGCTACTGTTTAATGCACAGAGGGAGGAGGGGATCCTAATTATGGCTTGGATATAAAAGGGCAATTGGAGCTTTGGGTTGTTATTGTAGAAAGCAATTTCTCATCACATACAACAGAGACAGATTCAGGCTCAAATAAGCAAATCCCACTCTGGTAAGTCCCCTGGCCACAGCCAGTGATTATGCAAATAACAATGGGATGTTATGTTATAGGTATAAATCGGATTAGCAACTCAGGAGTTGGCCAAGTGCAGCAGCAGCAAGATGGGGAAGGTGGAAAAAACAGCAGCCTGACATTCAACCCCAGCACCTGAGTCAGGACAATTAACAGGAATTTATATTTCTGAGTGTTAAGCCAACCTGGGCTCAGCTTTTCTTTATAGAGAAGAGCTGTGTCCAACGGCACGAGCACAAAACTGGGATCCACTGCACTCCCTGCCCAAAGCCCGGTGACAGCACAGCAATGTGAGGGATGTGTCTGCCTCTAGCATGCACTTTATACCATACAGCATCCATAAACTTCTGACCAACACAACAGAAGAGCCATTAACTCTGCCCAAGGGGAGGGGAAAGCTCAGCCTGGGATCACACACCGGGCTCCACAAACAGGGCAGGAGTCCTCACTCCTGCTCCCCTCCAGAAAAGGTGACACGAGCTGGAAAGGGGAGGTGACGCTGCACTCCAGAAATGACCTGGAGGTCAGAACAGGACACCTGATGCTGCAAGAGCAGCATCTGAAGGTGAATAATGACCACAGAGACACTCCAGGGCTGGAGCTCCTCTGCTCTGGAGCCAGGCTGGGAGAGCTGGGGGTGCTCACCTGGAGAGGAGAAGGCTCCAGGGAGAGCTCAGAGCCCCTGGCAGGGCCTGAAGGGGCTCCAGGAGAGCTGGAGAGGGACTGGGGACAAGGGATGGAGGGACAGGACCCAGGGAATGGCTCCCACTGCCAGAGGGCAGGGCTGGATGGGAGATTGGGAATGAGGAATTGTTCCCTGGGAGGGTGGGCAGGCCCTGGCACAGGGTGCCCAGAGCAGCTGAGGCTGTCCCTGGATCCCTGGAAATGTTCCAGGCCAGGCTGGACAGGGCTGGGAGCACCTGGGACAGTGGAAGGTGTCCCTGAAGTTAGGTGGGAACAAGATGGTTTATGAGGTTCTTTCCAACCCAAACCATTCACGGATTCCATGGAATTTTCTGCATTTCCCTTGGCTCAGGGTTGAGAGCAGCCCCTTCCCATGTGAGAGCTCCATGCAAAAACCCACCCCTGAGTGGGCATCAACCCTGGCTCAAGAAAACAATTATTAAACAATATCAGGAATTATTAGGAAATAAACCCATTTCCCTGCTCAGTTTTTTTGAAACATCGAACGTGGCAGGACGAACAATGGAGGGACAGGGAGAAATAAAAAAGGGAAAGGAATCATATGGAAGCAATTAGCAGGAACTTCAGTCAGGAAAACCTGATGGTGCTTGTAGCATTAGGGCTCAAGTGATCGGTGCTGTGGGACCATAACTCACCCACACTCCTGGCATTTTCCCTGCAGATGTGGATTTCTGCAGGAATATCAGCTTTCCCCTTGGAAAAATTCACCTGGGGAGGGCTGTCCAGCCCTGGAACAGGGAGTGTTGGATGTTGGGATTTACCAACAGGCTCGTGGTGAGTTTGGGTTAATGTGGGAGCCAGAGGGTATTGTTGGATGCTTTGTCTTGTGAGAAAGGAAATTTCCCTGCTTGTAGAATTCCTAGGGGTTTTTACAGGTACTGGAGAATGCAAAACTTTTCTATTTTTGGGAAGGAGGGCAAGGAGAATTTGGAGTTTCTTGAGGAAGATGCTCTCCATGCCCTGCTCAGCACTGCACACAGGAAGAGTTTAGGTCTAGATGTTCATTATTTTTTATCTATAAGTTGTGAGTTTTATAGTATTCTACTAATGAGTTGCACAATGGTTAACTATTTTTTTATACAAGGTCTTTTAAGGTTAAACTATCTAATTTAAAAATGACACTTAAATTATTTTTACTTTTAACTTAATAACTAATCACTCAAAGTTTGCAATGCAGACTTTCCTGTCTAATTGTAAAATACTACCTAAACTTGTGAAGAAGAAGGACCAGCTACTGCTCTAAAACTTCTATCTAAACTTTATATATTACTATATTCTAAACCCCTAAACTCTAAATTTTCTACTTTGTGATATTACACATTTTTAATCAACTATACACTTGTAATCTTAGTGCTATCAATCAATTTTGGAAGATTTTTTCACAGCCTCAGGCCAAATGCAGTGCTCTCTTGGGGGTCAGAGTCTGTTAGTACAGAAAGTCTAAAATTGTCAGCATCCAGAACTCCAAAACAGCCCTGAAGATCAACTCCACCAGAAGCAATTTGGCAATTCCAAAGGAATAAATGACCCCTTGCTCCACAAAAACAGTTTTGGTTGGGATCTTTTTCCCTGTCCCCAGTGCAAGGCTGCAGCAAATGCTTGTTTTTCCATGGGGCTGGAATTGAAATTCCCAGTCGGGTTTATGCCACAGAGCCCCTTGGAAGGGCGATACATCCCGGTTTTTCTGAGAGGTTTTTTGGGGGATAAATTGTCCCCTGAGGTGGGGATGCTCCAGGTCCCCTGTGGAGATCAGCAGGACCCATGGAGGGCTCCCAGGGCTCAGCTGAGGAGTTTGAGATGCTGCCCAGACAGAGGGGCAGGATCTGGGTTTTGGTTTCTCTTTTCTTTCTCTGTTGAGGTCGGGACTGAAGCGCTTGAGATGGAATTTCGTGTCCAGACTCAGGTGTTTGTTATTTCTTACCAATGCTAAAGTCTCACAGCAGTGAGCTCTGCAGTTCTTCACTAACAGGGCACAAAATGGCTCACTGTCTTTCCCTACAAGGCCTTTTAAGGCTGAACTGCCCAAGTAAGAAATGACACCTAAATTATTTTCACTTTTAACCCAATAACCAACCACCCGTGCCCTCAATGTGGACTTTTCTGTCCAATTACACAAAACCACCCAAACCCAGGGAGGAGAAGGAGAAGAAAAAGGTGAAGGAGAAGGACCAGCCTCCACCCTAAAACCTCCACCTTAGCTTTTTAGATATTCCTATGTTCTAAGCCCTTAAACTCTGAGTTTCCCACCCTGTGATGTCACACACTTCTATCCAAACCCCACACCCACAATCCCAGCTCTGTCATTCCATTTTGGAAGCTCCTCCACAGCCTCA
>JAYDZK010007573.1:0-33868 GCA_034509185.1 Euphonia xanthogaster
CTCCACATGCCTGAGCATCCCCGCGCGTCCCTGAGCATCCCCCGCGCATCCCTCCGCATGCTTGAGCATCCCTGAGCATCCCCGGTCTCACTCGCGCCTCCCTGAGCATCCCTGAGCATCCCTGAGCATCCCCGCGCGTCCCTGAGTATCCCCCGCGCATCCCTCCGCATGCCTGAGCATCCCCCGCGCATCCCTCCGCATGCCTGAGCATCCCTGAGCATCCCCGGGCTCACCCGCGCCTCCCTCAGCATCCCTGAGCATCCCTGAGCATCCCCGCGCGTCCCTGAGCATCCCCCGGTTCACCCGTGCCTCCCTGAGCATCCCCGCGCATCCCTGAGCATCCCCGGGCTCACTCGCGCATCCCCGCGCATCCCTGGCGCTCCGCCCGCCGCCCGGCCCCGCCTGTCCCCGCCGGGTCCCTCGCTGGCCGCGCTCACGCCCGGGCTCCGGCTGCTTCTCCCGGTTCCCGGCGTCGCCATTGCCCGGCAGCAGCGCTGAGCTGCCCGCTTTACACAGGTGCGCTGAGCGGTGAGAGAGCGAGGGCTGTGCGCCTGGAAGGAAAATCCAAATGAGCCCGAGTTTACGGCTCGGTGAGGTCGGGTTATCCTCTCGTGCTTCCGAGGAGTCTTTACGCAGCAGTCCCATTTTCTCCTGCGGTACAAACGCAGCCGAGCAGATGGCGAGTGTGAGCACACGGAGCGCGGCTCTGCCTGGCCGGGAGCAGGGAGCGGGCTGGTGCTGCCTCCCGGTTTCCAGGAGTGTTTACAAGTTAATGGACTTGTTCCACCCGAAATAACCCACGGTATGTGCTGGGTTCAGCAGTCAAAAGGTCCTTTACGAGTAATCGAGGAAAGAGGGAGTTTTAGACGCTGAGACACTTTAGACACTGAGCTTGTGGGGGTTTCTTCCTATGACTGATTTTAGCACATTTGTCTTTAATATGAAACTGCAAAGAAAGGCAGAAGGAACAACAGTGGATAACAGTATGCAGCCTTCACCTGAAGGCACCAACAAGAAAGATGGGAAGGGAACTGTTTAAAAGGGCCTGGAGTGACAGGACAAGGAGCTGTGGCTGGAAAGCAAATGTTAGATGGGAAAGAAATTCTTTGCTGTGAGCGTGGTGATGCCCCGTCACAGGTTGCCCAGAGCAGCTGTGGCTGTCCCTGGAAGTGTCCAAGGCCAGGCTGGACAGGGCTTAGAGCACCCTGGGATATTGTTAGGGTTTGTGTAGAGTGTTCCTCACTTCCATAGCAGTTTATTCAAACAGGACTGGAGGCCAGGTGCCTGTGGGGAAAGGGAAGGGCAGAGTACTTAGCTCACCTTTGACTAGAAATGTAAGGTCACAGCTGCTGGGAAAGACCAAAGGACTTGCTCTGAATGTGCACGTGTGTCTTTAATACCCAAGCGCTGTTTGCTGTGCCCTTTAGGAAGGCTTCTCTCCGAGTGAAGCGCTGTCCTTGGGGTCGGGCTGTGAGCGCAGCAGGGCCTGAGGGCACAGCGGCTCCTGGGGAAGGTGCGGGTCTGCTGCAGCTCTGGTGTGATTATGGGGCAGTGAGCGTGGGCTGCACCGTGTGCTTACACTGCGCTTGCACCGTGGTTACAATAGGGTTACACAGCGCGGTTACACCGTGGTCGCGGTGCGGTTGCACTCTGGTTACACGGTGCGGTTACACCCCGGTTACACCCCGGTTACACCCTGGTTACACCCCGGTTACCCCGCGGTTCCGCCGCGCTCGGCCCCGCGGTGCGCGCTCCCGCTGCCGCAGCTCCGAGCGGAGCCTCCCCAGCCCCGCGCTCCGCCGGGCTCCGGGGCCGGGTGACATCATTGGCAGCCAATCGGGAGCTGCTCGGGGCACAGTTTAAAGCTCTTTCGTTATATATTTATAGTCAGTGCAGGTATTTTTGGGCTTCAGTAGCACTCGTGTTGTCGCAGAGTCCATGGGGAAGGAAAAAGCCAGGTAAGAGCGGGGCACGTTTGCCCTCGCTGGGCACTGAGGGTGCCAGCTCTGCTGGGAGGGATTTCACACTCAGGGCGGTCTGGGCGTCTCCCTGGTGGGCTGTGCCTGCCCGGGCACACCTGCAGCGATTGCCCCGTGCTCTGCCAGGAGCAGGCGTGCAGGACACGCGTGTGTCTGTCCGTGTGTCCGCGCGTGGCTGTGCAGCCGGCCCGGGCTGGCTCGGGGCTCCCGGCGCTGCCCCGGCCGGGCTGGCGGCGTCGGGCCGGGCTCGGGGCCCCCCAGAGGCCCCCCAGCCCTGCTGTGCCCTGTTCTGCCCTCTGACACAACTGAAGGAGAACTCTTCCCTGCTAGTGTCTCTTCCAGAAAAGTCTGGGTAACCCGTGCAGAGCCCCCGCCATTCCTGCTGAACTCTTTCCTTTCCTGAGTGCCCTCTGCAGCAGGACTTTGTGGGACTGCAAAGCTGTTCTGATTTCCAGCCCATAAGAGAAAACATTTCTTTTTACAAAAGAAAGAAAGAAACAGAGGCTTGTATCAGGGGAGGGACTGTCTGAGGTGTTCCTCTCCCACCTAAGCACTGTGGCTGTGCTCTTGTCAGGTTGCTAAAAGCCACATATTCAAATGTGTTCCATGATGGGCCTGCAACGTGTTGAAGTGCAGTGCTGGCCCCTTCATCCTCTCGGGATCACAATTATTTTACATGCTCCTGAGCTAGGAGGCCTGGGAAGAAGCCTTTCAGGTGCTGTCTGTATCTCTAGCAGGCTGCTCAGCCTTCACAAAGGATTTAGAAAATGAGGCAAACCATGAGGTGAGAAAGGTTGTTGACATGGCTATTTTGAGATCACAAAAGGGAATGGCAACTGCAGAGAGCTGCAGACAGACCTTGCAACATTGAGAAGAAAACTCTGGCCAAAACAAGGTGTCAATAAATTATGATGCAGTTGGGGCTGATGCGAGGGAGCCTCGCGTGAGTGGTGCTGGTCTGTGAACCAGCATTTTTCACTAAAGAAAGAGATCATTAAGTAATCCAGATGGCCTCAGGAAAACCTTCAGCTCACAGGTCAGTTACAGGCAAGAAAGAATTGGGAAAGTTAGGAACTATTAGGAAAAGTATGAAGACAGAAAATCAAAACCATCCTCTGTCCCTCTCTGCATCTGTGGTTTCATCTTTGACTGAAGTTCTGATCCTGTTGCAGCAGGACTGGAAAGGCATCTGGAGCAGGAGTTGGGATCCACGTCCCTCTGGGAAACAGCTGAGCAGACTTTAGTCTTGTCTTTTGCACACTGAACAGGAATCTGGTAGAGTTTATGAAATCTGAAATTGCACGAGACAGTAAGTAGAAATCATCAAGGAATGGTCTCCAAATGAACTGAAGGAGGGTTTTTGACATGTGATGTATCACTGAGGTTTGGAACTCACTGCTGCAGTTGTAACTGAAAGAAGATTTATATATGTTAAAATTCATCAAAGTTGTTTAGAAAAGCTATCTTTCTATTTCAAGGAACTCTTATGCTGCAAATTCCTACAGGTTAGGGCAGCATTTCAGGCAGGAATGCTGCATCCTTGCCCTGTTTTTGTACTCTGAGCATCAGCTGTTGGTCTCAGCTGGAAACAAGTTCCTCAGCTTTGTTGGACAGTGAAGCCATGCTGGCTATTCTTGTATTTGTGGGCAAATTTCTGCTGTACCACCACAGAACAGCATCCCAGCTGCTCACTGGAGTTGACATACAAGCCAGCCCTCACTAATCTTTATTTCCTGCTGTATTACTCTTGGAAAATGAGTGTGATTTTCCATCTCCTGTGACTTGTGGGTGGGTCAGTCTCTGTTTGTCTGAATGCCTTCCCAATGAGCATGAGAATATTGAGTATTTTGCCAGGCTAAATCTGGCACTTGCAGTTTTGCCACACTTGCAGGATCTGCTGGAGTGTCCAAGGTGCTTTCCATGCCCATTCCTTCTCTTTCTGAGGCTGTGGAGCAGCTGGCTCAGCCTCTGCTGGTGGCTGGTGTGTCCAGCCTGGCTGTGCTGGTGCCCATGCCCGCTGTGCCACCTCTCCCCTGCCAGAGCTGCTGCTCAGGGCAGCTGCTGCTCTCTGAGGGGCACCAGCCCTGCCCGCAGAGCTGCCTCCTTGCCAGCTGGGAATTAGGGGCACTGACCACTGCTCACCCTTAGCAGAGGTGTGCTGCCTCTTCCTGATCATCCCCTTTCCTTTGGAGTGCTGGGAATGGATCCCAAAAGGTTTTGCTCCATGTTTTTGTTGGGACTGAGGTTAGGCTGAACATCCTGTAGGTCTTCCTCCTCAGCCTTCTGGAAGCTGAACATGACACTTGGCTTTTTTTCCAGACATCAGGACCCTGCTCTGATTGCCCTGGCATTTCAGCTGATTGGCAGCAGCCTCACAGTGCTGTGAGCCAGCAGCTTTAGCATCCCTAAATGCATCATCTGCTCCCTAAGGTTTTCTTTGTGTTTGTTAGGGTTTTTTTTCTTTTTTTACCAGCTTGCTGCAATAGTCCCTCTCTGGCTCTGCCTGTCCTAGGCACTTCCTTAGGCTGTCCCACTGGACAGGGACCTGGGAACCTGAGAGCAGAGCTGGCAGTGAAAGCCAAGGCAAAGAATGCATGGAGTTACCTTACTGATAAAATGAGAGTATTTGTGCTAGAAGGGTGCTGTGAAGGTCTCTGCCTGTGCTGCTCCTGAAGGTGGAGATGCTCAGAGGGTTGGTTTTTATTTACCTTGGTTTGTCCCATTCCTTGTTCCACTCCAGTTCCCTCTTGGCTTTCCTGAAGCTGAGCAGGAGGCAGTTGGGAGTCTGGGCATGCCACAGGCAGGGCTGGCTGCCCGAGGAAGCCTCACAGACACAGATTGGCACAGCAGCCACAAACGGCAACAAAACACATCCAGACCTTCTCTTGGGAAGGACTTGCTCCTCCTGGCAACAGCATCCTAGGGAAATGATTCTGTCTGAATCCATCACCTGGTGTGCAACAGAGCCAACACCACGCTGGGACTGGACACTCAGAACTCATCTTGTGATGAGTCCCTGGGAGCTGTCCCACCTCTGCTGCACCCCACACTCCTGTGTGCATCCCTGACTCTTACCAATGAACTGAGCTCCCAAGGCTGAATGTGAGATTATTGATCTGTGCAGATCATTATTGCAGCTGTTGAACAGCTCTGAAGAGACTGAGGGAGGAAAAGTGGGACATGGTTGTTGGTTTTTTCTCTTGTGTTTTTTCTAAATTCTCTTGACTTCATGGATCTCATTATTATTTATGAAATACAAATGACTCTGGCAGATTTTTTGTGTTGTCAGGGTATTGTGCTTCACAAGGGAAGCCTGATTTATCTTTGCCTTGGGGAAATTATATGTTGTAAGTGAAAGGTTGTCATTAATGACCAGTTTCAGTCAACAAGATCTATGTGATGCTTTCTGGAGCTTGCATGGAACTGACTTTGCTCCAAAGTGCTTGCACAGAAGTGTTTAGAACAACAGGAAGGAAAGGACTTTTGTGTTTTTCCAGGAAGAAAATCTTGCAGCTTGTGCTCCTCATTCAGTCATTTTGGGCTTACAGGGCAGTAGTTTGATTCCTTTACCAGTCTGTGATAGTAAAGGTGCTCCATATGGAGAATGGAATCCAAGGAATGCTGAGTGCAGGATATATAGTGTGGGAGGAAAGCAAAAGGCTTGTGCTCTGAAAGTTGGAGTGGTTTGACATTGCTGTGTTTGCCTTAGGACAGAAACTACTCCTGTCCCAAAGAGAATTTCCACCTGGATGTGGGGTACCCTGGAAGTGATCACCTTCAGACCCAGCCTTGCTGTCCTGATGCTGGGCTGCAGTTGTCAGAGTGACCACTCTGCCCTTAAATGGGTCATTCTCTTTCTGCTCCTTGTGTTTGCTGTGCCATCTGGGGCCTGCAGGCTTCCAACTGCATTTCTCCAGGGTGCTTTTAGTGCCTTCCACAGTGTGTCACACAATTCATCTCCCTGGATAACCTGGCTGCCTGTTAAAATGCAGCTGACTGAAGTCTCTAAAGCTGCCACCAGAAGTTTTAATCTTCCAGGCATGATTCTACATGCCAGTGCTTTTATTTGCCTGCAAGTGCAGAGTGGTGTGTGCTTGATTTTTCAAAAGCTCTCCTAAATGTTTTAATCCTTTCGTTTCTATTATTTGATCAGGCCTCATCTGAACATGCTACACTGCCTTCCAAATGCTAAATTCCTCTGTAATTCCTTTAATCTTTATTTTCTCAGTCTGTTCCCTCATTGTTGGATCCTTGAGTTAATAGAACACAGGGGCAGATCAAGAGAGATCTGCCTGTGTGATCTGGGGACACAGAGGAATAGAGTGATCTGGGGGCAAAAAGCTCTTTGCTCCTACTTAAACCTTTCTCTTTTGATCACTTCAAGAGCCTTTGGAATTTCAAGACATTTTCTCCCTCTTCCCCAGATCCCCCTCCTGCTCAGCAGGCAAGCACCTCACTGCTCCTTTCCCAGCAGCCCAACCACAAAGGAATTATTTCATCTCAGCCTGTGAGCTGTGCACAGCACAGAGATTCCTCCTGCCCTGGGGGACATCTGTCCCACTGTGGAAAAGCTTTCCTGGGGCCATCTTTGGAAAATCTTGTGTGGACTGGGAGCTTTGTCTCTCATTTCCCAGTGATTCAGCAGCTGAACCTCAGCTAACTCTGAGGTTCCTTTAACTCTGGCTGGTAACTGGAGTTCCTCCCTGAGTTTGGGGGATGCAGCCAAAGGAGGAGTGGTTTTGGAAGTGGTTATGGCACAGTTCTGGGAGTCACCCCCAAAAATGCCCCATGGCAAGGGGGTACAGAGAATGTGGTGCCTGCAGGTCAGAGGGGAAGGTGTGAGTGAAAATAGCTGCAATGTTACAGAAAGAGGGAGGTATTAGACATCAAAGCATCAGATTTACTATCACAGGGATCTAAAAAAGTAAATTCTCATTGCAACTGTGGCATCATCTTCCTGGAGGAATTTTGGGTAGTAAGTGCTCTCACTCTCCCAAGTAACTGGTTAGAAAGCAGTGTGGGACAGAGGTTTCAGGAGCTGTGGGAAAGCCAGAGGCTGCTTTTAAGGCTGTGCCCACAGTGAAGCTGGCTTGCTCTGGCCGGAGCTTTCTGCAAACAGATTGGCACCCAGCTCGTTAAGCTTAATTACTGTCATTCACAGCCCAATTTCTGCCCGTTCTGCTCCCGGGGTGACCACTGGCAGTGCTGCCCTAGAAATGAGGGACAGATTATTTTACTTGGAAAACTGGAGTGGTCTGTAACTTTTCCTTCTCTCTACTTTTATTTTGGGGAAGACAATGATAATGTTCATATCCCGCCATGAATTATTACAGCTGGATATTCTCACAGCTTCTTTGCTTCTGGCTTTTTGTCCTTTTTGTTTCACAGGGGTGCAGGTCATGACTAGCAGCACTTCCATGGCCAGTTCAGATTCCTCAGCTTCTCTTACCAGTGCCTGCGAAGGCTGAGAGTCAGAGAAAGAAAACTTGGGTTTGTGTTACATTGAAAGTTGTGCCCATGGGATGGAGGGGATGAAACACAGGGAGGAGAATTGCACACAAATGCAAGGGAGGATTTAATCTAAATAGCAAACTGGCCTCTGGAAATAGGTGAAGTTTAGAGCCTGGAGAGCATCAACCTCAGGGGAAAGACAGGCTCCTTTTCCATTGAGACTGGGATTTTAGCTAGAGGTTTGGATTGCTGCACTATAGAAATAAATTACTTATCTCCTCAATTCGGGATTAATCAATTATTTGAATTCTTAAAAACCCCAGAAGCAAACCCAAATCCCTCTCTGTATTTTTTCTGTAGTCAGTATTTTCAAGTGCTACTAATTCATTTGCATTTCTCTGTGCTTTAAAACTAATTTCCCCCGTGTTCTACTCTATTTTTATCTGTTCAATATTAACTCAGCTAAGATTATTTCAAAGTCTGTAGAATCAGGTGTGAGAGTAAACAACTTCACATTTTCAGCACCGCTTACGAAGTCAGTTATTATTATTGGAGAGCAACTTCAGTTCTGAGATGATGATTCCACCCCCCTTGTCTCTTTTAGCAGACAATTCCCTCAAGTATTATTTCCTGTTCTTGAGCAAGAAGCTGAATTTCTGCCCTGTTTCTGTTTCAGAGCCATGCCCTGCCTGCACCTCGCCCTGCAGAGCCTCCCCAGCTGGAGGCTTTCTCCTAGGACTGTGTAGGTACCAAAAGTCATTCCTGATAACCAAGAGGCTCCTAGGAAAGGTGCCTGAGTTTATTCTGAAGGGTCCATCCTTCAGGACGCCCTGGCTCTGTTACACCTCAGGTCTTTGGCTGGCAGCTCGAAGGGGAAGCACAGATTTCTGACCCTGCTGTAGCTCTGTGGAGAGGGAAGATTTATTACAAGGTTGGATCCCAGGAGTCTGTACTTGGTTGAGCTTCCAAATTCAGTAAAGACAACGCCCAAAATCTCACTTTGTTTACCTTCATGTTTCATATTTGAAATGATCAGGGAGTTGAAGAGTGCTCTAGTGCAAACCTGCCAGTCCTGTGCCAACACTGCCAGCTCCACAAACACTCTGGTTTTGCAGGAGAACTTGAAGTCAATGGCAGAATTTTAAAATGCTATAAGCATCACCTGGCTGAAGCCTCCAGCACACTCTGCACCAGGAGCAGTGTTTTACAAGCTGTCGTGTGATAAAACCTGAATGATAGAAATAAACTTTCTGTGCAGCTGTTCTGGGCCTTTGCATGTTCCATTTTGCAGTGGTGTGATTTAGCCAGGACCACCAGCAGCACAGCCCATCCCTGCACCTGTAGCATTTTAAAGGTTTTTACTTCAAAATAGGCCCAGGAACACTAAAGCCCCTTAGTTCTTTGAATAGGGAAGAGAGGAGGGGATGTACCTTTTAAATGATTGGCTTTGCACCAAGTACAATATGGAGAAATGGGAAAAAATGCTTCTTTTAAAAATGCATGTGGAAAAGCTCAAGATGGAGAACCCACTGCAAAGTCTGTAAAGGGAAAAAAAGCGCCAAGCTTATGGTGAAAGTAAAGCTGCATAGCAGTAACCATGGAGACCAAAGCTCTTCTGATGCAGAAATAAATGAACACAACCTTTTCATATTTATTAGTGGGACTGATGATGAAAGATAAAGTCAAATTAAAATATAAAGCAATAGACACAAGAACGAGTGGCTGCCTCTGCCCCTGCAATGCAGGTTCTTGTAATGGATCATCACAAACGAGCTGGGGTTACAGAGAGGCAAATCAATTATAAAAGGAACAAAATACTCCTAGTTATACCAACCTGCTTATGCAAACATCAGCTTCTTTATTAACAAAACTGGAGAGACAAAGCACATGACATATTCCTGAAATCTTTTGGTTCTGACTAAAAAGGAAATTAATTTGTTTTCCTACCACAGCTGTGTGTGAAATGTGTTCTACACAATGGGAAACTTCCCTATAACTGTATAGTGAGCATTTGAAACCTGCTAGAATGACAGAATTTTCCTATAAAAATACTGGGTGAATATTCAGGTTTGCCATGAAAATACGTGTCAAAGGTGCAAGTACTGAGTGGTGAGTTGCTGCTGGGGAGCTGTCGCTGCGGGACAGAGGGACAGCAGCAGCAGAGGGCACTGGAGCTGATTTCAGAGAGGGTCAGAGCTCGTGCAGTGCACCTTCCCTGCACAGCTGCCACCAGAAAGGGTTTGAGCAGCAATCCCAGAGGGCAGGGATGCAGCCACGGCCCCGCGGGAGGGTGCCGAGGGGAAGGGCGGCTCTGGGGCGATTCACGGGGACAGAGCTGGAGCTCACAGAGCTGCCTGTGTGTCCCGGCCGGGAAATCCCTGCTCAGCTCGGGGAAGAGGGCAGGGAAGGAGGGAGGAGCACACTGGGAGCAGAAGGAAAAGCCAGGAAAGAGCCCGTGCTGGAGCACAGCAGCTCAGTGCAGCCTGTGCAGGAACAGGGCTCCAGCACCTCAGCTCTGCCTGACCCTGCAGCCACAGCACCAACCCCGGGAGGCTCCCGAAGCCCCGGGGCCAGCACAGGGCCAGGGCCAGCTGGAGCTGCTCCCTGCGAGCCCCGGGAGGGGCTGGGATCTGCCCCAGGAGGGGCTGGGAATCGGCCCCAGGACTGCAGAGGGGCTGAGAAACGCGGGTAACCTCCAGCCCATCCAGTGCACGGTACCACATCCTAATTACACACAGCGGGTTAAGGTCTTTCCAGTTTTACTGAGCTATTTTCTTCCCCTTTCTGACTTCCTCAAAAGTGTGGTTAGCCTCAAATCTGGAGAGGAATCAGCGAACAGCCTCAAAGCCAGATTTGAAGAGTAACTGGTTTGAAATACCAGAAAGTTTATGCCAAGACTTTAAATAACCATCCTCCGTCCTTCTTGATATCCTTCCTGGTAAGAGAATGCTTGTGTACAAGACCTTTAATTTAATCACTGTATAAAATAGTATTTCCTGGAATTTTCTGGCAAATTAAACACTACTAAAGAGTTCATATTTCAGCCTTACTCTTCACTGACTACACCCAGGAGTTGAGAACACTGAAATCTGATTTTTAACTACAGAGTTTGCTAATATTAAGATTACTGTACCAGGTACTGAGACAAATCTGATGCATATTGACAAAAGGATACCAAATTGTTTGTGTCACTGCTAAACAGATAAAGGCTGCTGCACGTCCCCTCTGCACTGAGGAAGAGTCTTTTTCTCATCACAGCAGAGTCCCCTCAGTGAATCCCCTCCTCAGGTCCCTGCCCAGAGGCCACACTGCAGGCCTGGCCTGGCCAAACCAAGCACAGCTTTGAACAAACTCAGTTCCAGTTTTTCTGGTGTCCAATTCACTTCACCTTCCAGGCTGGCCCAGGCTCCTGCTCCCCGTGGACAGGGTCAGTGTTGCTAAGCACTGCCCTCCTGGCCCCCAGGACACTCAGGGCAGGATTTTCCAGGTGAGATCAGATCTCCATTCATCGAGGAATTCACAGACCTCCCTTCCCCGGGACGCAGAACAAGCAAACCAGTACAATGCTATTGACAGCTGTGCTCTACAGCACTGAACAGCAACAACTCATTTCAGCCCAAGTTACTCTGCAGATTCTCAATAACCTTGAAGGAGATAAGTATTCGTGAAGTACTAAACAGAGAGGCCCCAGCAGGGCTGGGGAGCACTTGGAAAATCAGAGGCAAAAAAGGAGGAATGAATATAGGGAGGTGGGATTTACCAACCAGGAATGGAGCACTTGCATGTAATAAAGCAAATATTTACATTAAGCACAATACAGCAATTTATTTAGATGCTTAAATGAAGAATACAAAGGGAAATAAAGATCACAAAATTATACATACTACAACAGTGTGTCATATATTAGATGGTATAAATGAATACAACACCTTGTTGGTGTTAACTAAAGATAAAACTAAATATCCAAACCCAGCACTTTGTCTCAGTGTGCTGCTTCAACACAATACACTTTTATACAGATCTAAAAGGTGTCAAAATTAGTAGCTGCAAACTTGTTTCTTGCATGTGATTTTTCTTTTTTAGCTTAAAAGATTTCAGAAAATGGCTCTGAAATATGTTTGTCATCAGTTGTCATGTCAAGGATATTCAGAACAAGAAAATTCTATAATACAACAGAGCCCAGATATATTTTTATGCTGCTGGCCTCTGGTTGGAGATTGTACAAGGTTATGTGCAAAAACTAAGTCTGTCAAAATTCATACTAGAGCAGTCTCAAGCTTTGCTAGGGAAACTAGATACAGCATTTATTACACAGCAGGGCAACACTAAAAAAGAGAAACAGATCTATGATGGGTACACAAGAACAGTTCCATAAGCTTCACTTGAATAGGTCTAAAAGACTGTACAAATATACATTTCAACTATTCAGAATGATACATGAAAACTCCATTTCCCCAGAGTCTGCTATACAGGGCACCGGGTCGCTGGCACGGCGCTACCGGAGAGGGGCCTCTTGGAAAGACACAACTCAACATGGACAAGGTGAAAGGAGGGTTGAAAATGCAGATAAAATAATCCTCTGCTTTTCTCTGTGTGCATTCTGGAGCCACCAGCGCATCCATTTTCACATTAAGTTACTGTGCTCATCCCAGCAGGAGCTCCCAGCCCCTGGGCCAGCAGATCTGTACATGAGCCCGGGCAGCAGGAGCAGCTGGCAGGGCAGCAGTGCCCGGGCAGTGCCGCACGGGGCAGAGCTGCTCAGGCCTGCTGGCTGCTGAGCTCCACCCCGGGCAGGCTGCCGTGCATGGGCTCGGCCCCCACGGCCCCGAAGCCGTCGCCATCCTCACTGTCCATTGTGCTGCTCTGCCACTCCATCTGCTCGCTGGCCAGGCTCTCCTCCAGCTCGGAGGCGTTTTTCCATTGTGACTGGTCCTTGGACCAAAACCCTTCTACTTTTCCATAGGAACGATTCTTCCACTTTGACTGTTCTTCGTCACTTTCAGATCCGCCCCCCTTGGCCTCCACAGTGGGTTTACTGCTCCCAGCATCTTCGCTTTGGGAAGATTCATCTGTCCACACTTCTGGTTTTACCTCCAATGCGTTATCTTCAAAATCCGAAACCTGCTGGGAGCCGGGCCCGCTTTCAGACTGGGAAGCTCCATCCTTCCATTCCACTGCATCATCCTGCTCATCCTGATCACCTTCACTATCTGAAACGTCACCCACCAGTTTTGTTGGCTCTTCAGCAGCAATCATCTCCTCGTATTTAGGGCTTTCCTCTTGTTTTTGCTCAGCCTTCTCTGGAGACTGTAGTGTGTTTTCCTCCATGATTTCCTTGGCTAAGCTGTCCTGGGGGTCCTGCACTGTGCTGTCTGTCGAGGGTTTCCCACCCATGTCAGAGACACGCTGGCCGAAGGGACTGCGGCTCTCGCTGTATTCCTCCTCTAGGTTTTCGTAGCTGTCTGAGGAACTGTCATTGTCTTTCTCTAAGTTGATTTTTTTATCAACAGTCTTACTGACATTGACCCTGGAATTCTTCTCGTCGTGGTTTTCAAACAGCCATTCAGCATCAAAATCCATCTCGTGTTTGACTTTGTTCAGCTCTTTCATGTTGAAGCCCAGCAGCACCCCAGGTTTGTATTTTTCACAATCCCTGACACATTTCTTCCTTTTGTTGCTGAAGTGAGATGCGATGTCAGATTTCCAGAGCCACAAACTGGCCGCCAGCTTTTCGATCTCTCTCCGAGTGGGGTAGGGCTGCTTATTGAAATATTTTGTAAGAAACGTTTTCCTGGCTTCGTATGAATCATCTTCGTGACCCTTGGGGTCCAGTGCTAGAACTACAGGTTCTTCAGGCTTCTCCTCAAAGACAGAGGGGGAGTCATCGTCGTCCATCTTCCTCTTCTTCATCAGGGGGAACTCCATGTGCTCGTAGGCGCGCTTCAGCGGCGCGGCCGCCGGGGACTGGCCCAGCCGGGACGATGTCCCTTTGTCCTGCCCGTTCTGGGTCTTGCCCACGCCCCTGCAGTGCACCAGGTGCAGCGTTATGGTGGAGGCCGTCATGTTGCTCGTGTACACGCCTAGGCAGTGGATGCATTTGTAGGTCAGCTTCTTCTCCACGGGGTGAACTGTCTGAATCACCTGGTGCCTCTCCCGGAGGTGATGTGCCAGTGCATCAGAGATGGGGCCTTTTAGGATCGAAAAGCACAGAGGACACAGAGTTTTCCCCACATCTTTTTTGTAGGGCACTGCTGCTTGTGGAGAACTTTTGACGGGTACGTCAGATTTCTCCTGGATTTTGGGCTGCGGTTTTGGGGGGACCGGGGGGGTGTTCTGAGCGTGGTAAGCTACGGATTCGGCAGGAGCATCCCGCAGGTTGTAGGTGGTGACAAGGAGGTGTATGTTCGTGTGGCTGCCCTGCTGCAATGTCAAATCGAAGGTGAGGGTGGAGTCAGTTTTGGGTCCCATCTCCTCGTCCACGTGCACCATGCGCATGTGGGCAGCCATCTTCTCCACGTCGTTGAAGGTGGAGCGGCAGTAGGGGCAGGACAGCCCGTGGATCAGCATGTGATTGAGCAGCGTGTCCGTGGGCAGGTAGCGGTTACAGTAGAGACATTTGCTCGTGAAGTTGTGGATTTTCATGATGTAGTTGGCCACCGCAGGCACCTTCTCGGCCTTGTGCTCCTTCTCAAAGTGGACGCTGTACACGTTTTCGGGGAACAGCTCATTGCAGATTGTACAGATTTTCCACTTCTGCGTGGACGAGGTGTTGACAGCGGAAGGACCTGTAGCAGCCACGGGGGATTTGGAGCCAGACTGACCCAGAGCTCTGGATGCTGCCTGGGACTGTGACAGCGACGTCTGTTTGAGCTGCGCCGACGACAGCGAGGAGGAGTTGGCAGACTGCAGCGAGTACCTGGCTGAGGCCTGGGACCTCTGCTCCCCTCCCAGAGTGTAAGGCCTTCCATTGCCACTCGCTGAAAACTGCTTCATGCTTTGCGATTGTTGGGAAAGAGAAACAGGTGCATTGCCACTGAGGCTGAGCCTCCCCCCTGGCTGACCAACGTAACTGGGGGGCACTGATTTAACCCCGTAATTGTTCTGCTGTAGGTGAACATTTGACATCATATTGACTCCTGCAGAATTTAACGTGGGCTTTGGTATAGTGAGTCTGTTCATCATCTGCTGTGACGAGAGCGAGCGGACGCTGCCAGCAGAGAGGGCACCCATCCTCTGAGGGAGTCCCATAGGCTTTTTATCCTGGGGTTTGGGAGCTATGAGCATCAAAGGTTTGGATCTCGGAACCACTACGTTGGTGTGACCTATCATTGCCGTGACCTGGTATCCGATCCGTTCGTGGTCTTCGATCACGTGCTGGACTAAAGCTTCGTAGGATTTCGGCATGAAAAGGCATCGTTTGCAGTGGATACCCCCCTCCTCTCGGGCACTGGAGCTCAAGGGAACTGCACCATTGAGGGACTTTTCGCTTCCCTTGGCTACGTAAGGAGCAGCAACGTGCTGAAAATGTTCCCTGTAAATGTGCTTTCGAACGATTTCGTAGAGCGGGTCTCGGTAAGTGCACTTCTTACAGTAATAAACAGCTTGTTCCACACTGTCAGCCTGCTTGGGTTTAAGGCTCTCATGTTTGTTTTTATCTTTGAAAGTGCTGATGCCTCCACTCGGTGTACTGGCATTAGGAGCATGGAATATTTTAATGTGCGTTTCCAAAGTCTTTTTGTCCGCATTGAAGGTACAGTAGGGGCAGTTGAGCAGGATCCTGTTCTCAAAGTCTTCGCTGTGAACATTCCGGAAGTGGCTTTTGTAGGCTGAAAAGAACTTCGAGGAGAAGGGACATGCACTGCAGCAAAAGGGCTTTGTCCGATAGTCCTTGAACAGAGAACAGAGCACAGACTGAATATTCAACTGCACTTCCCAGCAAAATAACACCCATGGTACTCTCTACACAACCTTCCTAAACAACACTCAGGAGCCCCCTGCAACTGTCTCAAACCTTCAATTCACTTCTCTCCCATCTCTGGCCTGCAGATCAGCCCCTAAAACGCTGATCACATGCACATACACATGATGTAGTGAGTGCCAAGGGGTCCCTCAGGGGTTTAACCATGACCTTAGCAGGTGAGGTTGAGTCAGAAGTGTCTTTCCCTATCGGTCACAAAAAGCCTCCTCCCTGCAGCTGAGCGGCAAGAAAAGGTCCCTGTGAGCTCCTTTCTGGGGGAAAGCCAAGCAGGACTCTTTGAGGAAATGAGACTGTATCCAGATGAGATACTGCCCACCTGAATCTGCCAAACTTGATAGATGTAACATGGATCTGTAACTTCAGCTATTTCAGTGTCTTTATCCATTACACACTTTAATAGCAAAGAATTCCAATTTTTTTTTTTGTGTGAACAGAAGGATGTAAGCTTACCAAGACACAGGCTATACAAGCCCTTAAAGCCACCAAGCCTCTTCCTTGTGATCAAAGAACAAATCTGATTTTTAAACCAACCTCAAGTGAGGAACCAAAAATTTGGGAATTCCACCCTTGTAGTTTGCCTGCAGCTTTTGTCCCGTTTAACAAGGTGCCAATGCAGCTCTTGACAACTGCTGTAGCACAGTCTGGAGCACCACTGGCCTTAGGGACAGCCACAAGCCCCACCTGGCACTTCAGGTGGGGTAACACAGGGAGTTCAGAGTTACAGAGATTCCTCCTGAGTGTCAGAACAAGTCCTGTGCACCGAGCTACACACAGGTCACAGGTGAGGGAGCTGGAGAGCTGCACTGGAGAAGGAAGCTGGAAGATCTGTTCTGGCCACCTGCTGAAGCCTCACACACCTGGTGGAGACTGGCCCCAACAAACCAACTAACCAAGAGCTGTCTCCTCTTATATTAAATTTTTTATTCTGGGTTACCTAGAAAAAGGGACATCAGCGTATTTTATGCAAGACAGTAGTAAATGGTAATTTTCAGATTCACAGTAGGAATCCATGACAGGATGGGTCCCAGTTTCCTCTGAGAGCAGTACCTGAGCTCTGAGGTGCTCACACAGGGATTCCTTTGTAGAGAGATTTCTGACCTGTCACTGCTGGGGTGACTGTCCTGCAGCCCCAGCAGAGGCTGCTGCAGCCCACACCACTTGCTTGAACCAACAGCATCGCTTCCTCCCTCCAGTGCTGGCTCAGCTCAGAACTCCTCTATTACTGGCTCAGAAACATCACAACAGCAGTGTCACCGAGCTGCTGTGCAGAACTAGAAATGCCCAAAGCAGATGTGGGACACAGCCTGTGGGACCAGGAGCTGCACTGACATTGACCCTGCACTATGCAGCAGTGTCCAGGGAAACAGCTTTGGAAGGGATGGAAACCAGGAATAAAACATCTAAGGAAAGGTAGAAGACTCATTGCCAATTGTATAAAGTTGTTGAGCCTTTGGCCAGAGGGCTGGTGAAATTGTGCTGGTCTTGGGAACAGGTGGGAATGGGCTCCTAAGACACACACCAGGAACAACTTAACAAAAGTAAGAAATAAAGCACATAGCTTTTTGCTGCCCCTTGAGCTGCCAGCACCTGGAAATCAGTGAGGAAAACTACAGGAAAAGCTGTTGGCATGTCTGGGAAATGCCCTTCAGCGTGACCCTCCTCCGGCCTCAGTGCCAAGTGAAACTCTTACCAACCTGGTTTTTTGTAAGCGATGGGTCCCACAGTCCCACATCCTCCCATGTAGTGTTTTTCAAATAAAAGTCATTAGGTTCAAACTGCTTAAAATCCTGGAGAAGGGAAGATGGGAAGAGAGGACAGAGAGTCAGAAGCAAGGCCCAAGGGCTCCCTTAAGCAATCCCTGAGCACCCCTGCAGCCTCCCAGGCACAGCTGGCCAAGGCACAGACCATCACTCAGGGCAGTGGGGGAGTTTGGAGGGCACCTCCTGGGAGAGGGAGAGCTCTGAATATTCTCCACATCACAAAACACCTGCAGAACATCTTCACCACTCATCCTCCTGACCAGCCCAACACTTATTTACAAACTCATCTCATTCCAAAAGCAATCCTGGAGAAAAGTGTTCCCAAACTGATGTGTGGCTTTGGGGTTTTTTGGCTGCTTTTTCTGGGCGTGGTGGTGTGGTATTTATTTTGTTTGATCGGCTTTGTTTGGCTTTTAATTAATTTCACACAGGAAGCTTTTAAAGTTGGACATGTGTGATGTCCAAGACTTCTAGTTCTTATTTAAAAAATTATCTTATGCAGCATTTCTTTGGCAATTCACCTTTGGCATGAAGTCAGCAGCACAAAAGGACTCAAAAATAACACTTCCACTGAAATGAAGAGTGCAAGTAACATTGTACTGGTTCAGAATTCTCCCCTTATACATGAGACTTGCTCCACAAATTCTGCAAGCAGGAAGGACTGGCATTTTTTTCTTACACAGCTCATTTAAATGCTCTTTATAGAGACACTGAAAGACCAGGCAAAGCCTCAGCGATGGAGCTTGTCCAGAAGAGCAGCACAAACACCCTTCCCTTGCAGGAACTGACCCAGGCACAGAGGTGATTCTGTAACTTCAGGACCTGCTGCAGCACAAACACTTCCTGAAAACATCAGACCCATTTCTGCCCCAACATCCCACACCCACCCTGGTTCTTCCAGCATTCCTGGATTTCAATTAATGTTTCCAGAAGGGTTTACAGGTACATATCTCAAGTTTCTAATTAACTCCTACTTTGTGTGGAACTTAAACAGGTCTAAAAAAAAATCATGGCATACACAAATACCTCCCTGTCCCCCTAACTCTGCAGCATTTTAGCTCTAACCCTTGGAGGTGCCATACTTACTTCTATATGTTCTTTACAGTACTCCAAACCAATGTCACTAAGTATTTTTTTCACAGTTTTCCGGGCCTTTCTTAAACTGCCAAGGTTGTTGACAGGAAGTTGGAACATAGTTTCTATTGGAAAAGAAGAGCAAGAGAAAAGGTTTCAGTCAAATGTGTTTTGTCTGATAATGCTGCACTTTTCTTTATCAGGAATTGTCTGCCTCATTCCCCCACAGAACTGGCACCAGAGCTGTACCATTCCCTAACACTGTTACATTCTCTGGCTTGTTCCCTGCTGAGGCTGCCCATGAGGCTGCAGAGAGCCCTGCTGAAAGGGCAACACACTGATGGGACAGCTACTGCAGGAGCAATGCCCTGCCTCTGGAAATAACTTTCATCTCTTTAGAGTGCCTGTCTTTACCAAGCCCTACACTGAAGTACTTCAGAACTCAATTCTCTCCTGTGCAATGTATCCTAACTGATCTGAAAACTGGCAAGCTGAGATTCAAGGCTTGTGTCAGTCTTGCAAGAGATTTCAGTGTCTCTCCAGTGATAAAGATGCTTCTTGTATTCTGCTGTAGGTAGGGTAAGAAATGAATGCTGTTTCCTCCCTCCACTGTACTCAGAGCTTTAACTGGCCGAAGCTGTTTAGCAAACATTCTCCTAGGAAGAGGGGACCTGAAAGCTTGGCCAGATCCCTCCAGAGAGAGAAACCACTGGGAGAAGTACAAGAGATGGCTTACACCTCTCCATGTCCCTGGGAACTGTCAGCCTCCCTCCCATCAGTGCCCACAGTTCCACTGGGCCTGGCTGGGGCTGCCCAGCTGAAAGGGAATCCAGCTCATGAACTGCTCTTTTCCTATGCTCTATCCATCCTCATCTGTACTGCAAAAACGATGTCTAATACAACCTAGAGCAAGCCAGGTCCCTTTTAAGGACATGAAGAGTGATTTCAGTGCTTCAGAAACACCTCAACAGCCACTGCATGATCCCATTTCTCAGAAGAAAAATCAGCGAAGCAGCTCAGTCAAGTATGGTCAGGATTTGAATTAATATTTTCAAGTGAATTTCAAATCCAAGGAGATCATCAGAAATGTTATTCCTGGTGATTATTATGAACTGCAGAAAGAGCAGTGCATGAACATAGTGCATGTTAAAGCTCCTGGCAATCTGGGCTGCCTTCTTCGAATCCCAAGTCCCCACCTGAAGAGTGAAGCCCTGTGCTTGCAAAGAAAAGCATTTTTTGTTTCATGACCCAGCCAGAGTCAGCTTGTCTTTAGGCACTGATCACTTGTACACCTGAGTCAGTCACAAGTCTCAAAATACTGCTTGGTATCTAGCAGCTTATTTCAAAATGCCACTGAACTTCTTCAGCAAAGGCATCAAATGCTTTCTCTTAATTCCTGTGTCTGATACAGCTGAACAGGCCACAGGTACCATGATATACAGAAACTCCAAGAAAGCAAATTATTTCCAACTGCCTGCAAACAACATCTCTGGTCTGTCTGCAGCATCTTCTTGCCTCTGCCCTTTGCCTGCCTCAGTCAAATTTTAAAGACATGAAATTCCCTGGATCCTCCTATTACCACTCACCATAGCAGAGGACAGAGTTAGAGCTTCACACCTGAAACATGAACTTTCAAGCTTCAGCTTTTTACATCAACCTTACTTTGCAAGTTCTGCTGGACAGCTGAATCCAACTCACCTCATTGTAACAAAATCCCTCGTCCTTAGGCATACACAGTTAATTTCACTTAGGAAATGTCTGACTATTTAGTCTTAGTGAGTGGAGAGCCAGATACAGTCTGATATTATTACAGGCTGTGACTACAATGAAAGCTTTTAGCTTCTCCATCCATTTCTATTTACAGCAAGTAACTCCAGCCGGAATGTAAACATCACTCTGCTGGCACATCCTTGGATGGGGACATAAAAGCAGTTGGGATTAAGCAGCCTCTCAAATTATCATCTAGGCATTAATGCTGCCCTGGAAATGAGGCGTCCTTTACCTGACCAAAAGCTGATATTTAAGGGAAGACACCTGGAACATCTCTGACCACATCAATCTACACTGAAGTGCTGGGTGGAATGAATAAACGACTGCTTAAAACCAACCCCAACAACCCCCTGACTAGAAATACCCAGGTAGGATCCACAGGTGCCTCAGAAGGCATATCCCAAAGCTCTCCCTCATGTCCAGGGTGTGTGTACACAAACTGTCTGGCTGTTTGCCACAAGGGAATGGCAAAGGAAGCACAGTGACTGTGAGCAGCATCTAGAATCTTCCTTTGCTCTGTCTGTGCAGTTCCCAGCATAAAGGTCTTGTCCACAGCCAGGTATGGACTGCTAGAACAATTCAGTAGCCAAATGGAAGCAGAAAAAGACAAGCTATGAAAGAGCAGAAGATAACTCAGAAGCATTGCACTCCTAAGTTCTCACTTCACATTTGCAACAGTGAATGTCTTCCTCACTACATTCCTGTGCCAGTGCACAGAGCCCTCTGATCTCAGCCCCAGCACTGCACTCTGACCCCACAGAAGGTGTGCCCTCAGAGGGAGAAACACCAAAGCCTCACAGCAGGCAAATCATCAGAGGGGATAAATGACAGAAAGCCTGCACCTGGCCCTACATGGCAGAAGCAGTTTCTCTTTTAGTGCAACTGAATTCTTAATTCTCCAGTGGGTTTTTGTACTTTGGCCCTGGTCAGGACCCTCCCTGATGCCCCAGGTAAGAGGTGCTGGGCTGCTCCTGCTCTGACTCTGGGAATGGGGGATCTTCCCACGTGCAGCTCCACAGCACCCGCAGGGAACAGGGCTGCTGTGACTCTGGGAAAGGTGCACCAGCTTCACACCAACAGAGCCTTCTCTCTGCTGAAATCTTCAGCCAATATTCCAAATGTGCCCCACTGTTCCTTTCATGCCTGGACATTATTCAGGGTGCTCCTTGCGCTTGGCTGATGTCTCAGCTTTGGAAGAGAACAACCAAGCACAATGGATTTCTACTGTCACAGGCTGCAGATGAAAGCAATGGTTTTCAGCCAGAAATAATGACCTAAAGAAATCATCTGGAGGAAGATGCTGCTGTGTAAAGGAACCATGACAGCACCACTCTAGTTTTCTAGCAAGTCTACTCTAGGTTTAATTGTATTTATACTTAACTGGAAATGCCACCATGTCCTGCCCAGTGCCAGGGAAGCCTCCCCACAAGCAGCAGTTATAGAACATAGGGGACCCTGAGCACTGCACTGAGCAGGAGGGTCTGGGGACAGCATCACTGGGAAATGGCAAGTGAAAGCCAATTATGGAATCCCCAAAAGCTGTAAACAAACCCCCTAGTGCCCGGTGCCTTTTATCTTGTTCAGGCACCCCAGACATATATGAGTTTGCCAGGGCTCTTCACAGAGGCCACTCCAGCTACCCCTCCTGCACTAAGGTCATTTATTCATAGGATCATCATGGAATGGCCTGGGTGGGAAGGGACTTCAAAGCTCATCCAGTTCTCCCCTGCCATGGGCAGGGACACCTTCCACTATCCCAGCTTGCTCCAAGCCCCATCCAACCCAGCCCTGACACTTCCAGGGATGGGGCAGCCACAGCTTCTCCGGGATACCTCTGTCAGGGGCTCATAGGGAAGAATTTCTTCTTAATGTCTTCTAATTTCTTCTTTTTATCTCTTGAGCTGAATGTTTCTTAAAAGTGTTCCATGAAATTTACACTTCCATTCAACTTTCACTAAATAAGTGACCTCAGGATAAAACTGCAGATGCAATTACAACCCTCTTGTACATGACTAAAAAGAATGAAATATAGCATCAGTTTTACCTTCTCTTATGAGCACATGAGGTTCACCCTTCCCTTCCTAATGTTCTCATTTATTCCCATTATGAAAACTGAGAAAACATGAACTTTTTGGTGATCTGACAACCAGAATTACCAACTACCCTGTTGAACAAAGCATTAGGTATGAACAAGTGTGCAAAACAGACATTTGTAGAAGCAAGGTGCAAACCCAGCCTGTTCTGTCCCATTGTGACTCAGCTCAATCTTGTCTTACTAAAATAATCAGCAGTGTAAGAGCTCTAGTTCATTAACGCAGATTTTTAATCAATTTTGAACTAAAAGATACTATTTGCTGTTATTTCTGTGCATGCTTATAGAACACAACTGCTCTTACTCTGTTTTCCCCTCTCCCCCTCATCATGCTCTGCTGCTTCACAAGGTCCAGCCTTTCCCTGCTCCTTCCCCCTCTCCTTCTTTTGCTGATTCTTGGCCTTCTTGGTCCTTACCTCGCTCATTTTCCCTCTTCTCCTCTTCCCTGTGCCAATTCATAGCGTCCACATTCTTTCGTCGTTCTCTCTCATCCTGTCTCCACCGCTTCTTGATATCTTTGTCCTTAACTTGCTCATTTTCTCTCCTCTTCTCATCATCCCTGTGCCATTTTATTGTTTCTGTATTTTTCTGCGGCTCCACGCTTCTTTTGAGATAGTCTTGTCGCCTCCTCCTCTTTTTTAACATATCCCTTTCCCTGGCACGAGCCTGCTTTTCTTTCTGGGAAAGAAAAGCTTTACGGGGCATCATGAGCTGCTGCTGTACCTGCAATAATATCGTATCCATGGAATAATGCACTCTGTACATGCACTCAGTCAGGCACAACAGCTCACTTGGAGCTGCACACTTCACACACTCAGGCAATGCCCTGCTCCTCCTCTCCCCTCCTGGGCCGGGCCAGCTCCAGGGGCCCCCTCAGCAGCACGGGGCAGTGACCCCAGGAGCCCCGGCTGAGCAGTGGCATTTCTGTCCCCTCCCTGCAGCTCCTCCTCCCCCAGAGCCTCTGGCAGCCCCTTGGCTTTGCTGCTCCCGCTGAGGAACAGGCTGTGGGGTGGACAGAGGCGTGAAGGGAACTTGGGGCCCTTCAAACCAGTCCCCTCTCTTCCTGGAGAGATACATTTAATCCAACTTAAAGGTGCTCATTTTTCTTTCCAGACGTCCATCTCCATCCAATTTGGGTGAAAATGGCTCTCTTGGCTGGGAGGAGGGAAGGGGGATTAGGAGACAAGCCACAATCTGAAAAATTGTGTAAGCTTTGTTTCCTGGGGAAACCTGGCCAAAACATTTAACTGCAGTTAATGAAATAAGTCCTGACTCATCTACCCAGACTTCCTCCAAGTGTGTTATGTCTTGCTATTCACAGGAACAAAGGGAAAAAAATGAGACTATTTACTTGGAGTTTCTGCTGACAGCATTCCTGAGGTGTGGGGCTTCTTGGGGTTGGTGTTTTGAGGCTTGGGGCTTTTTGTTTCTAGAGAGGTGTCAATGGAGACTACATTTAGCAAACTGCATTTACTTTTGGTCATTTCTCTGTAGTCACCCAACACATTCACATTTTCAAATGTATAAGTGTTAGCACCTGCAATTTTGAAATCATGGAAGAATTTATACAATTATTGACAATCTTTAAATATTTTTCTGTACACACTGAGCAATGTTTCAGAAAAGGAAAACTGCAGTTGTAGACCAGGTTTGAGTTCTTTGGTTGGGTTTTTTTTAAGTTTTGAAGAAAGATTTGCAGAGGTCTAATCAAAATGAAAACTGCAGAAAGGACAAAATTTCTAGATTACAATACTTAAGCAAAGCCTAAAACAAAATGAAACAAATGTACTTTTAAAATTTAGCTACCTTATGGAAAGCACTTGTTCCCAGCATGCAATACTCCATCTTTTTCCTACAGAAAAAGCAATGTTTCAAACCCTTATTCTAAAAGCTGTTCCTCTGCCCTACAATACATCCCACCCCACACACTTTAACCTTCTACTCTGGTCTATTGCCTTTGTTAGGTCTGTATCGTGATCCCGTGGCTTTCATTCCAATAATTCAACCCCAAATTTTTTAATATCCATAATAATGCTAAAAGGGAAGGGCTGCAGCAGAGTCAAACACCATTTAAAAAAAAATTCATGCAGTGTGGTAACACATTAGTACATAAAATTCAGATTATGCTAAAAATTACTTCATTAAAAGGGTAGGTAGCTCTCTACCAGACAGCCTGGGTTTGGGTATGAAATATTTCTCAGTAACAGTTGGCATTAAAATCAAAAAGCAACGGGAACCCAGGATCAGCACCCTCAGTGCAACCCAGACACTGCAAATCTGTACCATAGTTTCAGCTCTCTGTGGGCTGGGTGCCAAGACATTACTGCTGTTTACTAGAGCAAACTTAACTCATTAACTTTGTAAATGTACATTATCATTACAATTTTATCAGTAACCTGGTTCAATTTCAATAACAATAACATGAAACACATCATGCAAATTATTCTCCCTCCCCCACCCAAGGCAAGTAGCAACATTTCAATCTGTCATTGTTGTATTTTCTTTCATTTGTTTCTGCTTGGTTTGCTGTTGGGGGCTTTTCCTCCTTTGGTTTTATCTTTTCACAGGATTCTCCCCTCCCTTTATACAGCTCAATTTGATCAGTTTATAGACAAATGATAGAAAATACCTTAATAAAGAGCATTTCAGCTGAATTTTCAAAATTAAACATTTCACTTGAGATTCAAATAAGTAATGTCACATTCCAAGGAATAACTTAAAGGGACATCCAACTTAAATTGCAGATCTTTGAACTTTCCTATCCCAAGTCAGAGTGTTTCCTCCAGTATGTTTAGCATTCCAGAATCATCTCTCTTGCAGTCTAAACTAGCTTTCACTTTCACCTCTGATGGCTTTAAATCGACAGAAGAGGGAGAATTTTAAACCAGGAAACCAATTAATCTGCAGTGGAGCTGCCAGAGTGATTGAACCCAAAGCCCCCCAACCTCTCAATGTTTCTAGAATCCAAGTTGGTGTTCCTTTAAGTTCAAAATGTTCAAACCTCAGAAGTGAACAGCCAAAACTATGCTTTTTTTGCCCATACTTGGGCAACTGAAAATCTTTACTCCTCCCCATCTCTGCAGTACTTCTGATGAGGCATTTACCTCCAAAATTAATGGTGCTTGGGCGTCTCAGACTCATTGGACAAGTTTCAAGCACAAGCCTCCAAAGCCAATTCTCCTTGCAGAACGCCCCCTCAGGGCTCTGTTACACCCCCTGGGGGAGCCCAAAGCCCGGGCACAGAGGAAGGCTCATATCCTGCTGGACAAAACAGAGAGCAGAGACAAGAGATAAGAGGTGTGATAAGGGCAGTGTCACATCGACAGACAGGTACAAACCGCAGCCTCGGCTGGGGCTGCAGGGCAGCTGTGCTGCAGCAAGTCTGAGCAGGTTTGTGCTCCAACAACCGATTCTGCTGGGGGACTCTGCAGTGCTCAGATTTCAGCTCAGGTACCCAGGTCAGAAACCCAGCAGTGCAGAGGCTGGGAACGCTCCTCCTCACACTCCATCCCCCCTCTGCAGTGCTGTGGCTCATCCCCATGAGCAGCTCACCTGAGCCATCAGCAGCACAGCACAGCTGCACCTGGGCACCTCAGGGACACCGCCAGCATCCTTGGACACTTCCTCGGAGCTTCCCACACAAACAGGTCCCACCTTACAAGACAATGGCACATCAAACAGGTGATGTGGCCTTCAGCCACAGCCCTGGGGACACACATTCCTCTGGTAAGCACTCAGATTAAAACTGGCAGAGGATGGGGAGTTTGGGGAAATGGCATGTAAATGATCACACTTTGTTGGAAGACTGATCCCTCTTCAACTGACATCAGCCACGGACAGACAGTCAGTCTTGCACATACTGGAAACACAACAGGTAACATTAGAACCATAAAATCTGAAACTATCAAATCTAAAGTTTATAAAAGCAAAACTTGTTGAGTCATTAATAATTACTCTGCTAGGGAATAAGGGAATATAAATTGTTAGATTTTAATCTCTTGATTACTCAGAAAGAACAGCCTGAAGTACAGAGTGTTTTTCTTTGGCAAGTACACTTCCAAGACAAGACACTACAACATTTTAAGAAATTAAAAAAGACAACATTCTTAAAATACTTCACATGGCAGCAAACCTGAATACTGGAATATTGCATATGCTTTATTTAACGAGAGGGTCACCCATACCCTCAGCCACACAAAGATGGGTTATTTTGTTTCACACTGGATCATTTTCTGACCAGAAGGCAGACTCTGTCCCTGTGTGTCTAGCAAGTTCAAACGAACTCTCTCCCAGAGAGTCCTCCCTGCAGCAAACACACTTCTGGGTAAGGACCCATCAGCCTGGAGAGCAGATCAGTGGCAATTACTGCATCAAGCTGATGGTACTGAGCTTAGGGAAGTACTTCATCCCATGCTGGGTCTCCCAAACACTGAGGATCATTTCCCTGTGCTGTGCTGCTGACAAGGATCCCCAAGCATCTGGCATGCTTCTTATGTCATCCAAATGTCTTTGATTTTAGCCAGTATTTTGCCAGCATTTCAAGCTGAAGAAGTTACTGGTTTATACCTAACAGCCCAAGACAGAATCATACATCACAGCTGGCAACAGCTCTGCGTTCCTGGGCAAGATAAAACAAGACTTGGTTGCTTGATACTGTGTATTTTATTTCCCTAGTCCAACTGCTTTTGAAACAAGGTAACCTTTAACAATTTGCCCTGCAAACTGCCTTTCATAGCCTGCTCTAGAAGCCAGACATGAAATAGATTTGCAGGGAAGGCTGATAGCACAACACTGAGTGAAATCTCTTAAAATACGGGGAAAATATGCAAGAAAATGAACCTGTGGTTCCCACAGCAACAGAAAAGCTGCCTCTCTGTGTATGCAGGTTAAATGATGCTCTGTGGTGTGATGGTGTAGAATATTCTATATTCACACGAGGACAGTGATGGCCTGTCCCTGAGACCTGACAATTCCAGGACAGCTGAGCAAGGAACAGTGATAGACGGGAAGCACAAGGGTTATCTCATGGAAGAGTGAGCAAGTGGAATAGAAGTATCAGAAAAAAACGTATCAGAGAAAAGGAACAGAAGTATCAGAGAGAAGAGAGAATTTGGGAGAACAGAAACTACTGAGAGCCTTCCTGAAAGTAAGAGCTGCAATTAACTCTCTCTGCTCCCTGTACAGAGAGAGTGACTGGAGAGTCTCTTCCAACACGCCTCTCACTGGCTGACATTGAGCATTTTCACCTTCTTCCCCGGGACTCTTCCCTTTCCTCCTTATTTAAGCATTTCTGGCCTAGTTTTGCGAGGGCTGTGCACCCACACTCCTGTGAGGGTAATGAGATTTGCAGTTCAGCAGCACATCTGAAATGCCAGACAACTGAGGGCTCCTTTGCAATCCGCTGTAATCCCGGAGGGAGCCTGTTTTGTAACAGGGACGCTTCCAGCTGAGAGCAGCTCCTCAGCCTGGCCCCTGGGCCACCTGCAGCAGGAAGCTCTGCCCAGGAGCAGGGTGGGCCTCCAGCTGCTCACAGCTCAGCTCCAGCAGGGATTTGGGGTGCAGAGCCAGCACCTGCTGAGTGAGCCCCAGCCCTCCTGCTCGGGTGTGTACCCAAAACAGGACTGGGCACATGAAAGAGGAATCAACACAAACCCTAAATGACACCTTGAAAACCCCAGCTTTAAAGCTGAGGTAATCAAACTGAAGGAAATCCCCATCTGCAAGCTGCTACCTGGACAAAGCACTATTAGACCTGAGCCATGCTGTGCACAGGACACACTGCAGCTCTCCCTCGCAGGCAAACAGGCAGTTTGTTAACAGCCCCTCCGTCAAAAAGCCAAGGATTTAAAAATATTAAAAACCACTTCAGAGATTAGATCAGCAACTTCCAAAACCAGTTTCAAGTTGTGTGTCAAAACAAAAGGACCATTTCACACCACTTCTCAGGGCATCCCACACAAACATGGCCTCAGGAGAGAAGTCCATCTAAAATGTGGTACTAAAGAAAACCGCACCTTATCCTTGGGAGGAAATTCTGAAACTAAAAACGTTTAACATCCTGTTTCAGTGGTTACAGGCAATTTTCAGCAAAGGTTTATGAAACTCTGGTTTATACCTTTTTGTTTGGGCTTGCTGCCTAGCCTCAGCTTGACTCTTGCATTAAGAACTCCCAACTTCCCATCCAAGGAAGAACTATGGAAGGCAGGTGTAGTGAAAGGAATCAGTAAGGCTGATATGCCTCAGTCTCCATTCATTCTTTATTCAAAGGCTATAAAACCACCTTTTGCAGTCCTGCAGACATGGATCTCCTAAGTCATTCACACACTTCTCATTCTTGCTCAATTTCTGGAATTTTCCACTGGAGCCCGAAGCTCCATCTGGTGGGTGTGGACACTCACTGCAAAACTGAGCAGGAATTAACTGTTTCCTCATCAACTTCGGTTCAGCAGGAGGAGTCCTGGGCACTGTGGCATCTCTGTGCCCCAATCTGAAATACAAAATGGTCATATTTTGATTGCTCTGGGAACCACAACTCCTTATTTCTGTTCTGATGAATAATCTGCTTCCCTAGGCTCTGCTGGGAACTCCTGGTGGATTTTCTGATTTTGATGATGTAGGCTGAGGTATGTTAAAGAATGCTGGTAGCTGTAGCTGAGTGTTTTCTGAGGGATCTTTTCAACACACATGATAAAGGCCACATCAACTCTGGCAACCTCTGTTGCATTCTGAAAAGCACTCTGAAATTGTGATCATTCTCTAGGGCACAAGAAATCCTGAATTAGAGACACTCATAGCTCCAGAATTAGGCTTGCACACCTCCTGCCATCTTAGAGAATATCTTTTGTGACTGTTCAAGACCTCCACAGATAAATGTTTATATGCACACAACATGGGCAGTTAAATCAATATTCAATACACATCCTCAGTGTGAGAGCTGGGCTTGTTCAGGGCTATTTCTAAAAGATTTTGGTGTGAAATGCAATAAAGCCTGCACATCTTGCAGAAATTTGAAATCCAGACTGGAGATCATTGAAGCACAAAGGATATTATTTGCTTACACCATGATATCCACACCTCAGTGATCAGGAAAAATGGCTGCATGAATATACTCTACAATTCCAAAATAATCCTCATCTAGATTGTAGCTAACCATGAACAATCCCAGAATAAAAATAATTTTGGAAATAGAAGCATGACTAATGAATGAGCAGTTACCATTTAAATTATATCAGGAATCATCTTTAAATTTTCAATCCAAAGCTCACAAAAACATTTGTGTAATTAAACAAAGCAGCACAGTAGTTGCTGTAAAATGTGCAAGAACAAAGCAAATAATCAATATACACGTAATTTATGATTGCATTACACTGACTGGGAAACTGCAGCTAGATTAGACTGCAAGTGAAAATGGTCCCCTGCCCTCTGTGTCATGTTTCCTGACATCAGCACTGTGTCAACAGCCAGAGCAGAGCCCTGATACAGCCAGAGGAGTGGTGTGGGGCAGAGCAGCTCCTTCCCTCACCCAAACAGCGGTGCTGGGCTCCAGCCAAGCCCCAGGGCAGCAGGAAGCAGCTCCAGCCCTGCCCTGGCAGCTCCCATACAGACACAGAGGCACAGACACACACACATCCCGCTCCCACACTCGCAGGCACTCAGGTATTCACGGCCAGAGCGCAGAGCAGCCCTGCTGTGCCCTCAGCAGCCACAGGCACACAAAAGAGCACAGGAATACTTTCCCCAGCTCATCCAAAGCCCCGCCAATGCACGCTGTCTCAGACAGCAGATCCAGCAGATACTGGAGGGATCTCGCCAACTGGCTGCATCTGAGTTTTCCAAGGGTAAAAATAGGCACTGAAGGAGGCTGGTGCTGCTTGTTTTCCCTTGCCTTACACTTCACACACACGAGGCACAAACGCTGCCATTACAACACGGGGAAAGGCTGTAAACAAGAGCTTCAGCTCAGTCTTACACTGCACATTTCTTACCTCTCCCTTTCTGTCTAAGCATAGCTCCCAAAGGCTCCAATCCCTGCCTACACTCCAGCCTTAGTCCACCTCAGCGACTGCTGTCTTCCATCTGCCTCACAAACCTTCAATGGGCAAAGGGCTTCATAGCAACAGCAGCAGCAATGGGGAAACCAAACAAAAAAGAAGATCACAAACTTGAGTTTGACTATTTAGGTGAAAAAAGCATTTTAAGACCACTATCTTGTCCACTTGGACTTCCAGAGCCATTTTGTCCCCTTACTGCTGCTGCTATGAAGCTGCATCACCAACAGCTTCCTTGGCCCAGCTGCAGCACGAGCACAAGCTATGAGATCCAGAGTCCCATCAGAAATCAATGCACACAGAGGGAGAACAGGGTGAAAGAGGGCATTGGCTGAGACCTGGGAGAGGAGCTGGGGCAGGGAAGAAACAGCCAAAAGTGAAGGCAGGCTTGAGAGCAGGCCCTTTCCTCCACCTGCAGGACTGGAGGAGTGGGAGTGCTCCCTCAGGGAACAGCTGCTCACACAGTTGCTTTATTTTTGTTTATTGTAAATTGTTTTAGATACAACTTGAGAAGTAGATATTAAATGAAAGATTTTTGCCAAGTGATCTGCATACATCTGCAGGTGTGATGTGTCCACAAGGTCAACTACACAGGCCTTGGACTCAACAGCCACTCTCAGTTTTCATCTAAATAATCTTTAATGCCACCTTAAAAAAAAAGAAAAAAACAAACAACAAACCAGTAAGGATATAAATGACGGTAACTGAAAGTGACTCACTGCAGAAAAAATGGTATTTACTCCATTCTTACTCCAAACCATCAACCCTCATTCACATTCAAGAGCACTACAGAGAAATCAGAGACACTAAATACAAGCTCCTATTTGCCTTCTGACACCAGAGCTGCAGTGAAGCTCTGAACAATGCAGCTCTTGCCTGGAGGCACATGGCCCTCAGGTAGATAAGCAGGAGTTACACCCTCTGGAAAAGCCTTTATTCAAATCTGGAACACCCATCTGATTTTCAAACCAGACTTCAGTTCTTCCTGAAAGCTCCAAAGGAACAGGCCAATTTGGCCATCCTGCCTAGGACAGCAAGGGCATTCTTCCCAAATCTGTCAGGTGAGGCAAAGTAAACCTCCCACATATAACAAAGGTATAGGATTTCTTTTTAATTGAAGTAAATTAGCATCAACAAGGGTTCTTTTTTTTCCAGTGCAGAGACTCAGAGTAGCACCTTTCATTGTCATCTCCATCTCTTACACTATCAAGAAACACCACTAGCAACAGATTTATTTATATGAGCAGAACTATCTCCACATTAAAAATTATCCTGTTATAATTATGTTCATAGGAACCATACCCTATATATACACATATATATATTATATATACATAAATCTGGGCACAGAGCAACTCTTGACTCAATAGAACAAAAAAAATCGTGTGATGCTTGTTTAGATACAGGCCAGCATAGTCAGCTGCTGCCTTTTTAAACAAGCATGGTGCATGCATCTTAAAGAAAATAATCCCACTACATGTAGCATTAATAATATAAAGATTCAGCTACACTAATGACTTTTAAAAATTTGTCAATTTTGCCCATGCAGGTAGAGCAGCTCCAATGGCACCTGTGAAACAACACACTGAGCAGCTGCAGCCCCAGAGCTGGTCCCTGCCTCTCCTGGCACCTCTCCTACAGTCTTTAAACTAGTCCTCCTCAGATCTGATACTGCTTTGTTCATTCCCAGACAGAATTTCGTCTCCCTTAAATGTCTCAAGTAGTGGAGCAAAGATGACTTTCCCTTCTGAAAATAAAACTCCACAAAAACCACCCCAACACATTTCCTATGAAGCTGCTAACTGCTACTTGCAGCTACCTCAAAACAAACACATTAACCCAGAAGTACCACCTTCGCTTCCACAAGATCACTTGATTCAATTTCTTTCTTTGCATCAATCAAATCAGCTGCCATCTTAATAACATGCTATAAAATACACATTTGGACCGTATCACTCATGACTACTGATAAGATTCTGATACATTTCCGTATTCCAGGAATTCTACTGTAAACGTCAATGTTTACTTTCAGTATTTATGTTATTACAGAGTGGCAAAGCTGAGCTGGGAATAATCAGCCATTATTCACCCTGCAGCGTGTGAGCAGCACAACCCACCTGCCCCAGAACAGGTGTCCTGCCTTTCCCTACAGCTCACAGTGCTCAGAACAGCACGGGGACTCTGGGCAGCACCAACAAGTGGGAGTTCACACTTAACCCACACACTGAAGCAATAACGGGGACCACTGTGTCAGTGGCAGGAAGCACTTCTGACCACTGGCAACTTCTGCCCTGCACACACAGAAAAGCCATCACCTTCCTCCTGTCAGCCTGAGGAGCACACACACCTTCCTGGGTGCTGTGCTTGTGCAGCTGATGCTCAGTGCTGCAGGGCATGAACTTTCAAAACAGTCAGCAAGTTCCTCTTCAGTCTTCCTCTCCTGTGAAGACTTTTCATTGCCAACTGTGACACTAGGTCTGTCTCACCTGCAGGCAAAGGAGTCACCTCTCACCTTCTCCTGCACATCCAACAGCAGCTACCTCCCTGAGCCTAACACAAGTGCACTGCAGGCTCTTCATGACAAGACACCCTAAAGCAGAAATAGTGGTAACCTAAAGAGATGCCTTCTACAAACCTGTCTGATGGACCAGCACTTCAATTCAAAACAAAAAGAACTACTTTTAGTAATGGGGCAGTAAAACAGTATCAGTTTTCAATGATCTCAGAGATGTCCCCTGGGAGCATCTCATGTCTGCTGGATACCAAAAGGACACTCCTGAATGCTAGCTAAGAAATAATGCTAAGTTGAGCAAAGGGCAGCTAACTACCAAAAATAGTGGAAAACCATCTAGTTTCCTATCAGTTTAGGAGAACAAGTTATTTGTTGTGTGTCAAAAAGGACATCTCAAGTTAGATTGAAGTTGGAAGTATTTGCTGTAACAATCTTCAGAAAAGGTAACCATTATGTTACAACCAATCAGCATCTGGTGTAATTCTCTTAACAACGTGTTTCTCTTCTGTTGCCTCTTTTAAGATTTCAGCACATATCATGGTAGATGTCCATCTACTGATATCAAATTACTGCCCAACATCTGCAACTGCACATCTGCAAAGGAGCCAAGCTTTGGTCTGGTTTGTTATTAAAAGCAGAAAAAAAAAAAGGCTTTTCTGTTTCTTAAGCAGACTGATCCATCTTTCTCACCTAGAAGGATGACAACTCGTGATTATGAGTTCGCAGAGTCCTGAAGTGAAAGTTTTCCAAGTAGGAGACCCTGCAGGAGGGAGCACTGCTGAGGCACACAAGGCTGAGCTGCACAGCAGCCAGCTAAGGTCGGTCCATGCTACCCTGACAGGCGGGAATCCTCTGCCTCTGTTACCTCACACCTCCAAACAGAAATAGAAAACAGCAGCAAAAATAAATAGAAACAGAACTAGGGAAAAAACCCCACAACTTAAGAAAAAGGGGGATTTCTCTACAAGGAATGCAAACCTCTTTGACCTACCAAACGGCCTAAATACACCCAACAACCATCAAACACCTGGGAGTACCCAATTCCGGGACCTCTGCCCTGCGGTCCCTGACAAAGCCCCTCGAGGCTCGCCCCACACCGCGGGCTGCTGCAGCCCCGCGCCCAGAGTCGGGACAGCCAGCGGGCCCGCGAGCCGCGGCCGGGCGGTGACACGAGCCCGGCCCGAGCCGCCCGGGGCCCGGTCCG
>JAYDZK010007755.1:0-33709 GCA_034509185.1 Euphonia xanthogaster
AGTTTAATGCCATGGAAGCTAAACAAATTTCAGGAACAATTTTGAGGCTCAGATCTCAGCAGGCAGCTATTTGCCTAATGTCCTACTTTTTTATACATCTCCTGCAGAAAGAAAATAGCTTTTAGTTACAGGGGAACCTGATTATTGCCTGAAATGCTGGCACTGCAAATTGCCCCTTTTCAGGCCATTTCCTGCTGTCAGGGGCATGCTCAGTGCCCTTGGAAGGTGCTGGGGAGCACGAGTTGCAGATCTAAAGGCAGGAACACTCTGCTTTGCCTGGGATATGCAATATTTCACCAGCAAGGCTTTTTCTGTCCCCATCCTCCAGTTACTTTTGTTCTCCTAATTATTTCTATGAGTGTAATTGACTTGCAAGACATTCTTGGCTTGCAGAGTGCACGGAGTGAATTATTGACCCGTCACATGGGTCATTGATGTGAGGAGACAGAACAAACTGGGTGCAAAGCAGCCACTCTGCATTCCTAATAGCAAATGTAAGCCATTAATAACTGTGCTGCCTGCCGCACTCAGAGCCTGCCCAGTTTGGGTTTGACATGCATATGGCTGAGTTCATCCTCGGTGTAATTTGAAATTCATTGGGCACGGACTTCATCTCCTTCTGCTGCTTGAAAATCTCTCCTGTGCCGAGATGTGCTATGCTAATTCCAAACTTTATGGCTGACTTGAGTTGTTACATTTGAAAAATCAAATCCAATTAAATCAACTTATTACCAAGGTCAGAGACCTGCATTCAGTACATTCATTCCTTGCTATTTCACAGCAAGGAGTAAACTTAGGGGGCAGATTCTGTCTTAACCCAAAACCCAACTGATCTGTACTAATCAAATGACTTCTGGCTGCGGGACCTAGGAAGTGCAGTCAAGTGATAAAGCATTCCCCAGAGTCCAAATAGCTGAGCTGAGTTCCCAACTTTCCACTTTTTTGTGTACTATGAGACAAATATTCTCCTCTTTGTGCCTGTTTCCCCATCTGCTCATAAGATGGAAGAGGAAGGAGGGGGTTGGGTGGATAAATTCAGTGACTGCAAAGTTTCGAGTGTGGAGCTGTGGGCTGGTAACAGCATTAGCTTGCTGTAGTCAGAGCTGGAATGGAGCACAGATTTTAGGAGAGTCTCAAGAGATGCCCCATTGCTATACTGGCAGGCACCTCTTTATTATCTGTGAAGGGAAAAAAGTTCAGTGAATATAGTATCTCAATATTCTCAGCAAGGAGTGAAACAGAGGGAATATACAATGGCTTTTGGAGGGGGACAAATATAAAGCTGATTTGCAGATCCTTTTGCAAATTAAAGTCTTAAGTTTGGATTTATGATGAGCTCCCACACTGTGCAAGGCTTTGTATTTGAATTACACCATCACCAAGTGTCCAGTGGCTCTTTCTGCCTCTTATTTTTCAGTACCTAATGCAGTTCCTGCAGGAGGTCCTTATGTTCCAGACAGAACCAGACAGAAAAGTGAGGGCAATGTTGACCTCTTGGACTCCCTTTACATATATCCCACTGTTTCATTTCCAGGGAAAAACATCTTAACCTGTCCAGGCATCTCACATCCTTCCCACTCATTCAGGAGCTTAAATCTCAATGGAATTTTCTGTGGTGGTGATTCATTCCACCAACCTGGGGGAACTTACTCAAGTGACTCTGGTGCCTCAGAAATCCTCTCAGCTCTCAGAAACTGGCATTTCAAAGTGAATTGCTTCAAACTTCCCTGGATCATCAGCTACAAAAGCAGTTCTAGGTACCAAGATTCCTATTTTAAGTTCCTGCTTCTATTAAGTACCTAAATAGAACCTGGGACTAAATAACTTCCAAAACTGAAGCTCTGACCTCAGCCATTAATGAGCTTTTAAAAATCTTGTATCAGTTGTGCCACTTTATGTAGGATTCAATTATGCAGCAAACCTCAGGATGTTATTTGAGCTTTCCAAAGTTCTGCTAAAGTGGTGTAAAACCCATGAAGGATTTACTCTCACCTCACTTTACCCCTTCAAATGTTTGAAGAGTCCAGGCAGCTCTTTTAAGAGAGGCACCAGAGCTCCGTTTAAATTTGAGGCTGAAGGAGCTGCTCTTCAGGGCATCTCCTCTCACCCAGGGTGACAAGATTAGCCCCCAGATTTAAACAAGAAAGGGAAGTGAGAGGGACTCCTCTGGATGTTAACAAACCTCCACACACAGGGTGGCCATTCGGGTCACAGCAGCTCTGCCCTGTGATGCACTTTGTAGAACTGCCCGCTTTTCCCTCTGGGATGGGCATTCCCAGGGCTTTGAGCAGTACCTGGCAGCTTGTTACCCCTTCTGGGCTCCTCTGTGCACAGCTCTGCCCACAGCCCACCGTGCCTGGGAGACTTTGTTAAAGCCTGAGCTGAGTTAAGTCCTCTGCCTTTCTCTGGCATGCTGCAGAGGAAGCAGGCTCCCATGTCCCTGCCCTGCGCTCCTCCTCACCAAACCAAGCTATTTCAAACCTCCACACTGGGGAAAGCAAGAGGGGAGCAAACCCTTACCTGAGGGAGGCTCAGCAGGGAGGGGGAGCCCTCATCAGCCCCGTGCTGCTCCCAGCTCCTGCTCTGGGGACAGGACTCCTGATGGGAGGCACCCAGAGCCCTGGAACTGAGCTCTAAAGCTCCTTTTCTCTGTGGGCAGGCTGAGCTGCAGTCCAGGCAGGGTGTGTGGTGCTGGTGCAGCTTTGGGACTGTGTGCCCAGGGCACACACAGCAGGCAATCCTGGGGCAGCCCGGCTGGGAAGGGGAACTTCCCATGTCAAACTGCCCTGATTCCTGCTGTAATCCAAAGATTTAGGGATGTGCCTTGGTCACAGGGGGCTGAGGTGAGCTGCTGAACCCAGAACAGCCCTCTGGAGCTCTGAACTCCTCTTGGGAAAGGGCTTTCCCACCGCCACCCCTGCAAGAAACCTGCAGTTCCCCAGGATGTGCTGCTCACCAGTGCTGGGGTGGGTCCACAGGACTTCTGCCAGAGAGGTGAATTCCCAGAGCTGCACTCTTACATTTCTCCTGTCAAGGACAAGCAACAAATCTGGATGGAGCTGGAACCCAGCAAGAGTCCCATGGCAAAAAGTGAAGCATGGGAGTCTCCTTCCCCCACCTCCCACCGCCGCCTCCTTCACATCCAAGCACAAATCCATGATTAAGGCTTAGTGCCCTTTGCCCTCATCCTTCCCCACTCCACACAACACTCCCGACAAGCAGGACTGTGTTTCCAAGTCTCCACACACTCTCCCCTCAATGTCTTCTTGCCAGCCTGGGCTCTGTCTGGAAGTAAGGACCTCCTGCAGGAGCTGCAGTAGATGCCAAGCAGTAAAAGGCACAAAGAGTCACTGGACAATTGATTGAGGTACTCAGAGAGCCCATCCCTAGAGCTCCATGCCCTCTGCATCCAGCTCCAGCTCCTCACTCAGGTGCTCTGTGCTGCCTTGTGCAGCTCCCCTGGACTCTGCCAGACAGCAGCCCCAGCTGTGATCAGGGACCCGGAGCCAAAGGCTCTGTGCCTGTCTCAGGAACACTGCCCTGTGCATGGAGAGCACTTGGAACTGTGAGAAGCTCTCACGCTGCACCTCTCTGGGCTTTTGGGACAGTTTGACTCTAGAGTGGCAGCTCTTAGATAAACACCTATTGAAAAAGGCCGTGGTATAGGAAATACAGCCAAGTAGGAATGGCCATTTTCTCCTCCATGATCATTCAAACCACTATCTGGTTATTTTTGTGATTCTATAGGGGAGATTTCCCCCCTCTTGTGCACTGAAGTTGCATGATGCAGAAAATTGGTTTGTTTAAGCAAGAGCTCTTATGGTGTCTTTCATCAAATGTTCTCTGAGAACATTACTAATAATTCATTAAAGCAGCACTGTCAGCTGGAACACTTTTAATTACCATTTTCTGACAAGTCAACCCTTAAGTGGTATGCCCTGATTTTTAAATTTATTACTAACATATATGCAGATTTTTCTCTTTCCCTGCTGATGTTTATAGGGGTTAAGAAAAGCAATTGACTGTGAGATTAAGGAAGTGAACCATTCACTACATGTTGTCATGCCCAAAATGGAAGAGAATTTAAGGGTGGTTAGTTTTTTTAACTTAGAAGTTTGGAGAACCTTGTTCCTGGAGCTCTGAGCATCTCCTGCAGCTGAGCTGGGGGAACTTCTGCTCTGAGCTGCCGCTTCTGGGGAACTGAAACACCTCCCAGCTCAGGTAGGGCTGTGGAAACCCTGAGCTGATGCTCATTAACTGTCCACTTACACACACTTAATTATCCCTTCAGTTACTCTGAAGTTACTGAAGTCACTCTGAAGCCCAGGTGGCTGCTGCTAGCACAGGGTTAAACAGCAGTGCTGGCAGCTCCCACGCAAATCTAACATGCCCTGAGCTTGTACCAGCTTATCCCACCCCAGTTTTTCACAGAGCTGAGGCTGAAGGCCCTTCTAGCCCCATGGCACTCTCAGAAATGCATTCAGCATTCCCAGAGAAGAGCAGTGCCTGAACTGCACTCGGTGGCTGAGGGGACTCCAGCAGATGCAGATTTTTTTTTTTTTTGGCAGTGTTCTCCTCAGTAGCTGCTTAGTGGGAGCAGAAATGGAGGCAGAGAAGTGGCAAAGAGCTGCCCAAGGAGAGGTGAGCCAGTGACAAGGCAGACTAGAATCCACATTAAAAAAAAAAAAAAAAAAGATTTTTTGGTTCCCTTGCTGTAGTCCTGAGATGGTAAATTTGTGCAAGGAGCCAGAAGGGACAGTCTAGGGAAATATGATGGGGAAGCAGTAGAACAGAGCCCCTTACCTTGTGTCTCACCCAGTGCAGAAGGGAGATGGGAGAGGAGCTGCTGCTTTCCCCAGAGCAGGGAACTCCCACAGAACTTGGGTCCAGCAGCTCCTGCATCAAAGGAAGAGAGCCCAAGGCCCTCCTTGGCTTTTATGCGTGGCTGTGGGAGGTCAGACTGGCTGCCAGCTCATCTGTATGCAATGGCTCATTAATGCTGGGCCTCATCTGCACAGGCCATGTGGAAGGCAGGGGAATGGGCTGCAGGATGGATGGGGAGGCAGTGGAGAGCTGGGTTGCCAGAGTTAAACAGTAATGCAGCCTTACCTGGGGAGCTGAGTTACTGCTGCTGCCCAATGCCCCAGCCTCGTGTCCCACCCCAGCAGCACAGGCACAGCACGGGGGCCTTGGCCACCTGTGAGCTCCAGGCCTTGCCTTTGCATGGGGAGATGGTTTGGGCAAGAACCAGCTGTCTCTTGATGCCCCCATATGCTGCAGAACCCTCTGCAGCCTGATTTCATGGGGCTGTGCTCTGTGAGCTGGCTGTGCCCTTGCCCAAACTCCTGGTCTGACTTCTGGTCTAACTTCTCCCCCAGATCTGAGCTGAACCAAGGAGTGACCCCACTGGGTCTGCAGGAGTGACCTCACTGGGTCTGCAGGAGTGACCCCACTGGGGCTGCAGGAGTGACCCCACTGGGGCTGTGGGTCTGCAGGAGTGACCTCACTGGGGCTGCAGCAGTGACCTCACTGGGACTGCAGGAGTGACCCCACTGGGGCTGCAGGAGTGACCCCACTGGGGCTGCAGGAGTGACCCCACTGGGGCTGCAGGAGTGACCCCACTGGGCCTGTGGGTCTGCAGGAGTGACCCCACTGGGGCTGCACGAGTGACCCCACTGGGGCTGCACGAGTGACCCCACTGGGGCTGTGGGTCTGCAGGAGTGACCCCACTGGGGCTGCAGGAGTGACCCCACTGGGGCTGCAGCAGTGACCCCACTGAGGTTGCTGTCTCTCTCTCTGCGCTGCTGTCATCGTGCAGCTTAGAGAAATGTCCATCTTTTGTAGTTCTCCATCCTCTGCATCCTGAGGGACCAAGTGACCAAGGCCTGGGATGATCCCACCCTCCTGCAGACACACAGACATGAGGTGTCTGATAAAGCGGTTCTGGTTCCCCTCGTGCTCAGAAGGCATCTCCTCCCTCTCAGGCAGGTGTCCAAGGCTGCACTGCTTTGTGGAAGTGCCCATCCCTCTCCATCAGCAGAGGATGGCTGGGGCAGGCTGTATCCCTGAGGTTTTCAGGCCCTGCTGTAAATAAATTAGTTCTTCCCTCAACAACCCCAGCCTGGAAGCTGCTGTCCCCTTGGGGATACAGCAACAAGTGCCCAGTGCCTCTGGCCACTACCAGGGACAGCTGGAGATGGGATCCTCCAAGGCTTGAGGAACTTGGGAGCAGGATTTGGATGTTCAAAAAAAGTTCTTTAACAGCTGGGCAGAGCCAGGTGTGCTCAGAGTGAACCAGAGGAGCTCTGTGGCTCGGGGAGGCAGCGCTGGCCCCGCAGTTGTGAGGACAAAAGCACAGGAACAAGGAATTAACTCTGCAATTAGACACCCCTTGTTCTAATAGCTCCATCATTAATAACGAATTTGATCTCACTCAGGCAGCCCTTTTCATCTGCAGAGCATGTCAATCCCTCTGTTGCACCTCCTGGCAGGCAGGTGTGTTACACCAGCACCTTTGGGCTTTTACAGCAGCAGGAGCTGAAGATGGAATTGCTCCAGATCCTTTACCAGGAGCTGATTGATGAGGTACACCCTGAAAGAACCTGGTTATTTTTATACCCTACCTACTACACTCAGGATTCCCATCTTTTTCACCTATTGGCAGTTCATGATGGCACAAATTAATTTTCTTGCATCACTTAACACATTGCAGATTGTTTAACATAATTTTCCAAAGCATCTGGCTGGTTCTCCTGCACTGAAACTCAATGGGATTTTTCCCTCTAGCTTCAAAGAGCATAGCTGAGCCCTTAAAGGGATTTACTTCTGTTAAATATTATCCTCAAAACTGAGAAATTAAAAGCAAATGAGCTTTCTTCCTTTTTCCTCTAAGACATGTCAAAAGAATATTATAAAATAGAATAGCCTTCCCCAGCTTTCAGAGACTCCCCAAGTGAATTTCAATTGCAGGTTTTTAGGAAAGAGTGTAATTAACAACTTTATTCAGTCTGCAGCCAGAAAATACATTCTATATTTAGCATGAAAAAAAGCAGAGCAGGAGGAGGGGAGGAAATGACCTAGATTTTCACAAGTGACAAATGACTCCAAGGTTCTTGGAGCCCCCTTAGATGGCAGGGATTCCCACAAAGTGCAGAAGGATTTCTCCTCCTTGTCTCTCATGTTGGACATTCCAAACCACCCAAAGCAGTCTTGGAAATCCAAGGGGTTGTATTTGTGAAGCTGTTTATTCACCTTGGGTAATATTCCCAAAATTGCATCTATAACTAAGCAATTAAATCCCATTTTCAGCAGCGACCTTGGTGTGCTGGCAGCCCTCCTAATTTCCAACACTGCCCACTTTTCTGAGCTTCCTTCATTGTTTTCCTGGAAATGTGTGTGATGAGAACACCTCCCACCAAGAAAAATGTGGAAAACAAGGCATGACTGAGCTCCCATTTCCAGAATGTCCCTTGCTATATTTGCATTTTCTTGTCTTTCAGCATTCTGTTTGCCACGATAAAGGCAACATTTTCTAAAAAAAGCAAGAGCCTGCTTGCCTACCAGCAGTTTTTCTGTCTAAATGCTGATAATCTCTGTTCTGTCAAAGGAAACATCCAATGCTTTTATCTCTTGGAATGGTTATTTATGGAGAGGTCTCTTGAAGATGCAATCAAAGATACAGACGTTAAAAACAGGAGGCGAGTGAGTCCTGCAGGCGTTGTTTATTCATTAACCTCGGTGCAGGAATCCTGGCAGCCTCCCAGTCCTCATTTACTGTGTGCTGGGCGCGGGAGGGACGTGAGCTGCAGTGCAGTGCCGGGGGAGATGATCCCTCCTTCCTGGAGAGGGGATCCCTCCTTCCTGGAGAGGGGATCCCTCCTTCCTGGAGAGGGGATCCATCCTTCCTGGAGAGGGGATCCTTCCTTCCTGGAGAGGTGATCCTTCCTTCCTGGAGAGGGGATCCTTCCTTCCTGGAGAGGTGATCCTTCCTTCCTGGAGAGGGGATCCCTCCTTCCTGGAGAGGGGATCCTTCCTTCCTGGAGAGGTGATCCTTCCTTCCTGGAGAGGGGATCCTTCCTTCCCAGGAGAGGGGATCCATCCTTCCCAGGAGAGGGGATCCTTCCTTCCTGGAGAGGGGATCCCTCCTTCCTGGAGAGGGGATCCCTCCTTCCAGGAGAGGTGATCCTTCCTTCCAGGGATGAGGCGCGCTCTGAGCGGATTCCATCCATGCTGGAGCAGCAGGGACGGCGGGCTGAGCGCCTCTGAGTCACTCCCAAAACTCCTTCCCTGGGAATAAGCACCGTCACAGCCTGGGGAAATGTGAGAGCGGGGCTTTGGCTCCTCTTGGCTTCCCCGCCAGCCTTCCCTAAATAATCCAAGCACGCAGGCAGGCAGAGTGTAAATCTCTGAGTGCCTGCAATGGAAGAACAGCCTTACAGATGGAGGAAATTATACCCCTCATCCCTCCCAGCACCTTCAAGCCTTGCTAGTAATGAAAGCAAAGGGTTTGTAATCACTTCAGCCTCACACGTTCTGAGCAGCAGCTTGGCGAAGCCGTGTCCTCCTCTGGTGAGTCTAATGACAAAATTTAAATGCACGGGCTGTTTAAATGCTGGCAGTGCATGTGGGAACCCAGAAAGGCAGAGACCAGTGGGATTTGACTCCTGGAGGTCAGACACAGCAGCAGGGCCCTTGTGTTCTCTGCTCTCTTCTTTACAGAGCACTGAGGATGGGCCCAGAGAAGGGAAATCCCTCCTCAGACTTGACAGCATGAGAGATGCCCTGGTGAGTTATCACGGAATCACAGAATCATGGAATATCCTGAGCTGAGAGGGCCCCACAGGGATTATCCAGCCCAGCTCCTGGCCCTGCACAGGACAGCCCAACAATCCCACTCCGTGCCTGGAATGCTGTCCAAACCCCTCCCTACACTGCCCCTTGTGAGGATGCTGAAGTCACCCTGAGGTCTCCCCTCAGCCTCCTCCTCTCCAGGCTGAACAAACCAAGTTGTTTTGTGTCTTTCTGACACATTAACACGCTTCGATTTTCTATCATTTTCAGAGAACTGATGACAAGAATTTAGCACTATCTTTAAGTTGTTACACTGGAGCAGCTCAGCTGCCATAAAAAATTCCTAAAACCTTGGGATCTGCCCCCGGGTCCCTGGCAAGGCCTCAGGGGACATCACCTCTGCTGGCAGTGCCACGTGGGGAAAGTGGGGCTTATGCAACTCTGCTGATGGAGGGAATTATCCTCCAGCAAAGCTCCTTACCTGTATTTACTTGTAAATTCGGCTGCTTGGCAGAGCAGGGAGCACCAGGGAAGTCCTTCCTTCCCTGGAAGTGTAGGGCACGAGGGCACTGCCCAGAGGCTCCTCTCTCCATCCTGCTGGGCTCGGCTGCAGCCCAGCACGGGCTGGGGATTCAGGGAATCCATCAGGGAATCCATCCGTCCCCATCCAGGGATGGCGCACGGAGAGGGGAGCGGGATGGGAGCTGGAGCAGAGCAGGATCAGAGCAGGCAGAGAGTGGGATCAGAGCAGGGATCAGAGCAGGGAGTGGGATCAGAGCAGGGATCAGAGCAGGGAGTGGGGTCAGAGCAGCGATTGGGATCAGGGGCTCGTGGCACCTCAGGTGGAGGGTGTGCAATCCCTCCTGCACAAACAGCAGGGTCACTTCCCTTTTCTAGGCACTGAATCCTTCTTTCAGAGAGTTAAGCTGAGCCTACAGAAGATAAGATAAGGCTTGTACTGATAAAGAGCCATGTTCCTGCATTGGCAGCCATGTCTTTGTCACCTTCCCTGCGCTCCTAAGCAAAGGAATCCATGGAAAAAATGAGTGAGTGCTCTGAACAGTGGCACTGGCACCTGACTCACAGGTATCTGAAATCTCTCCTTCTGCTTGGAGCTCGAAAAACAGAAGTTTGGAACCCTGTGTGTAGGAACGTGTTTGAAGCCACTGAAGAACTGGTCAGCAGGTAACACCTGCTCAAGTTTTGCTTCCAGATTTCCAGCTGGGTTTGTCAGGTACCATCAGGTTTCTGAGGGACATTGGAGCTCTCAAGCTCTCACCCTTTCTGGTGCACATGATGGCAATAAAAGTGTTAATTAGTAGCTGCAACTTGGTGACAAAGTTAATTAATTGGGTAGAAGAAGGCGCACAGATGTCCCAGGTACACACAACCTAACAAGGTTTTTCTGAGCAGCAATTGATCAAATACTCTGAAGCCTTAGAATGAGCTCACACTTCATTTCATCCTCTGCATGTTTCCTCTCACATTGGTTACCAAATAAACACGCTTCTGGAAGCTCTAAAAAGGGCATTTGGGGAAGTTTAAGTTGTTCTCAAGGGCCTGAGAGGTTCCTAAACTGCCATTTGTGAGGTGCTGATCCCACACCAACCCTGGAGAGCCCGCGGGCTGTCAGATCCAGCTTTGCTGGGAGCACAGAGGTGTCTCCACACGGGTTTTCCTCTGGAGCATGTGACATCCTGCTTGCCTGAGCCAGCCTGGGAGCTGGATAAGGGGCAGGGTGGCACACCCAGACATGGGCACTGTCTCCTGTCTGCCAGAGTGAGAATATCCAAACAGGAAATAGCAGATATGGGTATATTTGGCTTACTTCAGTTGTCTTCTCAGGGCTGTGTTCAACATCACCAGCAAAATTCAGTTGGGAATAGAATATCATCTCTAGTTCTGGAGAACAGGTTCTGGAGAACCAGATGTGGGCTTCTGCTAAATCTGCTGTCTGTGCCTCAGTTTTTCCAGCCCTGGTACTTCCCAGACGAAGAATGGAAGTGCTCTGTGTAGCTACAGCCCTGCCTCACTCTGCTCAGCAGCAGCCACTCCTTGTGCTGCTGTTCCCAAAGACCCTAGACAAGGCAATGGGTTGATCATGCTGCTCCCCAGAGGTTCCCAGGTATTGTCATCCCTCTGGTCTCCTCTGCAGCAGGACCTGCTGGTGGTGGTCGTTGTCCCCTTTGGGATGTGTCTCTAAGGTCACCCTTTGGCTCAATGCCCAACTGACCTTTTCAGCCTTCCCCTCCTTCCAGCTTCAGGAATTCATTCTGCCTGTTCCCTAAGCAGGCTGCCTGGCAGCCTCAGCTGCACTTCCCAGACTTTAGGCTCAGGTTTTACTGGGGTTTGATTATTACTGCTGCTCTCACTTTGGACAGCATCAGTAGGTGCTTTGAAACGAAACAGTGCAGCACAATCCTTGTGCAAGGTAGAACATTCTCTGGTGCTTCATGCTGAGTCTCCTCATCTGCAGGTCCCCAGGGGCTCAAAGAGAGCATCATTTATTAATTATCAGCACTAATGAATGAAACCCACCCTCTCTCTAGGAGTGCAGGTGAAGCAGAGAAAGAGGCAGGAAGCAGTCACCATTCTGCTTTTCCAAGAGGATAACCAAGGCAGAGACTGGCAAAGCAAGGCACAAAGCCTGGTTTGGTGTCTGGACGCACTGAAGTCAGGCACTGATCTCCCCTGGGAGCCACGCGGAAAGTGAGAGCATATTGTGTGAAGGAATTACAGCCCTGCTGAATTCCCTCTGCAGATAATGGCTGGGATGGAGCCCACAGTGCTAGGAGAGTGAGGAGATGAGTGAGTTGTGTGCAATGATTGTTTATTTAGTCATCTCCCAAGAGCACTGAGGTCCCAGAGGCTGCAAAGACACACGACAGGCTAGTGAGGAATTCAGCACATCCCCTCCACATGTGTTCTGCTCTTTGTTCTGCTCTTTCCCTGGGAGAAGAGTTATCTTTGGCTGCTGTCTGAGGGTAGCTCACAGGCCTGTGGGGCCTGGAAGTGTGAGATTTAGGCAAAGCCTCCGTGGGAAGAGCTGGAGCCAGGAGCCGAGCCTGTACTGCTGAGCAGGAGTTTGTGCTCCATGAAGGCAGTGCCAAGGGGAACTGGAGCCCCTGGATCCCTGCCTCCCTCAGGAGCTCCCCAGCCCTGGGAACAGCAGAGCTGGGTGGCAGCTTTGTCCTTGTTGCTCAGGGCAGCAGAGGCGGCTGGCAGTCCCGCACTGCTCTCACTAAAGCTGCCATTCCTTTTGTGCGTGGTTGCTGATATCCAGAGAAAAAAGCACGGAGCCTCCAGCAGGGTGTTCCCTCAGCTGGGGCCTGCAGATGCCTCAGTGCTCCCTTTGCACATTTCCCAGAGAACGGTGCACAAACCCAGACCTTGCTTTGGAAGGTCAGCACCTGAGGAATGAAGGATGGCTGATGTGCGGAGTGAGCCCAGCCAGGCACTCACCCCGCAGGGCTCTGCCAGCAGGCAGGGAGCTGCTGCCAGCCAGGGCGAGGGAAAGCAGCCTCAGGTGCCAGCTCAGCCTGCTCCTTGTGCCCCAGCACTGGCAGGGGCTGGAGAGACCAGGGGGCAGTGCCAGAGTGGCTCCTCCTGGCGCAGTTTGGCCAGGCTGCTCCGGGTGTCCCACGCTCCCCTCGGGAGGCAGCTGCCTCCAGAGCCTTCCTGCTGCAACGGGAAGCAGGAATTCAGCCAGCTCTCAGTCAGGTTGGCTCCTTATCTCTCTCAGCCTGATAAAAGCCTTCCAGGCTGGGTAGATGAGACACTTCTCTGCCCTTCTTCTTACATGTGTCCATACCCTGAGGTCTCTTCGTGCCAAAGCTTCCCCTTTACAAAAATTTTATTCCACAGAGACTCTTTCTGAAGAGGAACTTGATATATGCCCAGGCAGGCACCTCCAGCTCCTGCACCAAGGTTTTTGGGAGGTCTCTATGACTCACACTGAGGAGAAACTTGACTCTGCACAACCTTTTCTGCAGATGTCCCAAAATGTGTTTGTCCTGCACAGTACTTTCTAAAGCTGTGAACTCTTACCTAGGCCTCATGTATGGGTAAAGAACTTAAAATCAGTGTCTTTGCCATCAAACTATGGACAAAGACCTTGTTTCAGTAAATGCTTAGAATCATATTCTGAATCATCAATTTCTGCTTCATGCTTAGAATCATAGAATGGTTTGGGTTGGAAGAGACCTTAAAGATCATCTGGTTCCAACCCCTGCCATGACCAGGAGCACCTTCCACTAGAAAAATTATGCTTAACAACAAAAAAAAAGTTTAATCTTTCTTTGCAAATAGGGTGTGTGGTTAAATAATGTCCTAGAGATGTGTGGCTTTACCCCAAGATGAGGCAGGAGAGGAAAAACCAGTGTGGTGGCCCACTCCCCTCTGCTGGGCTGTGCAGGGACTGCTGGAGGCAACACTGGCTGCTTGTGGTGGGAAAACCTCTGGAAAATATGAAATAAAGGTGGAGGAAGGGGGGAAAGGTGAAGCTTTGGGCAGGAAATGTTTTAGCATTTTCATGCCATACCTGCCTGAGCCCTACAAAGATCCATCCTGCTCCTCAGAATAGGGCTGGTGCAATCAATTAAAAAAAAAACACTCAATCTTTTGTCAAAACCCTTTTGCACAGCAAATGGTGCAATCAGAGAGGCTGAGCTTTCCACGCAGGTGTGTTTGTCCTGCTGATGTTTGGGGATGGGGTGGCCACACATGGGAGCCAAAACAAGAGTGGTGGTAGCACTCCCTGTCTGCTGGCTTCAGCAGTTTCAGCTCAGATTTAACACAGCTCAGATGAGAGCAGCATCTGGTCCAGGCACAGCAGGGAATTTTCTTGGCCTCAGCTCCGAGTGCTGCATAAATCTTGGATAAATCACCCAAAGCAACAACCAGAGCCTTTCTGGCACCTCAGGGACTTTGCTGGGTGACAAGGTGTGTGCAGGCTATCAGCACAGATGAATCAATTCTCCACAACTGGGACAGTGCAGAACGCACAAGTTCCAGAGCTTTTGTCAGAGTGGAAACACCACAGGCCAAGGCAATTTCCGTGCTGAGCTGACACAACCCAGCGCTCCTGCTCGGAAACATTCTGCCATGGCAGCGCCTGGGGAACTGCCAGGAGCCTCACCGCAACAAAGACCATGGCCATATGGCATCATATTTCCTGGGAAAGCTTATTTTTATGCTTTTTGACATGCCTACAATTCTGGGGTTATGCCTCATTTCCACTGGTACGTCCTGGGAAATCCAGTCCATAATCTCTCTGTCTGTTCCTGCACAGAGCAGAGGGACCCTGCAGTTGGCTGAGTTATGGCTGTGGTTGTGCTCCACGCTGAGAAGGTTTTATAAAGCTGAGATTACACTGATCTCCTTCATCTTGGGCTCAGATACATCAAACAGAGGATGAAATTCATGACTAACCAGAAAGTAAAGTAAATTTCATCCATCTGGGTGAAGCATTTTTTCTCGTACCATTTTAGCACTAAGCAGCAGTAAAATTTGGAGTTGCTGTGTGGAGTGGCACAGGAAGAAGCCCCAGGCAGAAAAGAAAGTTCCACTGAGGGCCTGTGGGGTGCATCCAACAGTTTTGCTGCAATTTTAGAGAGGTGTTGCTGCTTAGTGACAGCGTGGGACGGAGCCCTCCAGTGTCATTGAATCCTGCACAACTGCAGGGAGGAGAAGAGGTTGCAGAGGACCCAGTTTGGCTCCTAGCAGCACAGCCTCATTCCCTGAAAGGTCCCTGGCAGCAGGTTTCACACAGGTCACAGCAGAACTCATCTGTTCACTCCTTGGGAGGACTGGGAACACTTTGAGGAAGATCTGCCAATTCAGGGTTCTCCAAATGCTGGGCACTGCCCAGGCTGCCCAGGGAATGGGCACGGCCCCGAGGCTGCCAGAGCTCCAGGAGGGGTTTGGGCAGCGCTGCCAGGGATGACCAGGGTGGGGTTGCTGGGGGTCTGGGCAGGGACAAGGGTGGGACTGGATGGTCCTGGTGGTCCCTCCCAAGCCAGGCTATTCCATGGTTCTGTGAAAAGCCATTCTGCAGCTGGGGTTGCAGGAGGAGCAGCTGTCCCAGCTGGAGAGGGGCAGGGTCTGACAGCAGTGCCTGTATCCCTCCTTTTTCCAGGGAATTCAGATCCCACAGTGCAGCATCCTTCTCCTGGGCACACGAGGGTGCTCCAAAGAGTGTCCCCCCTCCAGCCCCTCGGGAGGACAGGAGGGGTGTGGAGAGGGGGTGTGGAGGGGGTGTGGAGAGGGGGTGTGGAGGGGGCTGCCAGCCCCTGCTGCCACAGCCAGAGGCCTGAGGCCCCTGAGTCCCACAGCAGAGGCTCCATCCTCTGCCCAGGGGGAGCGGCGAGGGACACAGAGCCTCCAGAGCCAGAAACTGGGGGAGGCAGGAGCAGGGGCACCCCAGAGCTTTGGCACATTTTGTCTTCAGTGCTTGAGCCAGGCACTGCTGCAGTTTTATATTTATGAACCCGTGCCAGGGGATTGCTGGAGAGGTCTTTAATTTCTTCTGGTTTCACTCTGAACATGCCTCTCCCGGGACAGAGGGAACATTTTCGGTGTTATTGAATGTCATTTCTGTGCAAACTGAACAGAGGAAAATTATTCTGATAATAACTGGAATATATGGAGGGTGGTAGCTCCTGGCTGCTGATTTTTTTATTTTGTTATTTTTCTCCCTCTGATGAGAGTTTCAAGGTCAGCTGGCTCCACAGATACAAATATGCCAGGAACAAAATGTGCAGATGCTCAGGAGTGTGGGACAGCCAGGGTGGCTCCGTAAACAGCCCTGGCTTGTGGCCAGCACTGCCTGCACCCAGCATGCAGGAGGGCTCAGGAAAAAGCACTTTATTGCAGCCAGATCAAGATTTATCTTTTCTCTCAGCTGCATCATTAAACGTGAGTTATTCGTATTTTTGTGGGGATACCTGGATTCAGCACAACCTCAACATTTTATTTGGAGGATCAGGAAGGGTTTTATTTAGAACCCAAAAGCAATATCTGAGTTCATAACAGCACTGAATGAGTGGCTGGAAGAAAAACAGGAGAAAAAAATGGTTCTTTTCCTCATTCTGCTCCTGATTTATTGTGTAAACATAGACAAATCTTTCACTGTAGCTCTTGCAGTTTCTTACACACCCTCTCTTTTCCCTCCTAGATATGTCTGCTTTTGTCAGTTACTTGTGTGAACTAAATATCAGCCAGTCAGGCAAAAGCTGGCAATATCTTCCTCCAGCAGTCTCAGGCAGACTTAAAATATTAATGCATTTTATAATGTACTTATTTTTTGTAACTGTCAGTCGTTGCTACCAAGACAGGGAATTCCTTATAAATATTGAATGCTGCTGCAAGGTCTGCAAATAAAATTCTAGAAATGCTTCTCTAGAGCTCGCAAATGAGTGAAAAACTGCTGAAAACCTTGCTAATTTTAGAAAACTCTGTGGAAATACAAGTTGCATAAGTGTTTCTGGGGTTTTCTGATGAACAGTGATGGTTACAGTGCTGGAATTGAATTCAAGCAGTGCATGCAGGTTCCTCTCTGGCCACAGACACTTTGGGGACAAATGGAATGATTGGTTTCGCTGTCTAAGGCTCCCTTGAAGGTGTGGGTGCATCTCAGAAATTGGCTTGAAGGTCTATTAAGTGTTAAAGAATAAAACTTAATTGCAGAGGAGATCCAGTGCCCAGCCCAAGGCTGGAATTGTGACAGAGCAGAAAATTCCCCTGTACAGCATTTCCAGCCTGTGCAGGGCAAAGGGAATGCAGCCAGGAGTGCTGGGCCAGGTGTGGCCAGCAGCCATCCCATGTCCCTGCTGTGGCAGCAGGAATTCACATTTTGGTTCTTTGGGACCCTCCCACCTAAAGAATCCCAGGGCAAGACTGAACTGGGAGCAAGGGGGGGTGAGACCAGCTGCAAGGGCCAATCTGCTTTCATCTCCTGAGAATGGATTGCAAATACTATCAAAACATGGCATTTACACAAATCAGTGCTGCAGGGCCTCTTGTTGTTGCTTTGCTCCATGGATTGTGCTTTCTGCTCAGTGACCACAGGATGTGCTGGAAGAGGCTGGTTATGGTGCCCTGATCCCTCTCCAGGGGATCCCTCGTTCCTCTGATCCTTCTCCAGGGGATCCCTGGTTCACAGGGACACAATCCAGGCCTGGAGGGAAGCACACTCAGCTTTGGCTGAGCTGTTTCCAGTGCCCAAAGGCAACATTCAGTGTATGACACTCATGCAGAGACATTTGTGGAATCTTTAAGAACCAATTAAATCCCCTGGAAGATTCCTCATAGGCAAATGAAGGAATTGCTGGCTCTACCTCCTGTCTCTCCTGCCAGTGCTGGGAAAGCCATGAGCTGGAGCTGAGATCCATGTACATGAAGGGGTTAATGAGTGGATGGTCTGAGAACTGGACTGCACCTTCCTGTTACACCCTGCACCCACCATCCCATCCCTCTGCAAAGCAAAGGCTTTGTGCTTTAGGAGGGAATTAATGTAACCAGACCCTCACCTGGAAGAACCGAGGCGTTGGCTTTTGTCCCAAACCTTTCCAGTTCTGACAGCCTAACAGGGAAATTGTCCCGCTGGGTTTGCCCCCATCGGTGTCTCTGACCGCTGCCTCTGCGGTTCCTGAGCTGCCGGCAGGGAGGAGCCCGGCTCTGGAGCGGTGCTTTGCCCGCAGGGGAGGTGGCACGCAGGGGAGGTGACACGCAGGGGAGGTGACACTGTGCCCCTCCCGGGGATCCTCGCCCTGGTACCTACCGGGGAAGTTGAGCCTTAGGTGCTGCTGCTGCACCTGCAAAACAAGAACTTAATTAGTGTTAATTAGCAGAGCAGCTCGCTCAGAGCAGGGCTCAGCCACTAGCGGGCAATCCCGGAGGGAAAAGATGCGAGGCTCGGCCGGGGGATCAGCGCCGGCCCCAGCCCGAGCAGCCGGGACAGGAGCGCATCACTGCCGGGCTCGGGGGAGCCTCATCATCCCATCAAAGCACGTCCGGCCTGACTCCTCCACAGCCGAGCGGGGGACTTGGCTGAGGAAACTTCCCTCGCCTGCCTCTGCGCCTGCTTCCCAAGTTTCGTTTTGATTTTGGGGGCTGGGTAAGCCCCAAACACAAAAGGAAGTCGAGACAGAGTGGGTGACTGTCACGTCAGGATTCTCAGAGCCTCAGCTCCCGTTCAGGTGAATACCAGGGGAGGCTGGAGGTGGATGAGAAATCCCAGGGCTGTTTCCAGCACTGCCTCTTACAACTCTGTTTTCTTCTAGTGGGGTGACTGACAAACGGGAAGAGACATCTCTCATTCCGGAGATCAAATTGCACAGCAAATTAAAACGCTCCCGGGAGGCACCGCTGCTCCCTCTCCTCTCAAAGCCAAAGCCTGCCCTGACTGCAGAGCAGGTGCCCCTGTCACCGGGGCTCACTGTCCCTTTGGGTGACGAGTGTCAGGGCCAGGCTGGCCTCAGCAGGGGCGGTGGCTCATTTATAGCCCGTGAAACCTCAGGGAAATGCAGGGAACTCCCCACTGGCTCCCTGACAGATCAAAAGTGGGGCTGCCCTGCCGTGTTCTACAGGAACCTCAGGAACCCGCAAAAATCCAACCTGTTCATTTTAGGCAAGATTTGATATAGGTAAGATCCTCAGAGAGCAATTTAGTGACACCAAAATGAGATTAGAGCTTGCTCTTGTTGTTCTGCTTGCAGTTCCAGGAGCTGAGCATTCCACAGTTGCCATAAATCCCCCCTGTAAATAGCTCTGGATGTCCTTTGAACAGTACAGCTGTTAGAGCTTATGAGCACCCCCAGGAAAATCAAGATGTTGCCCTGATGTGAAATCTGTACCTCCATGCTCCTGGAATTGGATCCTTCATCCCATTCCAGCAGAAGGTTTAATTTGGCTGCCTCCTGCTCCTACCTGTCTCTCTGCATCAGCTGGAAAGGAAGGAGCAGGGCTGCTCAGACTCAGAGCAGCACATCCTGAGTGCCACTGCCTGAGGTGAATCCCATCCTGAACAGAAAATCAATCCCTCTGCATTTCCATGTTTCCATCCCAGCCCAAAAATATCCAAACTGTGCTGCCATTTGGTGTTAAATCAGCCCTTCTGCAGCCTGCTGATCCCTGCAGCTCTGGAACATATTTCAAACCTGTGAGGCCATTGAAAACTTTTTCACCACCTCAGCAGGGGCACAGTGATGTCACCGGAGTTGGTTTGCAGCTGAAAAACTGCTCTTAGGTCTGGCTGGTCTTTAATTAGTGCAAACTGGGAGGTGTCTGTTGAAATAATGTGTGAAACAAAGCAGAGTTTGCAGTGTAGGGATAAGGAAGTAAAACCAGGGATTCGCATGGACCAGGGGAAGGTGATCCTGCCTGGTGATCACAGAAAAGCTCCTGAGAGGCCTTTGGTGCTGATTGAAGCAGTGCCTCTCAAGAGCCCTGCTTGGTGTGGCCTGCAGGGGCTGTGCTTGGTTTGGTGCACCAGGCACAGAAAGGCACTTCCAGCGTGTGCTGGGTGGGTCTGGGGTCAGAAATTCTGCTCTGCTCCGAGCTGACACCTGGGAGAGGGGTGGGCACAGCACTGTGCAATCCCACAAGGTGGGCAAGGGTCCCAACCATCCACCTGCCATGGACAAACGTCCTTAGGGGAGAAGCCTCTAAGCCTCTATGTATTCTCCAGCTGGAGAATCCATGGAGGATGTTGGGGAAACTGGGATTTCTGCAGCCGCAGGGGCTGGGGGGGCTGTGAAAATCCAGAGCTCCGTTTAACCTCTGGTGTCACCCCCCTTGTGTGGTGGTTTTGGGGCCGGTTTGGAGGGATGGCCGCGGTGCCGGCAGATGGCAGTGCCTGTCAGAATTCCAGAGTCGGGAGAGCAGAATTCCAGCGCCGGGAGCCCCTGGAATCTGCCCACCCGGGAAAGGTGTCAGGGACACGCACGAGGCACGGAGCCACTGGAGTTCCCGTGCCATGGGAGCCGTGCGGGGCTGGCAGACACCCAGCCACCCCCCATCCACCCACCCAGCGCAGCGGGGACCCTCCGAGCCCCCCCTGCTCCCGGAGCCCTTCCCCGATCCCAGGGCGGCCGCTCGGGCCCAGCCCGCGGCGGTGGAGGGGACGCTGCCCAGCCTGGCCGTGACACAGCAGCCTTGCACACACTCCGCTCCTCCAAGGCTGCTGCTGGGCAGCACAAGGATTCCTTCTACATTTCCTAGCACAAGAATTCATTGCAAATCTTATTAACAGAGATGAGATGAAGGAGGAAGCACAGCTGATGCCATTCTGAAGGTGGCACTGTCCTTAGTGCTGGGGAAGCAGCATCCAGGGACCTGCTCTGAAAGCCAGCGCTGTGGTTTAGGGGGGCTGACTCTCCCACTGAATGAATTTACTGTTTAGTGCTTTTTAAGGAAGTATGAATGCTCATTAAAAATACCCAAACTGTGACTGTACTCCCCAAACAGCACTTTATTAAAGTTATCACAGACATACCCCTAAAAGGTAAAAGTAATTCTGCTGAAAAGACATTCCTGGCAGTTATGAGCAGGCAGAAGATCTGATGGAATTTCATAGAATCTGGTTAACAGTTCCTTACCATGGCCTTTGCTTTCCTTGCAGGGTGTTTCACTGCTGACTGGAATTCAGCCCTGAGCTGTTGCAGCCTTGCTGGGCCACCCTGAGCGGCTGCTGGGCAATCAGGAGCCAGGCTGGCTGGGCTGAGCTCGCTGCCCACGCTGTGCTGCAGTGGCTAACATGAACTAGCACGTGGAAAAGCAAAATTACATCTCCAAAACTGATTTTGATGGCTGAAATCCTTGGTCTGGCTCCAGATTCCTGTCCCATCTGGACAGATCCAACATCCACAGGAAGAACCGGAGCATGGATAAAAGGAGTGTGTGTATAGAGATGGGCTTTCTTTTCCCAGTCCCTGGGCAATATGACTATTAATAATATTCAAACCTGTGGTTATTTCCCTTTCTTCAGCATTTCTGTCTTTGATTTTCCCAGTCTAGTCTCCATAATAAGGTGTTATGTAGCCTGGATTTAAGCTGGTTAAGACCAAGTTTTCTGATCTTCATGAAGTTCCATTAGTTCCCTTTTACTCCTGCTCCAAAAAAACCCAAAGGAGTGCAAATAATAAATTGCAAAATGTCTATTTAGGGAAATAAAAATATCATTGCAATGCTAATGTATTTCATTAGTGATAGTGTCATTTTTTAAAAAGAAAAAATTGAAAATCATTCAAAGGAGAACAAAAAGTAGCTTGCAGGTTTTAGCACAATCCTGCACCGTGCTTTGGTTTGGGTAAATTCTCTTTTCCTGACCAGACAAATCTTCTGTGAAAGCTTTTCTGATGGGCTGTAATGTGTGTGCTCCTGGAGTAGGGAATTAGGGAGGACAGGGGCACAGGACTGGCAACAAAGCCTGGGGGTAACCTGCAGTCACCGGCAGATCTGCCTGAGATATGCAGCTGGCCTGACATTTGCTTTTCAGAAAAGGAAATAGTTCACTAAGCTGGGGAGACAGTGTGGTATTATCAGTGACAAAGGGAAAAAAAATTAAAATAAAATAAAAGAAGAAGAAAAAAGAGAAAGACAAAAAATTACGGCAAAGCACTGAAGTGCTTCGAGAGCCCTCCCGGGGACCGGCTGGATCCCAGGCAAACCCCACAGCTCGGTCGGCAAACACCGCGGCACAGCCTGGTGGAACCACGCTGTCCCCCTTGTCCCCAGTGCCTGGTCCAGCCCGGCGGAGTTTCCACGGTGCCGGTGACGATTTTCACACGCGTGAAATGCGCGGCTCTCCCTTCCTCCTGGCTTTCAGGAGCTGTTCTCTGTTTGTGTGCTGCTGACAGCCCCCAGCCCCGGAGGATGCCAGCCCAGCCCAGCCCAGCCCAGCCCAGCCCTCACTCCGGGCAGGGCGATCCCGGGCAGCGCTGGGGGAGCCCCCGGAGCCCCTCGCTGCTGGCCCCGGGGAGCTCGGAGGTCTTTCCCGAGCTCAGAGCCCCTGTGATCCCGAGCTCCCCGGGCAGGGATTCGCCTCTCCGCCTGCCTGCCCACTCTCCCTCCCTCCTTCCCTCCCGGCAGCGCCCAAACCCCTCCCTCGCCCCCCGCCCCTGCGCTCATTGAGAGCAGATAAGGCTCCGTCACACGCAGCCTCCGCGCCCTCCCGCTGCCCCAGCCCTTCAAAGCCCGGGAGCCCCGCGGGTCCCCCGGAGAGGGACCGGGCAGAGCAGGGCGGGGGAGAGACGGAGAGGCAGAAGTGGCACGGCAGCGGCGGAGGGCTCGGAGCAGAGCAGGAGATCGGGGATACCCGGGGCCAGGGGCGTGGGCAGCCGCCGTGCCACATCGATGTTGGCTGCCAGCGGGCAGCGGGAGGGAGGCGGCAGGCGGCCCGGGACCCCGAGGACCAGCCCGGCTCCCTGGTGATGGCATGGACCGGCCGCTGCTCCCGCAGCCTCGCCCAGCCCCGCTCCTGCCCCCGGCCAGCCGCCCCCCGAGCCCAGGCGCGACCGATGCGGAGCCGCTCGTAGCGAGTAAGTTACGATTCCTTTGTTATTCCAGGTCACTCCCGAGCTTCTCTGGCTGCAGAGGATCGGGACGAACGCGGAGCTGTTGGGCCAGCGGGATGCCAGCTCCTGTGCCCAAACCTGCCCGGGTGTGAGCTGTGGACACGTCCTGCCTAACTCACAGCTGCCACGGAACTCTTCGGGAAGGCAGGGATTGGATGCCGATCTTGGGCAAAAGCACTGTCAGATCTAGGTGTGATGCAGGAAAAGACGTTAAAAAATAGGAACTGCTCAGATACAGGATTAGTGGAGATCACTGGAATGCAAAGGGCACCAGGAGACTGATCAGTGAGCAGTCTCCCTGAATTATGGAGCAACTCCATAATCCTTATCTGGAGCCCAAGATTAAATTCTTTCATAATGAGGATACTTGCCAGTCAGCTTGGAGTTACAGAGCCCTGGCAGTGCAGTCTCCAGATGAGGAAGTGGCATATTCAGCCCTTGGAGGGGACAGGGAATTCAATGCTCTGGGAATCCCTCGGGGGTTATGGCTCTGGGAGGTGAAAGCATGACTGGTTTTTTTACTAATGTCCTGTTGCATCACTCAGAAAGGCGCCTGGGGTTCTCCTTGTGCCAGCACATGGTGGTTGGGAGCCAGGTTAACTTTTACACAGCCTCTCTCCCTTGGGTTTGAACAGGGAGTTTCAGGAACCAGCCAAGAACTGGCAGAAAAAACTGACCCTGTCCCAAAAAACTTACTCTGGCTTTTGGAGATTCTCATCAATCTGCACCCTTTTACTTTGAAGTAGACCTTGATTTGTGGAAGAGGAGCTCGGAGGGAAACCAAACTGGCTTTTCTCACTGGTTCTCTGAGCAGTCCAAGCAGCCAGGATCTCCTGAGAAGGTGGGGAGTGTGTGGGGCAGTGTTTGTGCTGGAGGAGCTATTTCACTTCTGGGCTTCAGTTCTTTGGCTCACTATTCCTACCCAGTTGGAGATAAAGGATTAGGATCATTTCTGATTCCCATGGCAGAATATTTTCCATCTCTGGAAAGTTCCAGCCCAATTATTTGGGAAGAAAAAAAAAAAAGGCAAACAGAGCTTTGGAGTAATATTCCAAGGCAAATCTCCAGACCCCACTGTTTAAGTCACCCACTTTCTGTTGGGTCTGAGGTCAGGAGAGGCCCTTGGACACTTGAGGCGAGCACTGGCCCTTGTCCAACAGCTTGGTATGAGGTCAGTTTGTCCCTCTGCAACTCTGACCCCTTTCTGCAGTGGGTTCAAGCACTGCTGAAGGCCTTGGGGCAGAAAGAACCTGTGTTGGTAAATCCATCTGTGAACTCTTTGGGTGCAAGGTACTGCAGAAGTGTGAAGTGGTCCAACAGCTTAATGTATTTTTTAAAGTTTTATGGTAATTTTTTTAAAATTTTTATTGTATTTTTTTAAAGCAGCTGCAGATTCCAGAGTGATTCTCTGTTGCTGTGATGGTAAATTCCTAAACAATGGAGAATGGGAACATTGCTGTTCCTGGGGCAGGAGTTTCTCCTAGAACTGAGATTCTGCTTTCTCAACATCCAGTGTTTGCTGCTCAGAGTAAACAGCCAGAAGCAGGAGAAACAGGAATGTCTGATCAGGACAAAGGTGTCCCTGGCTTTGTTAAGTTGTGTTGGTTGAAAGACAATGGTGAGATTTCAATGACACCATAAGGTGTCCCTAAAATAGAGCTGGGGTGAGAGGCCAGGGACAGAGAGGCTGCAGAGTGCCTCAGGCACAGTCACTTCCTTGGAGGTAGAAGGATCAAATTGATTTATGTCCAGGCTTTATTTGTTGTTGGTAGAGAAAATATCATTTGACTGTTCCAAATAGTGGAAAACACCTAAGAGCACAATATTGTGCTTGTATCCTTTGCTCAGGGACTGGTCACACTCAAGGTCTTTAATGCAATGAAGTACAAGAGAATTGCCTGGGAGTACAAGGATTAAATCCTCCCATCCTTCCTGTGCAGTGCAACTGTGCTGTAGGAGATAGTCCCAATCTTATGGAAACTCCATATTCTCCAGTCCTCGTGCTCTAACAAGTTGTAAAAGCCTGAATAATGCCTCAAAAAGCATTTCCTAGTTTTCATCTTCTCTTTCTGTAAAAAAACCACCTGGTCTCTCCTGAGCACAGTTTTGTTTCTCCACTCTGTTCTGTATCAGTCTGGAGTCATTATATTTAATACAGCTGTGAACTTGGGACATGTGTGGGGTTTTTATACTTCAATCTATAGCTGAGGGAAAAATGTATTTGAAACCTGTAGCTATTTGAGAGAACAGAAACTGCCTTAGTTGGCTTTGGAAATAATCTTGCTGGGTTATTCATCTGGTGGATCAGGCTGTGGAGGCTCTGCAGACTGATCTTCAGACACACCTGAGGCAGACAGGGACTGCATTCCCTGCTGCTGGAGTGGGGGAAGGAGGAAAGAGTTCTGCAGTGATTCCAGGGGCTCATTTAGGATTTTGGAACTGCTAAATTCAATTCCTGCCCTGCCACAGACTCCCAATTGAGTGTTGAAGAACTGTTTTTGTGAGTGATTCCCACAGACTCCCAATTGAGTGTTGAAGAACTGTTTTTGTGAGTGATTCCCCCATCCTGAAATGTGGGACACAGAGCCCTTCCTTGGTCCAGGCCCCTTGGAAAATACATAAATAAAATTTTACAGCACGAGATATCTGTGCTGAGTGCTGTTAAACACTTGGATACTCTGGAGAGTCACGTTCCTCCCTCACAACTGGCAATGGAAAGGCCCCAGGATCTCAGAGAAGGATGGTTTGGGTGGTAACTCACAGGTAAAAGGAAAGTGCAAATGTCCATAAACCCTTCCTTGGGGTCAGATTGGCTCCCTGGCCAGAGAGATTTTCTTTGGAAAGACTGAGCACCTTCTGTTGAGGTATTCTGAGCCAAGGGCACTCTGGGCACTCGGGAGCTGTCACAGCCCAGCTCTGTGACAAGCACAAAGCCACCCTGGCCCTCCAGGTTAACCAGCAGCCACCCATCGCTGTGACCTGGCAGCAGGGTGAGGCCTCCTCCAGCCCCAGGGGAATCTGCTGTCACATCCTGAGTGCCGGGAAAGTGGTGCTGAGGCTTGCCCAGAGCTCACAGAGGAGAGAACAGGCACCTTCCCACCTCAGTGCTGAGCAAGGTGGCTCTTGGAGAGGCAATTACTGGGGTCAGGGAGCTTTGGAACCATGTTTGTTTGTGATGTCCCACAGGTCTCCCTTCTTGTGCAGTGTCTTTGAATCTTTTTCCCTGGCTTTCAAGGGCACAACTCTTCTGCAGCTTTCCCTCCACCTGTGGATCCCCAAGCACTTCCCAAAGAGGCAGCCACCAAAACCCCAAACCTCTATTTATATAAAGTCAGAAAGATGGAATATTCCTTGGTTTCCCCCAAATCCACCTGCCTTTCCTGACCTTGCATGCACAGGAAAGGCAGGCTGGTGGAGCTGGCTGCTCAGTCCCACTGACACACAGGCAGTGATAAAAAGATGGAGGAAAGATGCCTTTCTCAGGGAAATCAAAGCCCCACCTCAGTCAGAGGCTATCTCAAGTAATTTTTCTTCAGATTGTCAAAGGCCATCTTCTCCTAAGACTTCTCCTTCCTCCCTCTTTCCATGAGCACTCAGTGTTCAGCAGCCAATGCTTTTATTCTCTTCTGTGCTGCTGCTTTAATTTCCTTTATTCCTGCACCTACTTCCCCACGTTGCTCCTGTCTGACAATTAAGAATTTCATTCCCTTGCAGCACTGTAACCTAAAGCAGAATGATGTGGCCCAGAGGAACCTGGGCACAGTAACCTGGTTTATGGGGTGTGGGCCAACAGGCAGCGGAAGAACCAGGTCAGGTTTTTCAGTAATCTCTGTTCAGTATTATTGGTTGCTTGTTGAGAAGTACAGGACTCATTGTCTGGAAAAAAAAAAGAAGATAGGGTTAAGTGAAAAAAAAAAGAATTCTGGGAAGTTGTGGGAGGTTTGCTAAAGAACAGTTGCTCAATTATTCTCCCAATGTGAGAAAACACAGGCATCGGGTTTAAAAGAAACAAAAAGAAGTCTGCTTTTACACAGACTTGATGACAGATTCACATCTTTAAACTCCACCTGCCTGCCAGTTCAGTCCTTTCCAGCATCAAGTCCCATCCCCGTGGAAATTTGTGTTTACTGCAGCCAGGTCAGCAATTGTTTAAATGGAAAAAGCCCCCTGGTCAGCAGGGAAAGAAGTTTCTTCAAGTGTTTTATAGTTTTGACCTCCTTGATGTCTCTGGCCAATTGCTGGACCTGCCAGGAGCACAGCAGCTCTGTCAGGAGGGGTTGGGAGCTGCTCTGCCAAACACTGTCTCCTGGAGATTCTCACCCAACCCCAGCCTGACTCCTGTGCAGCACATCCCAGCCCCTAAATGTCACTGCCTGCCCCGAGTGTGTCAGCTGGGCAGAGCTGAACATCAGCAGGGCTGATAAAAACCTCTCTGCAAGGCTGATAATGCACTGACTCACAGCTCCTCATGCAGTAGCCTGTCCTAAAGGAAGGCAGCTCTGTACAGAAGTGACATTTTTATTATCCTGGCCTCGTTTAGCCAAAGACAGTAAATGCCAGAGAAACAGAACAGTGCTGTGACTGTAAGAGGCAATTTCACCCCATGGCTCTCTGTGCTGGAGGGAGCAGGGATTTACAGACTGGAGCTGAAATCTCTGGGAGATGCATGAACATTTTTACCCTGATCTGGCAGAGATGTCTATGGCTGGCAGCAGTGGCTGTGCACTGCACAGGGAAGAGTTAACCAGGTCCTTACCCAGTTACACTGCTCCTTTCAGAGCCTCTTGTCATTTGGGCTAAAGTTCCCCAGGGCAGTTAAAATCATGAAAGAATGAGAGCAAATTTTCTAGAAGATTCTGCTGCCTGGGATCTCACAGACCATCCACATCCATATCACAGATTTTACTGTTGAGGAGTTTAGGCAGAAGCAAGAGCAGTGATTTGCTCAGAATTAGAAAACCCTGCAATCATTTGGAGCAGAAAGCTAGATAGTGTGCAGCCATCCAAAGCTGTGCTCAAACTGCTAACCAGGAGCATTCTGTTTAAAGACTCTAAAGCAAAAATTCATATGCTTAATTATTTTCAATAACCACAGACTGAGGTTGTGCTTGTACTACAGTGGGAAAGTTAAAGATGAAATATTGGTAGGAATTGTAATGCCCCTGAAGCTGTCAGTGAACTTCTTATCCAGCAGGAATTTTTCTGCTTTACTGGATCACCTGGAAGGTGTTCCTGAAGGTTTGCAGAGATGTCTCAGCTGAGCTGTTGCTGGAGATCAGTAGCACCACCAGGGATGTTGCCAGCCCTGTGAGTGTTTTAGCTAAAAAGGTTCCTCCGTACATTTGTTAATGGGCAGCTCCTCAAACCTGCTCCACCAGGGTGATCTTTCCAGGGATTTAGGATTTTTGGTTTCTTTTCCTCTATTCTGTTCTTTGTAATAAGTTTTAAGATCCTTTTCGTCTCTTTGGTGTGAATCTAGAACATGTAACCTTCCACTCTAGATTGAAGTCTGGAACTGGATTGTTCTCTCTCCCATGGTGCTAGGGATAGCTTCAAATTTACTGTTACAACACAATTATCTTTAAAACAAGCCTTTTAAAATTGAAAGCAACAGGCAACACTTGCCTGGTTTTACATTTAGGTTGATGACAAGCTTTTAATTCAAATGGAGTAATTTTAGATTAATCAATCAATGCAAACATACATTGAGAGTATTATTTGTAAGAAGGAAGTGAGGAGGTTTTTCACTACCTGATTTCCAGGGGATGGGAGGCTTCTTTCCCTATTAAAGAGGGGGGAGAAGTGCCTGATTGTTCTGCCATGTGCTTTCACATGTTGGGAAGTGCGAGTCAAGCTGTGCCCCTGTCAGTTTTCAGGATCTTGCAGCACGTTGCACACGTGTAAAGCGACGAACCTCAGAGAGCAGAGAGAGCCAGGCCAGCGGGTCTGCAGGTTTGCATTGCAGCAGGCAGTGAGAAGCAGCCAAGGATGTGTGTGAATACACCCTGAGCCAGCTCTCAGGAGGGACAGACACAGAGCAGGGGTGACGCTTGTGTCAAAATCCTGGCTGGAGAAAGGGAGCCCACAGCGCTGGCCTTATCTACCCCGTGTCCAGGGTGGGTGGCAAACGTGATGCCCCCGATTTCCCATCCCAGCACCAGGAATGGCCATTCCCAGCCCCTGGCGTGGCTGCAGGGCTCAGCCCTGCCCTGGCCCTGCGAGCAGGGCTGTGGCAGCAGGCAGCAGCGCTGGGCTGGGCTGGCACAGATGGCTGGGCTCCCTGCGGAGCTGAGCCAGCAACAGGCTCCGGCTGCTTCGCTGGAGCGCTGAGCGATGGTGACTTAGACAAGGGCCACGAGGAGTTCTCTGCCATTATCCAGACTTGGCTGCAGCCAAATAGAAGTGAAAATTTGTTGTTTCATTTATTCATCCTGCCTCTGCTTCCTTCCCGCCCACCCTTTGTGCTTTTTAATACTGAAAAGATGGAGCTACTTTGCTCGGTCTTAAAAATTGTCTCTCCCAAGATACTCTTAATTGTATCTCTACACCTTTTCTCATTCACGGGCGCATAAGAAGATTAAAGACAGAGGGAGCAGTAATAGATTTAGTTAGGTTTTAATAGGATTTGCAGAGGACAATACAGGGAATGAACGCCATAGAAAATACTGCTGCTCTGTCTTTGATATCCCTAAGGCTCCTTAGGTAGTCTTTGACAGAGATTTTGTCTGTGCCTTGCATGAGAGTCAAGACTCTCATTTTTTAAAGGAGTATCTAATCATCTCTGTAAACAGGATGTTACATTAGAACTGGCAGACAGCATTGCCACCCTCATCCCGTGTTATTTGTTTGTATCCTGGTAAGCATTACTCTGAATGTCGACAGTGGGCTTTTTAATAGCTCTGATGCATTCCTAAAAGTGCCCAGTGATTTTGTCTACTGTCAGGTGGAGCAAAGGGGTGAGTTCTGATAGATGTCATTAACAGCAGGCTTGGATTCATCACACCCTGACACGTGGGATTCAAGATGCTCAATTAAATGTTTATTTCACGTTTGAAGTCCAGGCTCACGAATAAACTTCCAGAAGGTGATTCAGCACTCCTGAAATCTGAGTTATCCCTGGGGATGCCTTTCTCTGCTGACTGCAATGGAAGCCTTCATGCATAATTTAGACTCATGTGAGATTTAGGTAGACAGTGGTGCTCAGCATTTTCCCTTAATTTCTAAGGTTTCACTTGATATGCACCCAAAACCTGAGGCATGAAAAAGCTCCAGTCCCTCCTGAAAAAATCTTGATGTATCTTTACTTTGTTCTGAGTTGTGATCTCAAGCAAATTTGATGTGTAAAAAAATTTAAGGACAAAAAGAAAGCCCCAAAATGTTCTAAGGTTTAAGTGTTCCATGCTCCCACAGCGTGCCCATCACCCCAGTAGCTGCTGATGTTTGAAGGGCCTGTGTGTGATAAATCAGTCTTTAATTCTGGGTCACTGCAGGGCTGTGTTTAACAAGTGGCTGTTGTGGGAGAAGTGTGAACCCTCCAAAATCAATGTCCTGATGGTCCAGACAGTGAATCAAAATGCCTTTTTTCTCTTTGCCTTCTGCCTGAAAGTGTCTTTCCTTGTTGTGCAGCCCAGCCATGGCTGGAGATTCCCGGATCTTCATGAACCAGGACATGGACATCGGGGTCACATCCCGGGAGCCCAAGAAGATCCCCAAGCAGGCTCGGGATGACGTCCCCATCGCCACGGACAGGACCCGGCTCATTTCGGCCGAGGGCAAGAAGCCCCGGCAGCGGTACATGGAGAAGAGCGGCAAGTGCAACGTGCACCACGGGAACGTCCAGGAGACCTACCGGTACCTCAGTGACCTCTTCACCACCCTGGTGGACCTCAAGTGGCGCTTCAACCTGCTGGTCTTCACCATGGTCTACACCATCACCTGGCTGTTCTTTGGGTTCATCTGGTGGCTCATCGCCTACATCCGGGGAGACCTGGACCACCTGGAGGACGAGAACTGGATCCCCTGCGTGGAAAACCTCAGCGGATTCGTGTCGGCCTTCCTGTTTTCCATCGAGACCGAGACGACCATCGGGTATGGCCACAGGGTCATCACGGAGAAGTGTCCCGAGGGCATCGTGCTGCTCCTGGTCCAGGCCATTCTGGGCTCCATCGTCAATGCCTTCATGGTGGGATGCATGTTCGTCAAGATCAGCCAACCAAAGAAGAGGGCGGAGACCCTCATGTTCTCCAACAACGCCGTCATTTCCATGAGGGACGAGAAGCTCTGCCTCATGTTCCGGGTCGGGGACCTCCGCAATTCCCACATTGTCGAGGCTTCCATTCGAGCCAAACTGATTAAGTCCAAACAGACCAAAGAAGGAGAGTTTATTCCCCTGAATCAAACGGACATCAACGTGGGATTTGACACCGGAGATGACAGGTTGTTCCTGGTGTCCCCTCTCATCATCTCACATGAGATCAATGAGAAAAGCCCCTTCTGGGAGATGTCCCGCACCCAGCTGGAGAAGGAGGAGTTTGAGATTGTGGTCATCCTGGAAGGAATGGTGGAAGCCACAGGTAAGGGCCTGTCAGCAATCAGTCACTGTTGTGAGGAGGACAGGGCACAAAGCATTGTGGGCAGTTTGGCATGAGGATTTCACTGTCCATGTTACCTGGCCTGGGAACACTGTGAGGTTTGTCCTTAGGTAGTGCCTGACTCAGGTGGGGCATCTGAGATAAGCAGCAGTGAAAAGTCGGGCCTTTAGCTTGTGCTGTAGGGTTTCACCCTCTTTTTTGTAGTGTTTCACTCTCTTTTATAAGTCTGGGATTGAGGTGAAGAGGTTAGTCCTGGAGCTGCTCATAATCACTTAGAACTGATCCAAGGGAGAAAAAAAGCAATGTATTAAAGGAATTCTTGAAGTCTGTGGTGGTCCTGATTCCTGTGATCAAAATTCATGGTGCAAATCTTCTCCCATTTCTTCCCTGTATTAAAGATAGGCTGTAACTGTGCTATTTTGGGTACTGCTGTAGTGTTGATTTTAATGGGGGCTATGAAGTGCCCAAGTCTCACTGTATCCCATAAAGCAGCACGTGCTGAGCTGAATGATTTGCACGTGGTGCAGGACACACATTCCCAGAAGGAGCTCAAAGAGGAAAAATACAGAAACTGCTTTTGTGACTCTTGCGGCCCTGCAGCTGCTTAACAGCTCAGACAAAGCTGGGTAATGGGAGATTAGGAGATATCCTCAGCCCATTCCCAGTTTCTCTTCAGGGTATGTTTGTGGCAGGCGAGGAAAGAACTCTGTGCCTGTGTATAGTGACTCTGGAAAAGGGATAACCCTCAGCTTTCCACAGCTTGGGAAAGGTTCCACAGCTGAGGGAGGGATGGCCACAGAGGCTCCTTCCCACAGGTGTCTCCCACAGGAGCTCTGGCTGCACCTGGCAGTCATTTCCATGGGTCATTTCCACTCGCATGAGTCCCTCTGCTCCGGGTTTGGGGAGGAGCTGGCAGCTCTTCCTGCTGCACTTGCGGCACAGGGAGTGTGTCCAAGCCCCTGAGATGCTCTGGTGCCTTCCAGGCAGAGTTTTCCAGCCTGGGGTGGCCAGAATGCCTTGATGGAATCGCGGTCTGCAGGGGGAAAGGGCTGCAGGCAGCTCTGAGGAGAGAACTGCTGGCTAAAGATGGACAAACAAAGTCAGAGACACACACAAAAAAACCTTTTATAAGCAGTTTTCCCCTTTGGTGTTTCAGGATTTTAGTATAGAGCCCAGAGTTTTCCTGTGGGGGGTGGTTGGAGTTTGTTTTCCATCTCAGTGAGGTTCTCTCTGAGTCATTAACAGGGGTTTTCAGCTTGTTACAAGTACTCAGTGGTGTCAGCACCCTGTCTCACAGATTCTGCCTCTTGCTGACTGTTAATGTTATCCCCTTCTGGAGATTTGCTCATTAATTACAGCAGCCAGAGGAGGGAAAATCTCTCAAACTCCTGCCTCCCAAACCTTTGCTCCCAAAGGCAGCTGTCCAGAGAGGTAATTCAATGTCCCAGAGTCTCCATTTAGGTGATCAGCAGTGGCTGACTTCCCCAAACAGAGCTGATGGGAGCTGATGGATAAATTACATTCCACTGGGGCTGGAATATGTGCTGTGGAAGTGGAATTCCCCTGGCATGTCCAGGGAAATGCTCTTCCCCAGCAGAGCATTGTAGAGACGTGGCAAAGGAAGGGGTGGGTGGAAAAGACTATCAAAGGCAAGGATTTGTAACAGTGACTTATTCTGCAGCCTAAACATTTATTAGAGGCTGGAGCCTCCTAATCTGAGCATGGAATGCAGTTCCTTGTTTGTCCAAAGCCTCTTTCCTCGTCACACAGTGACACTCTGAATGCTTTGAACCCCTGCTGCTCTGCCTTCCTCGCAGGAAGGCTCAGCCTCGGCTGGGGATGTGTGAGAGGAAGTCATTATCAATAACAACCTCGGAATTAAAAGCATGGCAGAGGAATAATATTGCCTTGCAAATGGGCTCCTGTCCCAGAGGGATTGCACAGGCCAGGCTGTAAGGATCTGTGGAAATGAATTATCCTGGGCTCACAAGTCCCACCCTGGAGCTGGAGGAGGCATTTTACACAAACTCGGAGCTGAGTGGACCTTGAATGATTCCAGGATCCAGTCTGGAGGCTGGGATGGGTCCTGAGGGACCTGTGGCAGCCAGGGGAGTGGGGTATTTTGTGACAAGAAGAGTGCCTTGCAGAGACAGTGTTTGTGCTTTCCTGCTTCATCCTCACACTTGGGAATATTTGGGGTTATTAATCCCTCCCTCCACACCTTAAAATCTGCTTCAAGCAAATTCTTAAGGTACCTCCCAACCCATGGCACTGCTCAAGCCCCATCTGCTCTCAGGAGTGGTGTGATATTTACTCCCAGCAGGATTTCTGTTAAATCCTGACGCTGTCACAGCCTGGTCGGGTTCAGGGCAGTGTAAAATACAACAGAGCATTTGTTCCCTTAGCAACCCCTATGGAAAATGAGGACTCCACCCCCCAGAGTTCAGAGGTACCACTGGTCAGAATATACAGCTCTGTTTTCCATAGGGTGTTTGGAAAGCAGGTCAGAAAGGTGATTGGCAACATATCAATGACCACAGAAATGGAAGCGTGACTAAGAGTGGGGATATTATTCACTGATAATTTGGGACAGTGATTTTATAGCTATTTTCAGTAGATTTAACCAGGTGCACACGTATTACAAATGTAATGTATTGTCTCCTCTCAAACAAGCAGCTCTATTTACTGACATTTAAGTTTAATTCTGACCCAGTGCAAAGCAGAGATGGTAAATAGCTAGATCGAAGAGCGTCG
>JAYDZK010007796.1:0-33673 GCA_034509185.1 Euphonia xanthogaster
TGTTGCATCCTGAACTATCCAGTACACTAAGAGTTTTCTTCAACTGAGAAAAGTATTCATAATATCATTTCAGTAGGCCTTTTCAGGGTAGTGTTTTAGTGCAAATCATCAAAGCTATTGCAATTGTTTCTTTTCCAGTGTTTAATATGTGACTGCTGCACCCACCACCCAGCTGTAAAACCCTTTGTCTGTAGCATTTGTGTTTCAGACTGGATGAATAAAATTTTAAGGAATTTCATCACTGCCCTATGTTTTGGGATTTTTAACTTGAATTTGTCACATAATCTTTTGTACAACTTATATTTAAATGCACTTCAATCTTCATTTTCTGCCTCTTCTAGCAAGGGAATATCCTGTTGTATAAAACATGCAAACTTTTAATGATACACATTGGAAACCAGAGTTCATCGATTCTAAATGCTGGTCTTTATCTTGGAATTCAACAGATCCAATGCCAGCTTCTTGAAAAGCATTTCTGAGCAGTAACATGTATCCTCTGGTTCAATTTTGTTTGCTATGCTCCATTCACTGAAGCTGATGTCTCTCAGATGTTTGTTACATTTTCTGTTTATTTTAGAAGGAGTTTTATGAAGTTAATTCAGAGAAAGTCCGTTAGGTGAAAAAGGTGAGAAAGGTGACTGAACTGAAGCTGTTCCTCAACCTCTGAAAAGATTCATCTTGCACAGTGCAAAACTGTAGTAGATATACAACCTAGCATGGGTACCACAAGCTGTGTTAGATGGTGTTCACAAAAGGTAGTTTAGAGCCAGCAAGGTGCTGTCAAGACATTAAGAATGTGTAGCACAGACATGCCTCCAGAGACCAGTTTGCTTTTCATAGTCTGGCTCATTGGAAAACATCGGATTTCTTCTGGTTTGGGCTACCTTTGTGGAGTACAGAGATTACAGCCTTATGTGCATAAGGCTCATGGAAATGTGTGGCTGCTTCTTGCTGCCTTCTGTTTCTATTGTTAATAACACAAGCAAGGAGCAAAGCTGTTTGCTAAGGTTTCCCTGTTGAATACTGTGACCCTTAATTTGGATGTCCACTATTTAAGTAGATTATCTTAACTGAAGCATATTCTGTTTGCTCTAAATATTTTGTAAACTGAAAACCCTCATAGTTTGCAAATAAAACTGGTGTCTCTGAAGGACAGTGTAGTTTTAATTATATGCAGGCTTGATTCTGATCCCACTGAGGGACCAGACTGGCCATTCTATTTGGAGCCAGGCAAATTGGCTTCTTAAGAACACAGCCACGTTCACTTCAACACTGAAAAGAGTCTCTTGTGGGCAGAATGATTCAGGTACCCTTGTGGAAATTTATTGTACTGTTTGGCAAAACTTGTCTACTTCTATTCATATCTGATGTCAGAGTAGAACTTATAGTGAGGAAAGCCAAAATATATCACACAGCAATAAAAGACAAAAATCAGAAAATAAATGGATATTTTTCTTTTATTTTTCAGAATATTGCAATACTTTCACACTACTGCTGAGGATTACACCATCATTTTCACATCTGGATGCACAGCTGCACTTAAACTGATAGCAGAATCATTTCCTTGGATACCTGAAGGCAGAAAGCAGCCCAGCAGTCGATTTTGTTACCTGACTGACAGCCACACATCTGTGGTTGGTATGAGAGGCGTAACTTCTTCAATGAATGTCTTGTCTGTTCCAATAAAACCAAAGGAAATTCTGTTAGCAAAAAACAGGTTACCAGCTGAAGAACAAAACTGCACAACACCTCACCTATTCTCTTACCCAGCTCAGAGCAATTTTTCTGGTACTAAATATCCCCTTTCATGGATACAGGACATAAAATCTGGAAGACTCTGCCCCATCAAACTACCAGGGAAGTGGTTTGTTCTACTAGATGCAGCCTCGTACGTGAGCAGTTCTCCATTAGACCTGGGAGTTCACCAAGCTGACTTTATCCCCATCTCATTCTATAAAATCTTTGGATTCCCAACTGGTTTAGGAGCATTATTGGTAAACAACAGGATTGCTCCCCTCTTGAGGAAAACGTATTTTGGAGGTGGAACTGCAGCTGCCTACCTCGCAGGAGAGGATTTTTATTTCCCCAGGAAATCCATAGCAGAAAGGTAAGGCTTTGTTTAACAAAACAAATTTTTTGGTTTTGATTTTTTGCTGATACTATTTGCATCAGACAAATGTCTCAGGCTTGGCATATGCACTGGGCTGTGATGCATGTTCTTTTTATGCAGTTGGATAGGTATCTCACATCTGACTCTGTTTATCTTATTATTCTTTTTTCCTAGCTAAAGACCATCATCTGAAATATTTACCTTCCTTTCCTGATCTAGTTTGCCAAAACTGCTAAAAATATAAGGCTTCATTCTGTGACATTTAAGGCTTCATTCAGTGACATAAAGGTCAATCCATGCATTTTTTAATTTGTATTTAAGGTGTCTCAGTGGAAACTTAGTTTGTTTTTGAAACTCCTCACCCAAAGCAGCCGGAGCAAGGTTGATCACACAGTGTAACTACCCTCAGTGAAATTGCAAAGTTAGTTCTATGTATTTCACTGGAAATGTGCATTGCTTTACCTTCAAGACAAGCTTTATCAGAATAACAAGTTCAGTAAAATACATTACCTACAACAAATACTTGTGGTGCTCTTATTCCTTGGCTGAGGTTGTGAAGTCGCGCTGAAGCTCTCCTACAGAAAATAGAGAACACCTAAAGGAGGTCAAACATACACACATAAGAAAATGCAGGCCAATAAGGTAAGCTTCACCAGTTCCTGAACACACTGAAGTGCCACTCTTAGTGATGCTTGGTCTCTGCCCCTCTCCTTCATGTCAGCAACAACTTGGAGTTAAGGGTCTTTCTTCCTGTCTCACATTTGCACAAAGGAAATGCTAGAGATCAGCATTTCATCACAGGATCATAGAACAGTTTGTGTTGGAAGGGACCTTGAAGATCTTTTAGTTCCATGCCCCCTGCTGTGGGCCCAGACACCTTCCACTAGACCAGATTACTCAGAGGGCCCTTCAGCCTGGCCTTGAACACTTGCAGGGATGAGGCATCGAGGAACTTCTCTGAGCAACCTTTTCCACTGTCTCACTACTCTCATGGTACAAAAATTCTTCCTCATATCTAATCTAAACCTTTCCCCTTTCTGTTGGAATTTCCCTTTGTCCTGTCAGTATACACCCTTGTAAAAAGTCTCTCTCCAGTTCTCTTGTAGGCCTCCTTCAGGTAAGGGAGACTACTGTAAGGTCTTCCCTGAACCTTCTGTTTTCCATGCTGAACAACCCCAGCTCTCTCAGCCTGTCTTTGTAAGAGAGGTACTCCAGTCATCTGAGCGTTTTCATGGCTCTCTTCTGGACTCACTCAAACAGATCCATTTCCTTCCTATGTTGAGTGCCTCAGAGCTGGATGCAGCACTCCAGGTGGGGTCTCATGAGAGCAGAGCAGAGGGGCAGTATCCCCTCCTCAACCTGCTGGCCATGCTGCTTTGGATGAATTCCAGGACATGGTTGGCTTTCTGGGACACCAGCACACTCACTGCTGGGTCATGTTGAGCTTCTCATCAATCAACATATCCAAGTCCTTCTCCCCAGGGCTGATGTCAGTTCATTCTCCACTCAGCCTGTATTTGTATTTGGGATTGCCCTGACCCATATGCAGGACCTTTTACATGGCATTGTTGAGATTTATGATATTCACACAGGTCCACCTCTCAAGCCTGCCAAGGGCCCTCTGGCATCCTTTCCCTTCAGTGTGTCAACTGCACAACACAGCTTGGTGACATTGACAAACTTGCTGAGGCACTCAATTCCACTGCCTACGTCGCTGACAAAGATGGTGAGCAATGCCAGTCCCCATATCAGCCCCTGAGGAATACCTCCTCTTACTGGTCTCCACTTGGACAGCGAGCTATTGGTGGCAGCTCTCTGCATGTCATCATCTAGCCAGCCCATCCACTCATCCACTAAGTGGTCCATCTGTCAAACCCATGCCTGTTCAGTTTAGGAGCAAGGGTGTCATGCAAGACAGTGCCAAGTGCTTTCCACAAGTCCAGGTAGGTAATGTCACTTGCTCGCCCCTTATCCACCAATGCTGTAGCGCCATCGTAATAGGCCACCAAATATGTCTGACATGGTTTGCCCTTGGTGAAACCATGTTGGCTGGCAGAAATCACCTCCTTATTTAACATGGGCCTTGGTGTAATTTCCAGTATGATTGCTCCATGTTCTGGCTGGGCACTAAGGTGAAACTAGCCAATATGTAGCTCCCCAGGTATTCCTTTCCTCCCTTTTTAAATCTAGGGGTTCCAGTCAGCAGGAACTTCACCTGATTGCCATGACTTCTCAAATACAATGGAAAGTGGCTTAGCCACTTCATCCACCAGTTCCTTCAGGACCCACAGATGCATCTCATCAGATGCCGTGGACTTGGTCATCTTCAGGTTCTTTGGATGGTCTCAAACCTGTTCTTTTCCTACAGTTTTCCTCATTTCTCCAGTTCTTGCCTTTTCATTCTGTGACTTGGGCAGTGTGGCTGGAGCACTTGCTGGTCAAGACAGAGGCAAAAAATTGATTGAATGAAAGCCTTCTCCATATCCTGTGTAACCATGTATCCTGATACCTTCTGGAGAGAGCCCACATTTTCCCTAGTCTTCCTTTTACTACTAATGTACAGTTTTTCTTGTTTCCTTTGATGTCCCTGTCCAAATTTAATTCTCTCAGGGCTCTACCTTTCCTAGCCTGATGTCTTAGCGGCTCAGACAACCCCTCTGTATTCCTTCCAGGTTACCTGTTTTTGCTTCCATCCCCTGCAGGCTTCCTTTCTGTTTTGGTTTGTTCAGAGGCTCCTTGTTATCCATGCAGGCCTCCTGGCATTTTTGCCTTTCTTTTTATTAAGATGCATCATTCCTAAGCTTGGAATAGATGACCCTTGAATCTTAACCAGCTCTCTTGCCTCACTCTTCCTTCCAGGGCTTTATCCCACAGTATTCTAACAAATACAAAATACATATTGATAAATAGATATATATAAAATTATAGCCCTTGGGAAAGGCTAGAAGCGAAAAGGGGAAATGGTTAAAAAAAGCCCTTCATTCCTTTCAATTGTTTATGGACGTGTATTCAGAAGCACCATGCTCTGCATCTCCGATGATGTGAGTATCTGACCTTTCACTGTATGCAAAATGATGCTTCATGTGTTTGCACCTCTTCTGGTGAATGCTGCTGGGGGGTTCTGGTTCTGGACTGGTAAATGCAGAGGCTGGCTACATTCACCTGGCTCTTACCAGACGAGACCATGCATTATTTCTGAATTGGATGTTGGTACAGTGAATGTCCAGTTAATCTTTTAATATAGAAATAAAAAGAACAGGGAAACATTGTCATTCAGACCTCTGTTTCTGATTTTTCAAACCAAAAAGGCTTTGAAGTGCAACTCTCACTGAAATTCAGGATAACAGGGCATAGAAATCATGGGATCCCAGGGTGCTCCTGCATCATCTGCGTGCCATGGATAAAATTCCCTTTAATTTCACCTTGGCAGGATCTAGTTTCCAAGTGGCTTTTCTAGAGGTAATTGATACATGACTCCTGAGATTGCATAGCAGATGAAAATATCTGAAATGTGTTTTAGATCTTAGTTCTGCTTTTATACTTTCTTTAATTAGGAAGGGAAAGGTATGTGGGAACCTGTAGGGGTACTCTATTTCTGGTATCTTTTTCAAGAGTTTTCAGAAATTGACTAATTATAAACCTTTCATGCATCTGAGGCTCCCACTGTTTCAAGGGCTTTTTTACTGAGTTCAGAAGAAGGGCCTGCTTTAACTGTCTTCTACTACAGAGTTAGAAACAAAGGAAATTGACTTCTAAGGCTGGGTACACAATGTGTAATCTTGGTACGAGGGATTAAAACTAAAATAATCAAAACTGACAGCTGGATACTAGTTCCCATTAAACACCAAAGTGTCATGCAGACAGTCTAAGTCATTATTCACAGGTCAATATTTATACTTGGCATCATCTGATCCTTTGGTTGTTATTTGAAAAGCCAATATTTAAAAGTTCATGTTTAGGGCATTACTGATGCAGTCCATAATTTCTCATGAACTGTGGAGGCTTAAAGTTCTGCCTGGAGAAGCTTGATGTTTTCAAACGTAGGTCAGGAATGAGGAGAAATTTCTTGAAGAGTAAAAACAACACGTTGCATTGACATTCTCAATCAATGTGATTCAAGCTATATCACCTTTTTTTATATTTTTTTCCTCTCAGCTGCTATAGGTTTTGCTTTGTTGTGTTTTCCCAATAATGAAATACAGGCAGAGCCGTTAGGAACAGAACTACTACACTTCAAATGAAATGCCAGGTCACCATAGCCAGAGTTAATACAATTACCTTATCTGTGGGCCACATTTCCATCTCTTTGCTAGTGGCTGAAACACTTGGGTCATTATTTGTCACATGAACAGCAGCTCTAGCCAGGTTTTATCCCTGCCATATTACAATAAGGAACCTCTGTCCTTGTAGGCATCCGAACCCAACTGGTGAAAGCCCTGTGTAACCTGCTCTAGCTGGACATGCTCTATGCCAGAGGTTGGATTTGAGATTCCCAGGGGTCCTTTCCAGCCTCTGTGCTTCTGTGATTGGTTTTGTGCACCATTCCCAAACTCCATCTGCATTGTCTCTTCAGACATGTCTTTGTAATTCCAAAAGGTTTTATTTTTAATTTTCTTATTTTTAAAAAATGCTTTTTTACAGTGTTTGATTAATTTGGCTTGAATACACTAAAACATGTAATTTCATGTGGTAATTCATAAGGAAACTTGAACTCTAGCAAATGTCATTGGAAAAGGAGATTTGAATATATGTGCTTGAGTGCCACTAGCAGAAGGTATTCCCCATTCACACATAATCTAAGAGTGGTGTACTAAGAAAATAGCTTTTTCGAAGCCAAGGTGAAACTTAAGTGGAAACATGTAACAGGATACACTTTATCCATCTTTCTTTCCCAGGACTGTCAAAATGGTTGCCATTTTTCTTAATAGATGCAGCTTTTGCTAGTGTTCTTCGTACTTTATTTTGTTGTTCCTGCTATATAAATTAATGTACTTCATTCTCTTTCATTTCTTTAATACTCTTAAATCACTTCCATGTTTTCCCATTTCATGTCAGTAGCCAATCTTCTCATCTCAGCTTTTAAAATCATGTTTATTGTATTTTCATCCTTGTATCAAACAGCTTGACAAATTCTATTATCATTCACAAATCTAGCCTAATTTCCCATGTTTTTTTTTTTTTTCTGCACAGCATGAGATGATAAAATAATATGATTATGGATAGCAAGAATTCAGCGATAAAATATTCATCATCTGCCCTATTTTTCTTTTGTATCTGGGAGTGCTATTCAGAATCTGATCATCCTGGAATTTATGACTAAGGAAAAAGGAGCTATTGTATTATCTGTAAACTGGGTATCTGCATCATAGTCTAGCAGTGTGAATATCTAGAGCATTAAGTGTTGTATGTTGTTCATTTCCAAATGCATTTTCAAAAGCTTTGGAAATCCAGATGACATGACTTTGTCCCTGACAAGTTTTAGTGACTCTTGCCTCTGCTGCTTGAATAATTTAACAATCCCAAAGCAGCACCCACACTTTTGTAGTCTATTATGCATTGGACTTAGCCATGGCAGGTTTCTTTATTTTTGATGCTGTGGCTAGGGATCTCTGGGACAAATCTGTGCATGCTTATGCAGTGTATACTGCCATGGTTTGGGTCCTCAGTTACATTCCGGGTTTGTGTGTGCTGAGGGGAAGGGAAGAAAGCAAGGAATGGAGAATAGAGGCAGAAATCTAGGGATGAAAACTAGGGTCCCAAGAGCTGGAGCTGGGAAAAAATCCTGAGGCTGGGTAGTGGGTATGCAGCAGCTTGAGAATCCTTTGGCAAATAACGCTGATCTGCCTGAAGCAGTCTCTTTAGCGTGATTGTTTCTGTCAGCCTAGAAAGAAAGAATATACTGACAGGTGCTGGCTTATTCCACTGAAGCTCTTCATTGTGCTGAGAAATCACCTAGGGCCTGGACTGTGCTGAGAAGAGCACGGTCTTTATGTGCAAGCTCACCTTGTAGTCTGGCACATGCTCATTGGCTCCACACATGAGGACTCTGGCCATGTGCCCACGGTTACTTTAATGTGCTAAGTGGACTGAAGTATCACCCTGTCAAAAACACATTTTGTTTGAGCATTTTGCTGTGCTGCTTCTGCATTTTTGTGATGTTTAGAGATTTCCAACCAGGGCCACTTATGGGAGAATTTCCAGGACCACTTATGGGAGAATTTCCTGAACAAGCACCCTTTCAAATAGCAATGATGGATTTTAGATTGGGTACTTCAGAAATGACGGGATCCTAATCTAATTTCTAATGGGTGTTTGCATCGTGAGAATGGCTTCTGCACCTGGCAGACCTGTTGCAGCTCCTGACAGGGACTTACAAGCCTGAACAGGGATCAAGACAGTGAACAAGTCTCTTCCTTCCTCTCAGCTCCCAGTGCCACCCTGTCCTGCAAAGATGAGATGTCAGAGGTCATTGAGAAGAATTACATAGGACTCTCACTCAGCTGTTCCCTGTGTCTGAAAGGCAAAGTCCTTTCATTTAACTGATGGAACTTAATTCTGACAACTTTTATAACTGTTTTTCAAGACAAGAGCTGTGGAAAAATAAAAGGGTAACTGTAAGAAGGTTCAACTAACCAGTTATTCTTTCCCTTCTCTGCTGAAGTGTTAAGTATCTGCTGGCAAGCTTCATGCAGTCTGTTTTGTTACCTCTCAGGACATCCAAGGTGGCAGCTGACATTTGCTGTGTTTTTCTGCCAGCCATCACTGCAGCCAGCCAAATTCTTCAGTATTTGATGCAAAGGGAAGTTTTGCTAATTTTTTTGACTCCAAGTCCCACCATTAAGAAGGCATCTGTGTATCATTTTGCAGTCTAATCCTCCCAGTGATTTTTTTTTCAGTACTGAAGTTGTTTCATTCCCCAGCATAGTCGAAATAAACTGAAAATTGTTTATCAGCGACCCAAATGCTATCTTGAGGGGATCACTTTTGATCTTGAGTCACCATGGGATTCACCTTAAATTGCTGAATCTGGGATAAACTGAAAACAACGCACCTGATAAATGCTTGTAGAGCACAACCAGTCACTTAAAAACATGTTTGTTAACTTGGATTAGTGGCTAGTCACCCAAACAGAAGCAATAATATCGGTAAAACTTTGAAGAGGCAATACAGTTGGCAAAGGTAGCTTCTGTTAGTCAGCCAGCCCCACCTCTATTCATTTTCACACTCCTGGAGTGTCTAAATACCAGGGTGCAATCTACAGTATGGAAATAAATACAGAAGGAGGTGTTTTCCTCAGGCAGGGGAAGTAGTGGCTCTTGCATGCTTTTTAGATGCTTTTTAGAAATGTTCAGCATAATAAAATCAATAAAACCCAGAAATACAAAGAATTTTTTAATTGTACCATAGACTCTCTTACTTGGAAGTGGGCTGATCTAACTAGCCACGTTTCATCTTTTGTCTCGCAAGTGCCATTGAAAGCCAGTAGAAATCATGGGCCCAGGATAGCCACATGCCCACCACAGAGAGGCACATATAAATCACAGCAAGCACCAATCTGTATTGTTGGGAAACTCCATCCCACTGTATGAGTAGAACCAAATTACTGATTTATGAAATAAACCTTACAAACCGCTAGAGTTACAGCACATTCATTTTTTAAAAAGAAAAATGTGGTGCTCATTGTGAAATGCATTTTTCTTAAAATATAAAGTGTTTTGAGATGATAGCAAGGAAGAAGGGAGTTGTGGTGTATATCAGAATTTGATTTTGCCTTTGATCAAATACAGTAAAAATTTTGCTTGAACCAGGATGTGTCTTTGAAATCATTGTGGCTAACAAGGTGACATAATAGTTTTACCCTATGGAGTTCTTGTGCTCCAATTTAGAATCAAATCTTTTCTCTAATACTTCTCTAAAAGGCTTTGCAAATTTCTAGCACTAACTATTGTGACTTTACAGAATTGGTTTTCTACTCATAAGTTTATGGCACATTTTTAATTATACTTTGTAGATTTTACATTTGTGATTAATTAGCCTGTTTGATATATGAGTTTATATAATGATAACTTGTTTGGCACCAAAAAAAATCACTTTTTCTTTGCCATTTGTACTGTGTACTTAAAATGTCGTGATACTGGATGTAAAAGGGTGAGACTGGATTTTTGACCCAGACAGTATTTACAATATACAAGTTGTATTTAATTAATGTTAAGGGATTGATTTACTTCAAAGTGCAGGAATTAAAGCTTTTTCTCACTCTTTTTACCTCAGGCAGTTCTTAGTAACAGGAATTGCTGTAAATACTCCACGGTATAGTATATAATTAGTATAATGCTCTTTGTTTGACTCCTGAAGTCTCAGAGACAAAAACATTAGCTAAGGCAGACATATGGAAGAGCTGTAACTGCTATCAGGGGGTCAATTTAGATATTTAACATTATTTTAACCTGCTTTTTATGTGCCCTGAATCCTCTGGCATCTGTGTGTGCACTTAAATACTTTCCAAGGTGATGCTGAAATTGTTCTGAATTGGCTGCTGAAACTTTTTTGGCTTCTTTGGAGTGAGTTCAGTCTCATTTTACATGGTGCAGCCTGAGATGTGCAGAAAGCACCAGGTCTGGGCAGCAGCATGTGCCTGCCCTCAGGTCTGGTCCTGCTCAAAGCATGTCCCTGGACCTCTTCAGAACCTCCCAAACAGGAAGGAATCCTTCTCACATCTTCCCTCCTATCCCAGGAAAGCCATTACTGCTTTTTGAGGGGAACAGAGAAGGAAAGATGGTTTTCATGTGTGTGTGCATGTGTGTGTGTGTGTGTGCATGTTTCCATGTTCCTTCCTAAGGAGGAAGGTCATCAGGGCAAGAAATGACTATGACAAGGTGTTTATATTTTCTATTTTGCAACTTTATAAAACGTGAGATAATATTGGCAGGAGAAAGGTGTGAGCTAATAGAAATAAGAACAAGCAGAATGGAGATGGCAAAAATGGAGGAAAAGTTGAAGCAATGTGTCTGTAAGGGTGCCAGCCCCAAGGCCCAGATATGGTGATATGAGATTGCTGCTACGAGGCTGTCAGCTCTGCATGGGGAGAGGCAAATCTGCCCTGGGAGCTGACCCATCCACCTGAGGGGGCTCCTTCAGGCAGGATGGGGAGGGCTTGGGATGTTAGGAGCAGATGGAGAAAGCCTAGAAATGCATCTCAATGTCTCTCTCTCCTCGTGCGTCTCTGACCCACAGATGAGTGGTATTGGCCTGTTGGAAGCTGTCATGAGCTTTGAATGAGGGCCTTTCCCTTCAGCATGTGCCAAAGCTCCTGGCATGTCTTCTGCATGGATGCTGCCATCATGGGCTTCCAAGAAGCCATTGTAGTCTGTGGTTTCCCAGATTTTCTGTTTTGATGAGTAAATGAGTCCAAACTGCAGGATCCTGCTGTGCATGGCTTCTGTGCCACCCAGTCCTTCTGCCAGCTGCAGAATAGGACACCCAGGTCCATGTGTGGATTCAAGACTCATACACATGCAAGCTCAGAGCTGTGAAGATGTAGTTTAATTTCCGACACGTGGATGAGAGCTGAATGCCACATGGCCCTCTCAGTGTCCAGGTAGAGCAAAGTAACCAAGACTGTGAGCCCCACACCAATCCATTTGCTAGGTCTGATGGTGAGCTGGTGCCTTTGCAAGTGCAGCTCTGTGACAAACCAGGGGTGCCTCTCCAGAGGCACACACCCCAGGAGCAAGGTTGTCTGGCTGCATAAACCCTGCATTTTGAACCTTCTTGGTTTCAACAGTTGTGTCATTTTTCAGTTGAAACAACTCTTAGGCTTAGGAGATAGTACTGTTGTTGGGTTTTAAAAAGAGTAATGCACAGCAGTGAAAGTTGTGGGGAGGGGAATCTGTTCTCCAATTCAGAAAAGCACTGAAGCATATTTATTTCAGTCAGTCTCTGGTTCAAAAACTTCTTGAGCTTTAGCAAAGGTGTCAGCTTGTTCTTTAAGTCAAATAAGTTAATGCTAATTGCATTGGTGTATTTCTGTATCGATCCTTTTGGAAGCAAAACTTTTAGGATATACTTATATTTTCCCTTCTCACAGCAGTTCTTGCCCCCATGCTACTTGTATGGATTTAGTTTATTCTTTTTTTGTGGACAGTGAGCAGAGGAAGGCATGGTAAATTGCCTGGCAATTAAAATCACTTACTCAATGCCATCCAAATTTATTTTTTCCAAAATGGCATGGCACAACTTAGTTTCCTTTAACATTTTGTCCTTAATGGAAATAATCATTGCATAATGAAGAAATATACTCCTCTAATAGAAACTGCTGCTAAGTTTATGTCAGGAAATGCCTGACCATGAATGATGAAACATCTCCTCTACTATAATGTACTAATACATTGTAACATTGTGAATTGATGTTAATCATTCTTGCTTACTTTTATTTGCCCACTTCTTGCTTGCCCAGCAGGAAGGGACTAAGAATCAGTGGGTTTCACCATGATGTGCATGGATCCCTTGAGATCCATGAACTCACTGTAAAGGCTCCAGCAAAGGAGACTGAGACACCTCCATGTGGCATATCACGTGGCAATTTCAGATTTGACCTTTTGAAAGAGATCTTCACCTTCACTGATTTTTTTTTCACTTCACTGATTTTTTTTCCTAGTTTGGTGGCTTCCTTCCACTCAGAATCATGCTTCTAAAATCTTTTTGGAATAGTATTCATAATCAGACTTGTCAGTATCAGCAGAGATGTCTTATCATTTAAGAAAAGGATATGTTTTTCTAGTCTAAATGATATCAGAATGCAAGAGAGCAAGCTGAAATGCCATAAAGATTTGTCCATTTATAGCAGAAAACCTACAGAACTATCTTAAATTTAGTGACTCAGAGTATATGGCTTCTTATTTGATACCCATATTATTTTATATTTTATTTATAGCTAAGCTACAGGGAGCTACTTTTTTTAGAAAGCTTAGTGTTCACTACCTTCCTAGTGGTAAAAAAGAGATATGTAGAAACAGAGTAGTTAACTTGTTTGGATGACACCACTCAACCTGATATTTGAAGATTACAAGTACAAGCATGGGTTTGGTCTAGATTTTTTTTTTTCATCTTCTTACTAGTCTAATATATGCAAGAATGCATCTGGCAGTTGTGCTTTTGGGAACCCACAAAAGAAACATCTACAGGCTCCTCAAACAGATTTAATTTAGAAGAAAAAGGAAAATATTGATGCTCTTGAGAAAAGGGGGTTTTACAGTCTTCCTTAATTTTCACATATAAGCAACGGTTTCCAAAAATGGAAATACGCAGATTTGATTAAACACTTGGCTGTCACATTTGTGTCTGTTCATGTTCAATTAAAAAATTCAGAGGGATTCTCTAGCATTATAATAATCTACTTTTTTAATATCTATGCATTTATCAAGTAACATCTGCTATGGCTTAATAACTGTGTCAAATGATTGTAACAGCTTTATTTTTAGTGAATTTAATGATAAAAAGTTTTAGAGTTACAGCAGGGAAAGTATTTTTGCTGAAAGGATTGTATCTCCTAATTCATACTTTATGGCAGACATTTTACCATTGTGTTTTCACTTGTACTCTGAAGTGGCCCCCTTTTTTTTAATTGTTGCTGATGCCAACAGTCTTGAGTTCAGCGATATAGATTGGATGGATTTTCTCTGTAACATTCACTTCTAAAAAGTGGTTAGTATGAATCTAACTCTTCTTATCACTCATTTTGGCTTTATATTAGAAGTGTCTTGATCGATCTTAAGTTACCTACACTAATATATGACCAGTTTAAGTGGGAAAAATGGTGTGATGATTTTGTCAATGACAGATCTGGCAAAGTCTGTCCTCTTAAGCAAATCAATAAATTGATGCCAAGTAACAGGAACCCAGTTAACTCTTCCTAGAAAATAAAGTATATTTTTTGAGTTTTCTGCTGTCGGTATATGAATGAAGGCAACTGCTTTGAAGTTTCCATCAGTATTAAAAAAGGATGTTGTTCATGTCATCCCATATTTAGGTCTTGGGTTTTCTGTATATACATTTTTCTGTTTTATCATGATGGGTTAGTATAGAAGGACAGTTTCAAAATAAATAGCCATTGTTAGCCCTAGATTTTTTGACTTTGTCTTAAGAAAGATAAATGATAAACCTTGCATGAGCTTTTATCCAATTAACTAAAGCATGTGTATACATATAAGAAATCACAGAATCACAGAATATGCTGAGTTGAAAGTGACCCACAAGAATCATCAAGTGCGTCTCCTGCCCCTGTGTTCTTGAGAGCATTGTTCAAATGCTTCTTGAACTCTCTCAGGCTTGGTGCTGTGACCACCTCTGGGTGAAGAACTTTTTCCTAATATCCAACCTCAATCTCCCAATACACAACTTCAGGCCATTCCCTTGGGTCCTGTTACTGGACACCACAGAGAAGAGATCAGTGTCTGCCCATCCTTCCCCTCATGAGGAATTTGTAACTGTGATGAGGTCTCTTCTCAGTCTCCTCCAGGCTGAACAGACCAAGTGACCTCAGCTGCTCCTCATTTGGTTTCCCTTCAAGGCACTTCATCCTCTTCCTTGCCCTCCTTTGGATGCTCTCTGACAGCTTAATTTCTTTTTATATATTGTGGCCCCCAAAACTGCACAGAGAATTTAGTGTGAGGCTGCCTCAGTGCAGAGCAGAGTGGGACAATCCCCTCCCTTGCCTGGTGATTCTGTGCCTGATGCCCTCCAGAACACACTTGGTCCTCCTGGCTGCCAGGGCACTGCTGACTCATGGTCATTTTGCCATTGATCAGGACCCCCGGGTCCCTCTCCATGGCACTGCTTCCCAGCATCTCCTTCCCCAATCTGTCCATGCATCCAGGGTTGCTCCATCCCAGGTGCAGAATCCAGCAGTTCCCTTGTTGTACTTCACACAGTTGGCAATTGCCCAGCCCTCTTAATTTGTTGGGGTCTCCCTGCAGGGCCTTCCTGCTTCTGACAGAATCAACAGCTTCTCCCAGTTTTGCAGTGTCTGCAAACTTGCTCAGTATCCCTTACAGTCCTGTGTCCAAGTCATTTATGAAGATGTTGAAGAGCAGAGGTCCTAAGACAAAGCCCTGTAGAACCCCACTAGTGACAGGTCACCAGCATGATGTCACCTCAAGCATGATGTGCTCAAGTCAGTTTCCACCTTTCTGCAGCATTTGAGAAGTTGCTTATGACCTGTGTTTAGACTTGCCTGCAGCTGTTGTTGAATATAAATTTGAGAGTAAGACCTATAATGTGAGAAAGGTCTCAGCTGTTCTAATTTAAAGAGCAGTGCTTAATATTTTGAGGTTCTGTGCTTATAATACTAAGTAAGAAGTTTTATGAATTACAAGCTGAAACTACCTCTTAAACTTATATTTCCTTTGTCCTTAATATTTTAAGGGGTTTCATATTAGATACAAGAGCAATGGGACAGGTGCAAATGTTAGGGAATTATATACTAGCATCTTCAATGAAGTGGGGTAGTTGAAGTTAAGGTATATATGTAGAACTGTGGTTTTCTAGCACGCGATCAGTATCTAAACTGTGGATAACAATGATCACAAACTAGATTTGTAGCTAATTAAATGCTTCATTTTAACTCATGCGATTTTTGTAAATGGTTTGTATAATTTTACAATGTTATTGTTATATCATAGAGATCCAATGTTCCTTTGACTTAAAGTTTTTCTAGTTAAAGAAACTTCACTGCTTGTATGATAATTCTGTAGCTTTTAAGATAATTATCAAGTGAAGTGCATGAGTTAGTTTGCAAGTAAGCTTTTATGTTCCACAGGATTTGAAGCCATCTTGTACTGCTTCAGCACAGAAGAGGGAACAAAAATGAGCAAATGGACCTTGAAAGAGTTAACTTCTGGTTTATTAAAAATCTTAAAATAATTGGTGAAGGTCTACAAGGTCTTTATAAAATTCTCCTGATGTATTGATAGGTGCAGATCACTTCCAGTTTTAATATTTGAAACACTGTGGGTGTTTCAGATCAACTTGCTTACGTTTTGGAAAGAGTGTTTAAAAGGAATAACAACATTTTAGGGACAGTTCCTACAGGTATGATTAAAGTGGAATAAAATCTGCACCTCTGATTATTTTGAGAACACCTTGTTTATTCAGTGTTCATCCTGATTGTGAAGCTGTGTGGAGAAATCTCCTTTGATGGTGTTTTCATTCTTGAACAGGTATCTATGGGGCTGGCTGCCTTATCACAGAAGGATGTCGTGGAGAGGGAGGTATTCTGATCAACAGTCAAGGTGAAAGATTCATGGAGAGATATGCACCTGTTGCCAAGGATCTGGCTTCCAGGGATGTAGTGTCTCGTTCTATGACCATAGAAATCCGTGAAGGAAGGTTAGTTGAATGCTCTTCACAAAGCTGCAGAACAAACTCTTAATCATGCTAGACTGTGAAGTGCAATAGTTCATTTGATAAGCAAAGGGTAATTCACGAGAGTGAGCTTTAATGACTGTTAAGCTGATCTCTGTAAGGCAGAAAATCTTTCTTGTTAATTCCTAAAGATAGTGACAGAGAACAGATGATGTTAAGTCTACTGTTTGATTTCAGTATGTCTAGAGACACTTGCTCAAACAAGCTTAATGTATATGCTCTTACTACAAACAAAGTAATTTGGTGCTGTTCTCTTGGCTGATTACCAAGTTTTACATATTTCTGCAGAGATGTAATAGTTGAAAACCTTTAATAATGTGAATTACTGTGAAAAGAAAGCTGGGAGTTGGAAAATGGCCTATATTCATCCAAGTGCCACAGTCTTATTAAATATGCTATATATTAATTTTTGTCAGATAACATTTGAAAAATAATATGTTTATTTTCATAAATGAAACAAACTGGATTAGAAATGCTACTAGTGTTTGTAAATTCCTGTTATGTATTCCAATGTGTTTTTTTTTGTGTTGTTTTTTTGTTTTGTTTTTTTTTTTTGCTAGGGGTTGTGGTCCTGAAAAAGACCACGTGTACTTGCAGTTGCACCACTTGCCACCCCAGCAGCTGGCCACCCGTCTCCCAGGGATTTCTGAAACAGCCATGATATTCGCTGGAGTTGATGTCACTAAAGAGCCTATCCCTGTCCTGCCTACTGTGCATTATAATATGGGAGGTATTCCTACTAACTACAAGGGACAGGTGAGGAATACACATCACTTTTGGGCTGTATTTTCATCATCATACTAGGAAATTACTTTCCAAATAGAAAAGCATTAAGAATGTTTTTTATAAATGTAAGGATGATTAATACAATTTTTAATAATAATATAATAATGATGTCAGAGTACTTAAAACACACAATCTTTTTGTTTTTTTATAATAACTTGATAAGCATGTTCCAGTCCATCTAGAGATGGTAGTTCAAGAAACATCTAAAATGAAATTACTGTCAGGTCTGATAACAATTCTCTGTTAGTTGAGCTAAGGATAATATAATTGAACAAAGATCAGAGTAGGCCTCTGTTGCATTCTGTAGCATGAGTTAATGTGTATTATTCCTCTGTAGTTCATGTAATCTAAACACCAAAGCAGATCTTCCAACTGACACTACTTGGAAATCAATGTGATGGTGTCACCTGAATTATTCTCTGCCTGTACTTGTTAAATTTCAGTGTAAAATTTTGCCTTACAAGCATGTGCAGATCAGGCTTTTTTCCTGTGCATTTCTGACTTGCTGCAGAATTGTGGTGAAACAGAACTATGCACTCTTCATAAGACTATGTAAGGAAATCTTGGGGTTTAGTCCTGTCTGTATTTACATACAGATGTAAATGTATGTGTTTGCATACGTTTCTACTTTCCCTTTAGAGCTAAGATAATTCTGTGTTTAGGGGTGGAAGAAACTTCAGGTTGCTGTGTTCCACCATTACATGCACGTGGCCTTTGCAGATAGGGAGGTTAGCACTGTTTCCGAGTGTTTTCAGTGGCTGAGTATTCATGGAGTGTGTGCTGTGGCAGGTGATCACACACGTGAATGGTGAGGATAAGGTGGTGCCTGGCTTGTACGCCTGCGGGGAAGCGGCCTCTGCATCCGTCCATGGCGCAAATCGACTCGGAGCAAACTCCCTTCTGGATTTGGTCGTCTTCGGTCGTGCTTGTGCCCTGACTATTGCAAGTACATGCAAGCCTGGTAGGTCTCACTTTTCTAGAGACATTTGCCTTTATGATGTAATTTCTGCCCGACGAAGAGTTGTTGCTACCTGATTCAAATTTAGAATGATACTCATAGGCTCTTGTTAGAAAAGGAAGAAATCAGTGTTTAAGCTTTTGGTAGGCATGTTCTGTGCCAGGCAAATGTTTTGACGTTACTATTTGCTTTGTAATTGATCCTTTGAAAACTAGAATTGAGCCAATGCTATTGGCAAGAGCAGTTAGGATTTTTGACAAATTAACACAGACTATTGAATGTGAAGACTATTTTCTACATACTGCGCCATCTTCTACATCAAAATGTAATCTGTCTTACACTTGGCACTTTTGTATAGTGGAATTTGCTGCCACTGTGCTGATTTATTTTAAGAAGAACTGACGTGCAAGTGGTGAGAGAGAGAGAGTAAAAATTGCAATATCTCATTCACTGGATTCTCACTGCTGAATCTTAGATATTTTAAAATAATCTGGTTCAGACACAGTTGTTGACCTGAGACAACAAAGAAGCAAGCCCTCCCTTCCAAACCCCATCAAAATACTGAACGTGGCAGTTACATTGCCAGAGCAGCTGGAGTCCGCAAATAGTCATCTGTTTTCTTACTGCTTAATGTCCAAACTGCATCAGCTGCTGAGACTGATGATTCCTCATGGAATCAGCCTAGATCTTGTGGTATCTATTTGGTCTGGCTTTGTGCCAACATTTTTTTGAATCCTTCTGTGGCTCTTTAGAGTTAGAAATTGTAGAAGAGGGTTTATTAATCTGAATGCAGAGCTACATGTGAGATTAACTGTGCTGGTAAGATGCTGTGTTTGCTTTGTTGCCCGGTAACATGTGGCTTCCAGTATTAGAGGCAAGATGCAGAGCTCATGTCTAACTGCCAGGCTTATTGACTGCTCCTGGTCCCTTACACATCCAAGAAAAGGTGGGAGGTTTGGGACTGAGGAGACAAGGAAAGCATAGCAGTAGGTGGTAAGGACCATGGGCTTATTCCATAGTGCAGAAGAATTTTCATCAAGTGCTGGTTTGAAGGAATGAACAGCAGAATTTTGCCAAACCTATAAAATCTTTATCAATTGTTGTAGGAAAGAATGGGATTCATATTACACTGAGAACTTTAAATACATGGATACAATTGTTGGGACTTCAGAAAAGTTATACTTACTGGGCACCTCAAAGGAAGAAAACAGATTATGTTTTACTTAAATCTGAGTTTTAGTAATTGATAGTCTCTGAAACTGCCAGAAACCAAACCCAAGCCTGACTACCAAACTTACTAAAATTTTCTTATTAGGAGAGCCAGTTCCCTCCATTAAACCAAATGCTGGTGAAGAGTCAGTCGCTAATCTTGACAAGTTAAGGTTTGCTAATGGAAGCATAAGGACTTCAGAAGTGCGACTTAACATGCAGAAGGTAAGCCTGGGGAAGCTCTCGGGGATAGAGTGGGATAAGCTGCAAGCAGCTGTGGGGTTTGGTGACTTGGCAAAGTGCGCTTCAGGATTTGTCATGCAGAAGAAAAAGTGGGTGAGAAGAGCGTGTCTTAAGCAAAGGTTGTATCACTTGTTAATTCCTGCTTCCCTTCATGGTCATTCCCTTGTGTAGTTTACCTGCTGTATAATAGAGTGGGGTTTCAGTTGCTTGGGGTGAATGGAAGAACGTAGGGTTTTTCAGGCTGCAGACAAGTTTGAATTTAGAATAGCCCTGTATCAAGCTCTTCTGGAGCTAAGGAAGTTACATGCTTTCATATGCAGCATATCAAACTGATTTTGTTTTACTGTGTTGCAGGCAATGCAAAACCATGCTGCTGTATTTCGTACTGGTTCTGTACTCCAAGAAGGCTGTGAGAAGCTTAGCCAGATTTATGGTGATCTGGCTCATCTAAAGACTTTTGACAGAGGTAATGTGATAGCAAAGAACACACCTTGCCCAGAGTACTCCAGGAAGAGTGTTGCTGGCTTTGTTTTTGCTTGTTTTTGTTTGTTTGTTTTTCCTGTAAACCTAACATATTTCTTGAATTTTTGGCTGAAGATTTTGACCATTTTGAATCTTTAAAAATATTTTGTAGAGCCCTACTTACTAAACATGGTAATCAGGTAAAATATTTGACCTTTGCAGTTGTTTTCTGGTTGAAAAATCTTTCAAAGAAGCAGAGACTGAAGTTGGATTTACATGTGTAAGGTACAAACTGCCCTCAGAACATGATGTGAACTTCTGCAAATACTAAGATGAATGATGAAATTTGTCAGAATCTTCTGAAAGTTGGGAGTTGCAGAGAGGTAGCAAGACTATTCGTAGGCTGAACACTCAGTTTTCATTGTCCAGCTGAGCAGATATCACAATGCAGACAGATACTGCTATGCCTTGTGGTATGTCTTAAGAGAACTTGGTTATTTAAGTGCAACTGATGATGAACCTTTGGTTCACTCAACATATTTCTCTTGTTTGTAGACCATCTTCCATAGTATTTTAATATTTTACCAGGTATTGTGTGGAACACTGACTTGGTGGAGACCCTCGAACTGCAGAACCTGATGCTTTGTGCTCTACAAACCATTTACGGTGCTGAGGCTCGCAAAGAGTCCCGGGGTGCTCATGCCAGAGAGGATTATAAGGTATAAATGTTTTCTGTGACCTGAATGTAGGACTGAATCTCCTTGTTATGTGCCCTCAGATGGATTATTTTAAAGTTGTAACGTCTTCAAATGCAGTCTTCAGTGTTAAGATTAGTGTAGTATTTTTTGGGGGCCCTATTTGTTCTGCTCTGTCTCTTTGTTATTTATAAAAGGACCAATACATGAAACACTGGGAATGATCTTGAGAGCACTCAGATGTGCTCATGGGGCAACTCATGGGAGTTGCCCCATGATCACATCTGAGTGATTAGAGACCTCTAAACCAGGACTATAGTAATAATATCATGGATGCAGAAGCAGGACGTAAAGATGCATAAACAGAATAATCATCCTATGCAGGGAAAGTTACCTTAGAGCCCTTGTTAAACCTGAGCATTTCAAATTGGACACGGGCAGTGTTAAGAGAAAGCTTGCTGTCTGTTCAGAGACATGCTGGGTTACAGGTGTAAGTGAAATGCAGCTGATCTCGTGGTTGTAAAGTGATTTGCAGATACAGCTTCTGGTCTGTCCTAATCTCATTTTCTCCCTAGTTACGGGTGGATGAGTTTGACTATTCTAAGCCGCTCCAAGGCCAACAGCGGAAGCCATTTGAGGAGCACTGGAGAAAGCACACCCTGTCATACGTGGATATCCCAACTGGGAAGGTACTTTGAGCTTGGTGCTTGAGGATCTTTTTTGCTGTTAACAGCTGTTCTCATAAACAGCCTTGGAAATTGTGATAATCCTGCACTGTTGATCTTTCGGAAGTGACTTTGCTATTTGAGCTGGAATTGTGTTTCCTCTTGTGTCAGACTAGTTCAAAAGCTTTTTTCTTCTAATGGTGACAAAATGTGCTGTTGGGTGTTCAGTAGAACAGCTTTATGGGATTTCAAAGATAGAACTGAATGCTGACCCTATAAAAATCTTAACTGTTGGGGTGTCTTGGATCTCATTGTTTAATCCTGTTGTCCTGAAGTTCTTTGTTCCCTCTTACTTTAGGTTACCTTGAAGTACAGACCAGTGATCGACAAGACTTTGAATGAGGAAGATTGCCAGACCGTCCCACCAGCGATCCGCTCATACTAGCAGCTTCCATCTCACTTGAAGCCCTCTCCCAGAGGCGCCAGTGTACATAAGCTTAGCACAAGCAAACCAAAATAGTGTTGGCACTTAGCACTGAATGGAAAATGCTGACAAAACTTATCTCCAGCTTGTGTTCTGCTGTGGCTTACTGTACATTTTTTGAAAGTGGAATGTAGAACAGCTTATGTTCTTTCACTCATCTGTCAAAAGGGACAGCGAAAACACAAAATGTGTCTAAATAAAGTCATTACAAGTCTTGTATTTGTTTGAATATGCTGATCTGTATATAATTACAGAGTTCTTATTGTGAATGTGTAGTTATTTCCATATTTTAAGAGAAGAAATGTGCTCAGTGACAGGGCAAGAGGCAGTGGGCACAAACTGAAGCACAGGAACTTCCTTCTAATTATGAGGAAGATGATCTTTACTTTGAGAGTGGTGGAGCACTGGAACAGGCTGCCCAGAAAGGTTGTGGAATCTCCTTCTCGGGAGATACTAAAAGCCTGCCTAGCTGTGATCCTGTGCAACCTGCTGCAGGTGAACCTGCTGGCACAGGGGGACTGGACTAGATGACCTCCAGAGATGCCTTTCAACCCCAGCTATTCATTGCAAAAGTTTTAGACAAGATGGAGATGCTGAATTTTGTGATGTGGAGACTTAAGCATAACATGAAGAAGATGATGTAGTTATAGCTTTGTATTGTCATACTGTTTTATTGACTGAAAAAAGACTTTCACTTACTTCCTCTGATATAGAATAATATCGATAATAATATTATTACCCAATTTTTATTCTCTCTGGAACTTCTGAAGCCATTTTAGTGGCATGCCCTGTGTATTTCCTAGACTGCCTCTTCTCAGAGGAGCCAAGGGGCAGATTTGCCTAAATATTAAAGCTTGCAAGACTCGAATTCAGTGTGATTTTAGTGCTAGGATGTAACTTGCAAGGCATTAATAGAGCATCTTCTGGCAGCATTTCTGTGAATAACACAGTTCTTGTAGGACTGAAGGGTACTTATGCAGGTTGCAATAGAATGAAGCGTTCTCCATGTTAGACAAAAAAATTGTTTTCTTAACGGCTGAATGTTGGCTGCTCTTGGAAAAAAAATCATAATGTTGGAAAACCTGAACTGTTGGAATGTTGCTGCTGGTGGGTGGAAGAACGGAGCATACCTTCTTTCACTCTCCAAGGGTTTCTGCGCTTTGCACCTGGGAGGGATGTAGCGCGTCGGAGCGCTCTGCCTTCTTGGGCAGGAAGTAAGGAGAGGGTTGCACCTTGACTTAGCTTTTTTTATTAAAGGAGCCTTGACCGTCCTTAGGAAGGAGGGAATATAATCTTTAGAAAGACTACAGTAAACCAGAAGCTCATCTTTCTCCCGCCCCCGGGGAGAAAAAGCTGCTACAGCGCTTTTCCCGCTGCCCTTCGCCTGGGGCGGGCGGGTTTTCCCGGCTTTTCCCAGGCCGGGCGGACCCGCCCCGCGGCCGCACTCAGCGCCCACCGCTGCTCCAGCGGCCGCCGATTGGCGCGGCGGAGCCTCTGGGGCCGGGCGCCGCGGGCACCGTGACGCTCGTCCGGGGCGGTCCCGCCGCGCCTCCCTCCCCCGCGGTGCTCCCGGCCCCCGCCACCATGCATCGCTCACTCCGCGCTTGCTGCCGCTTCGGCCGCTCTGCCGGTCTCCTCCTCTCACGCCCGCCGCCCCCGCTGCCTCCCACCACTCCCGGCCGCTGGATCCCGGCGCCGCCCCGCGCCGCCATGGTGAGCCCGGGGAGGGGAGCGGGGAGCCGTGACCTCTAAGTGCCACCGCCGGCCGCCGCCGCCCTCGCTCCGCCCCCGCCCCGCCGGGAACTGGGAGCGGGCGGTGACAGCGGGAGCGGCGGCCGCGGGCTGCGTCGGGGCTTTAATCCCATGTGTTGCTCCGTCGGGAGCGCGTCGGCACCGGGAAGACGAGTCCGCCATTGTCTGCCGGGCTTTTGCGGCCATTTTCCGCATCCTTCCTGTGGCCCGGCCCGGCCCGGTCCGGCTCGGCTCGGCCCGGTCCCGCTCGGCAGCCGCTGCCGGCAGACCGGGATGTGCAGCGCGCAGCTCTCCCGTGGCGTTGCCCCGGGTGAGATTCACTCCTTGAGCACGGCCCTGAGCCGCGGCACTGTGGCCGGGCAGGGCGGGCATCCTGCCGGGCGGGAAAGGTGTTGGTGCGGGACCCGCTTCACAGAGGCGCACTGTGCGGCAGCTGCTTCCACGGGGATTCTTGGCGCTTTCTTGGAGCTGTTGAGGTGCAGATAGTAAAAAGCTGTATCCTCACAGGAATGGGAATAGGAATATTCGTCACTGGAATAGCTTTGGTGCTGCCTGAAAAGGAGGGAGCTTTCAGCTGAGAACTGGCCGGTACTTCTAGCGGGCATCATCAGGAGGTATTTGCGTATAATCAGTTGATTGTCCTGCTCAGACGCGAGTGGGACTTGATTGTTTCAAGCGGTTCAGCATAGAAACAGAAACATTATTTGGATACAGAAGTTAAACTCTCAGTTCTAACGCGTTGAATGTTGCATGGAAGCCTTAGTCTCAGGTCTGTCTTTGTGAGTTCAGTCCTTAAAAGGAGGTAATGTAGACTGTGAGAATTTCAGCAGAAGATGGTGTGTTAAGGATTTAATCGATTCCTTAGTTTACTAAATTACTAAATTAGTTAATAAATTTATCTAGAACAACAGTTTCGAGTCTGTAACATTGATGAAGTTGTAAAAAGTAGCATTTAATAAAGCAAGCTTTCAGTGAGTGGAAAAACTTCACGGTGGGTGGAAACTTAACTGCGTAAGAAAACTGGCGTCAGAGCAGAATATGTAACTCAAACCACTGGCTTGTTGGATGGTTCCCTTTTTCTATTTTGCCATTTGTTATTGTCTGAGAAAAACATTGTAAATCGTGGCCTTCATTCATTTGCTGAAAACCTGGTGCTTATGAGTCTGGTCTGAAATCTTACAAGAACGAGATGTGTTTTGCTTTTTGAGTGTCAGAAATATGACTAGTCCTGTGTGTGTTGTGAGTTCTTGGAGTTTAAATAGCAGCACTACTTAAAACATCCCTCAGTGGACTTGGAAGTCAAGCAGCTGTTGAATTCTCACATGAAAATTTCTATATGTTTTTATGTAAAAGAGGAACCACCAAACTAACCAATATTTAAATTAAAAAAACCAGCCACCCAACAAACCCAAGCCATCACTTTTTGATGTTTGTAGAGATTTTCTCAGTAGCAAGAGTTGTTTTAAAACACATTGTGTATGTAGATGCAACCAAATAGTCATGCTGTCCTGGTATGTTTATTGTGTTGCCTTTACTTAGAGCTAAATTGCACAAGGTGTTGTAAATGGAATTGTCGTAGTGGTCCTTCTGTAGCTGAACATTGTAAAATACTTAGGTTTGGGTTCTAAAGGGTAAATTTCAGAATTTGTGACCTAAATTATGTTATAAAAGGGAGATGATGCTTAAAAATGGAAACATTGTTCATCTGCTAAAGGAGAGCAGTAAAACATAAATCGCACATGCTGATGGCCTCGAAAGACCGCTTTTGGCATGCTAAAAATGATGGTTCTTTGAATTGAAATACTTGCATGCAAAAGTTGCTGCATCCATAAATGAGTGTAATTTTCCACAGGAAGCATTACTGCAGTGGTTCTGCTGTTTGAGTATCTCTGGTGTGTTATGGTGCAATCAGTTCTGATCAGTTCCCTGCAACAAGGCAAAAGTACAGTTCTGTTTGCCTAACTGTAACCTTTGGGCTGTGTTTGGGTTCTAGGGATTTTGGAGGTTTGACCACAGCTTCTCAGGCCTTCTAAGGGAAAAAAAAAAGTTTTGTAAATGTGATGAATAGTAATTGTGAGCAGAGCCTTGCTTGCAGCTGGGTTAGAAATTAGGTAAGCACAGGAGTTCGCTTTGGCTACTGGCAGAGTTTCCAAGTCTGCTTTTGGCTTCTCCTGAGGCCCAGGGATGATGGAGTGTGCCACTGATGCACCATTTTACAGCTGGTCCTCTGGGTCGGGGGGTGACTTCAGAAACCTCTTTACATACAGGAGCTGGGACCTTCAGCTCATAAAGCTGCTCAAGGGGTTGAATTCTGGCCGAGGAATGAGGGAATCATGTTTGTTACAGTCACGCTCAGACAGTGCCTGCTGCAGGCTGAGAGTAATGCTGCAGCTCAGTTCCTTCAGTCTGCATGAAAAACATCACTTTGCTCTTTTGCCTAATGGCACCTGTTACACTAGGAATCAGCAAATGACATTCTTCTTAAAGCACCTTGCCCTGTTAGCTTAATTGGAATTTATGAGCGTGGAATTGGCTTGGAAAGTTGGTTCTGTTTTTTCTTTTAATAATGATTTCATTGTTGAAAGGTACTGATTGTTGAGGATGTACTGATCCTGTTTATCTTTGTTTCATTGTTGTTGACATTGGAATTATGTAAGTTTGAGGAATCAGTTGTGCAACTGCTAGCTTTTTTGTCTAAAAGGTTACAGTGGTTTAACTTTTTATATTGTTTGAGGGTGAATACTTTCAGTTATTAAACCTCTGATGATATTGAGAGCTGGGCTTGTAGCTGAATGGCTTCTGCTTATCCAGCTCTGTGAAAGCTTTGCATTGTGTGCTTTCACAAGGTGTCCAAAGGTCAAAAGCAGGGATTTTGAAGGCAGTGAGTCAGTGATCCCAACCGATGGAATATTAACGTGCGCACATGTCCGGTAAGACCCACAAGCATCCCGATTAAACGTTTTTGGTAGTGATATACTAAGGAAGCATTTACTGTATTCTGTTTCTGGTTAGCATGTAAATGAATGCTAAGTGACTCAAGCAGGACAAAGAGGATTAAATAACATAGGAATTACTTACTATTCCACAGTAAGCTTTCTGTTCTTGAGGAGTCAGTGCCTGGGAGAGCATCAGCCAAAACACAAGATGTGGGGAGCGGGATAGCCGTGTGAGAGCTAACCCTTGGTGTGGGCTGGGCTGCAATTTCCTCCAGTTCACAGGCACCACCTCCTCTGAAGTACTCAAAGTGAGCAGGGCTGGAGTCTCTGGTATGTGGCTGATGGTACCTGTTGGCAAGGTGTCTCCATCTGCCTGGGAATGACAGTAAAGAGGCTGGGACACTTCTCTCTCTCTGCTGCAGCTTGCCATCCATAGTGATGCAGACCTGGGCAGGCAGAAGGTCAGGGCTGCTGGAGAGGGTGTTCTGGCCAATATCCAGCTGTGCTTCCGTCCAAGAGCCCTGAGAGAGTGTTCTCTAAAGTGTTCACTAAATAAGGAGCAAGTAAAATGAACAAAGAAGAGAGAAGAATGGTCTGAATTCAGAAGTGGACTCCTAAGGAAGAGTAAGAACTGTGTGAACACAGATGATGCTTTCCCCGTGTTTTCTCACCCAAACTCTGTATGTACTCAGCACTGCTGAGGCCACACTTCGAGTCCTGTGTCCAGTTCTGGGCCTCTCAATTCTGGAACGACACTGAAGTGCTGGAGTGAGTCCAGAGAAGGGCAATGAAGCTGATGAAGGGTGAGGAGCACAAGTCCTGTGAGGAGCAGCTGAGGGAGCTGGGGGTGTTTAACCTGGAGAAATGGGGTCTTGGGGGGACGTTATTACTCTGTACAGCTCCTGAAAGGAGGCTGTAGCTAGATGGGGATTTGCCTCATCTCCCAAGATGAGAGGAAGTGGCTTCAGGCTGCGCCCCATGGAAGGTTCATGTTGGACATCACGAAGAACTTGTTCACTGGAAGGGTGATCAGACATTGGAGCAGGCTGCCCAGGAAGTGGCGGAATCAGCATCCCTGGAATTGTTTATGAAATAAGTGGATGTGGCTCTTAGTGCTGTGGTTTAGTTGATGTGGGGATGTTTGGTCAGAGGTTGTACTTAATGATCTTGGAGGACTTTTCCCACCTTAATGATTCTATGATTTTCACATCAGGGAGTTTCCTGAGTCTGTGGTTTGTCTGTGTAATAACCCAGTTTAGATCTTTCTTCTGAGGGCTTATCTCATCTTCCCTGAAGTCTGGTGGACTTCTTGCATCCTTAGCATCAGCTGGCAAGGAGTTTTGTCCGTCTGTGACTTGTGTGAAGAGCTGCTTCCTGTCCCTTGCTTTGAACCTGACTCCTACAAGGATATTAGGGCTCCTGTGTCTTGTATTGGAAGAGACAATGAGCAGTTAACACACATTATACTTCAGTTTTCCTACAGTCCCCAGGAACAAAAATGTCACTTGTCTTAAGAAAGCTGTTCCCTGCCTTTTGTCAACTTTATTGCCTTTGAACTGTTTCCAGTAATACATATTTTGGGGATGAAAGAACCAAATCTGCACAAAGATCTCAGACTGCCAATGAATCATGGTGGCACAGGAGTGCTTCTGCTTGTATCCTTTGCTTTTCTTGATAGTTCCTGGCATTTGATTTTCTTCTTTCGCTGCACTGCAAGACTGACTTGACTTTATTGATAAGTTTGTTTCCCAAAGACTCACCTCTGAGGGTTGTGGTTATGTAAGGAACCCAGCATTGTAAATGTATATTCCCTGCCTACAGGGCTGAGATTATTTTAGTCTATCCATGATAAAGAAATAAAAAAGACTTCTCCCCCTTCCTGAGGACTCTGAAAGAAGGTAATTTCCTCTCCTGGGAAAGGATGAATACCTTTCTCACAGAAAATTGGAACTTTGCTGACCAAGGTGTGGGAAGAGGAAGAGTAAACTGCTCTTACTTTCTGTCAGTTCCATAATCTTTGTAGAGCTGTATATGATCATATCATCACAAGTTACTCGGCTGTTCTACAAAAAGTAAAAAATTATTGTCAGCTAAAATGAGTTTAGCTTTGCCTGTGTTAGGTAATAACAGATGCTAGGTGGATACATGAGGTAGAAATGTTACCATACATAAATATTACATAAAATACACTTAGATATAATATATCCACCATACCTATAGGTGTAGTAGATAAATATCAGGAGGGGTGATGATATAGAATACTTGAAAGACTGTTAAAGGGAAGAGAAAGGGAGGAGAAGGAAGGAAAAAGGGGGACAGTGAGAGAGTGAGCAAAAAGGAAAAGGAGTGGTTTGCTAAGAATAAGGGTGTTGAGAGCAGAGAGATGGAAGAGAAGGCTTTAATTGTGTTGCATTAATCGTTATGTTAAACTTTCTTTTACCTATGCCTTCTACTCCTTACATATCTTAAAATTCTTATGTGTGTCCCTTTCACATTAAATCTTCCCATTGGGGTTGTTTGTTGTCACAAGTTTGGCTAAAAGTATTAGTTCTGTAATTGTCGTTATGTTAATTGTATTTTACTCTTTGTTATTATGTCTCTGGGAGCTCCTTTATGAGTTGTCATAATCCTTCTATAAGTTATCCCATAAGTATTAAGTGATTTAATTTTAAGAATATTCTAGGGCCCTAACTTAAATATTATTCCCTGTTTCAAAAAGAATTAAAAAAGTGGGAATTGTGGAGTGTCCCCACCCCAGGAGGTGAGGATTCTACCCAGATAGACAGATTCAGGGGAGCGGCGTGATTTAAAGAAGATTTAAAGAAGATCCCACCCTTCCCCTCTGTGGGGTGTGCCCCACAAGCCCGGGAAAAGACACTCCACCCCATTTTGTCAAATGAGGAATGGCCGAGAATGTTCTTCTTTCCCTGGACCCCCATTGGTTTGAATTCTGCTGCAGTGTTCCCGCCTTAGTTTTGCACTGGTTGTCTTCCTCGATCCCCCCCTTTGGAGTCCCCTGCGCCTTACTATTGGACCCTGACCCTAAACTCCACCCCTATGAAAGCCATGATGACCCTATGCTCTTGCCCTCGTTTCTTGTCCTGGTCCCTGGCGTAATAAAGGGTCCTGGATTCTGGTAAACCGAGACCCGTCCTGTTGCCTTCCTTTCCCTGTTGGTGGTCGGTGGCTGCCTGGGGTCTGAGCCTCGGCCCCGGGAGTTGTTGTGCCCCTGGCTGCAGCAGGACGCAGCAATGGTACTTGGTTTGTACTTGTGCCTTCTGCTGAGACAGCTGCTCAAACCAGAACAATGTCTCAGCTTTCCAGATGTAGTTAGAAACACCTGTGACTGGCTGCATGTCTTGGCTTTGGGTTTTTTTCCCATCTTCTTTCTCTTCACTACCTGCTTTCAAGAAGAATATGCTGATCACAGTGTTTGATTTTTTTATTTTTTTTTCCTTAACTATAGTCTTCTCAAGAGGCTTTCAGGATAGAATATGATACCTTTGGGGAGCTGAAGGTCCCAAGTGACAAATACTATGGTGCTCAAACTGTAAGATCTACAATGAACTTCAAGATTGGGGGTGTTTCAGAAAGGATGCCAGTAAGTAATTCAAATCTGTGTTCTCTTTTTCTCTAGACTCTGTTTTGTATGTGAAAGTGAATACCTTCTAAATACCTTCTTTGTAGGCTTTTGCTGGAAGTGTGAACAACTTTGAATTTTAATTAAAGGTAGAAATTTTATGGCAATATATTATTTTGGTGGAAATATTTCTTGTAGTGTTTAAATAAATTGAATATTGCTTTGAATAATTTTATGGTGTTGCTTCATTTTTTAATAACCAGGATGAACAGAAATCTGTCTTTCATCTTTACAAAGATGAAAAGCAAGTGGAGTACTTCGATGTAGCATTTATCTAGTTTGTAATTGAAGTAGTCTAGTATAGCACGAGTTGATATCAACTTAATTTGTCACATGTAGCTGTGCATAGGCCATTAATGTACACATGCTTTGTCATATACTGACTCTCCATGTACTGAAATTTGTCAGTTTTCCCTCAAAAGGCTGTTTTAGAAATGGAACCAGTTCAATTCTAACGCACGTAACTTTTGATACACAGAGCATACCTGGGCTTGCAAAACCAGCTGTGTGCTGCCCTCTGGGCTGCTTGGGTGAATGTTACTGTTAGTGGGAACATGATCCCAGATGAGCTGATTGCTCTCTGGTTTGGCTGATGGACTGCTGCTGGGTTTAAGATCAGCAGCAGTTTGGTTCAGATAGAGACATGCACTATAAATTGATGATGTGTCCTTTGGGGGAAAGAAATTGTGTGTTTAAACTTACCCTTGTGTCTCAGGTCCAGGTCATAAGGGCTTTTGGCATCTTGAAGAGAGCAGCTGCTGAAGTAAATCAAGACTATGGTCTCGACCCCAAGATTGCTAAAGCCATTGTACAGGCAGCAAATGAGGTAGGAACGAGCTGCTCAAAATACTGGAATTGTCTCTGTGTTTTTGTTAAGCTTTTCACAGGAGGGTGGGGGATTGCATTTCTCAGATTGTTAGAGGAAAGCATTTCCTGTTAGTAGATGTTGTTCTCCAGAGATCATTTACTTAATATAATATTTCACTATTCTCTTTCTTGCATGTAAAGAAATGATAGAATCTTCAAATGCATGTTGATAAATGCCACCCAAGTGCAGAACTGCGAGTGACCATTATTTGAGGTGTGATATCAGGTGTTTTGCTTTGAATAAATGAACAGATTTGTTTATCTAGAAGCATTTTTGCAGAGTTTTATTGTCCTGGCTTAAAAATATTTCAGTGGTGGCAGAAGCTGTATCTTCTTCCTACAGCTGTAGCACCTTAAGTCCTAAGACCCAATAGCTTTGGAGAACTCCAGAATATATCCATGCGCTTCTTCTGGTTTCTAGGGTTCCCCTAGTTAAAGGTGCATTAGAAGATTTGGTGGATTAAGGCTCCTTAGTTTAGATTCATAAATTCTGAAAGTTGTTTGTGGCTTTCTTTATTGTATTATTAAAACACCCCTGCTACGATACACTTTCCCTCACCTACAAAATAATTTTCTAGTGCAACTTAAATAAAAAGAGGACTCAAGCTACTCTTGGAGGTGGGGACATTGCCCCTGTATAAGATGGGAAATACAGAAGATCCTTTCTTGAACAGCATGATTCTAGGAGGACTGATGTATCCTGGTAATCTGATTGTCTGGCCTCAGAGTTGTGACAACAGCTCGTTTTTCTGAGTCTAATATGTGTGGGGAGATACTTCTGAGCACAGATTTTGATATTGTTACAAACAATGTTTAGAAAACTTTCTGAATGTGTCTAAGATTCAACAGGCTCCAAAAAATGTTGATCAAACACGAGAGTGCCTTACAGGAAGAAGGTGTTTGAGACTAACAGCCGTCTGCTGGCTTCGTTGATGCAACGTGTAATGTCTGCAGGTGTAAGAGGTCTGGAACTTCCCTGCATGAAATTTCTTTATTGAGAGATACCAGAGTCCAGTTACACAGAGAGAAGATGTTAACCTAAAGTACCTTTTAAAAGTATTTTCTGACTATGTCTGTAGAACATGAAATCAAACTCTGTATATCTCTGGATTTCACAATTCAGTCTTCAAAAGGCATAGCAAGTGTTTTTTTCTCTTTTAATATCTGGTATTACATAAAAACATCTTAATTATTCTAGTGTAAATTCACTAATTGCTGTATGTGAATTTATAAATACAATGGAGATCATAGTTGCATTTGGTTTTTTTCCTAGTGGAACAATTTTTTCTGTTTTTTCCATTATAGGTAGCTGAAGGAAAATTAAATGATCACTTCCCTTTGGTGGTGTGGCAGACTGGGTCTGGAACTCAAACCAATATGAATGTCAATGAAGTCATCAGCAACAGAGCTATTGAGATAATGGGAGGGACACTGGGAAGCAAAAAGCCAGTGCATCCAAATGATCATGTTAACAAAAGCCAGGTTGTTAGACTTCTTTTATACTGCTTTTAATTTCAAAAGTTTTGTGTCTTTGAATTGTGAATTTTGAGCTTACTTATACCCACAACTAAGTTAAAAAATGTTTTGTGGACAACTTTGGTAACAATTTTCTGGTTTTTTTTCAGTTCAAATGAACTTTAAGATGTCTTTCAGTGACAGTATGAGCTTTTCAGATTAAAAACTTTGAATTCATTCATGATAGATAAATTCATACATAATGTATTAAGACAGTGGTGGCCTTGTGACAGCCACTGCTGCAGTCTTAAAGATGTTAAATATAGGTCCAACTTCTAAAAGTTGGATCATGGTAGGCATTTTATTATGCTTCCCTCTTAAACTTAACCTACTTTGAAGGAATGATTAAGCCACTGACTTAGTTGTTTCCCTTCCTGATCCTTTGTGCTTACTCCGTATTCTGTGAACTATGGATTTAACATTATCAAAGCAACACGTGTGTTTTAAAGTCACCTCCAACTCCTTTAAAATCATCTGTCCATTTGTTAGCTACCTCTCATAATTACGATAGCAATTCTTTTTTTTTGTCCCAAGATTCCGTGGGTGTAGTAATAACAAGTTGATTTATCAAGAAGGAACTGACCTTGTGGAACACTCCTAAGTTGCTTACTCTTAGTTTAGTTACTAGTAGTTTATGAGATAAAGAGAATAAGGCCACTTATGTACATCTTACAGCAGCAATGGTGAGAAAAGCTTGTAAATTAATATTCTTGATTTTTTTCCACAGAGTTCAAATGACACTTTCCCAACAGCAATGCATATTGCTGCTGCCCAGGAGGTTAATGAGGTCTTGTTACCTGGACTAAAGAAGCTGCAGAATGCACTAGAAGGGAAATCCAAAGAGTTTTCCCAAATCATAAAAATAGGGCGCACTCATACGCAAGATGCTGTTCCACTTACACTTGGGCAGGTAAAAAAAAAATTTACAAA